>CM043697.1:49660000-50260000 GCA_023935145.1 Bretschneidera sinensis
TATCTAACCTAGCAGTAGATTGCAACAAATAATAAACTAGTAAGCCTCCTAATAATTAAATGAGACAATCATGAAAATAGAGATAGAAGAACATCCGATACTTAAAGCATAAATTAAACATTAAAAACAGATTAGATCTCATAGTTTTATTGATTCTGAGACTTCCATTTCCTTCGACCAATTATAAAGTTTAGCCACGCAGGGCCATGATGAAAACTCGAATGAGAAGATTAGAGAAGAGAGGAGAGAGAGGTGTACCTGAAGTCTGATGATTTCTCCCCTCTTATACACATTATTTTCAGTATTAGAAGCCTACAAGGCCTCCTAAAAGTATTCTAAATATTATTCTAAAATAACAATATTCAAATCTGACTAATTTAAGGAAAATATTAAAAATAAAATAAAGTCCTAATATAACTAGGAAACTGGTGTTTACAGCATGAGTTTTCGTGCACCAGATCTGAAAACTTTCGAAAATAAACCGCGTCAAATCAGCGGATTAGAATTGCAGGCTAAGGGACATTCCAGAACGTCAACAGTGCAGGTGCAGCAACTCCAAGCCTGGTTTTGACCTTGATTCAGCCAATATCTCTCAAAACTCAAAACATTAAAGTTGTATTGCTTTTTCTTGGCGTTCGATATCATCTTGAATCTTCTCAATCGGAGCTCAGATGAGAGAGTTATGCCCAAATTACGAAGTGATGTCAAAATTGTCCAAAATCGCCCAATTAGCTTCATTTTGCACTTAACGCCTCCATTTGCATCCTAAATGAAAATAGAAGAATAATGAGTACATTTAGACACCAAATGGGTATAAAAAACTAAAGACTAAGGGAGAAAAATATGACATTTTGCATTCTCATCAGTCCAACTCATCTTTTACTCCATATATTAGCGTATAACAACATTAAAATATATTTCGTATGTTCAAAATTTAATTGTTGCCAATAAGTGCACCAATTGAGCAAATATGAATTAGAAAATATTCTTTAGAAAATCATGAAAGCTATATATTTTTTATACACTCCCATGAAAGTAGACTTGATTTCATTATTTGACATAGTCAAAATTTTAATAGTAACAATGGAAACCATTCAAGATAACCAAAAATAAATATATTAATAAGAAAGGTAATTACAATAACTAGATTCTCGATGTATCATCACGTACCCTATTTGGATAGAGTATGCAACATGCAAGGGGAATCTCTTACATGAAACCAACACGTTACCGTATCTCAATTTTCGAAAAGCCTAAAACTTTTAGGCAAAAAAACAATCTAGACTGAATAAATTCCACCAAATGTTTCATGTCAAACTCTAATATAAAACACACAATTACCTCTTTTGGGCAGGTGATTGAATGCAATAACCCAGATAAATGTTCCGTAACAATAAAATGAAATAACCCTATAAATATCAGTGAATGGACCACTTTAGCGGTAATCATCTACATCAACTGATTAAACTATTTCAAACCGAGACTGATAAAATATATTACCCAAGATGTATACATACTAAAACAACATGTATACATTTGATACTCTCAATATTAGATAGTAAACCACATGTACCCTTTTGGATCAATATCAAAATATATGTTGCACGAGCAAAACAAGTCTTAAACTAAAATTAACAAAATGATTATATAAATTATTCATATGCAAAAGTAAGCATAAATAATATATCAAAGCTCGCCATTAAATGTTTTAGCAAAACATCATAAATCATATATGTGAGCATTACAAAGAAATTTTACATAATTTAATAATTCAATGAAGTCCCATAAAATTAATATAATGAATTTATACTGCAAAATAAATTCACTTCATAACACAATCTTATTGTAAAAAGAAACATTATAAGCATAATAATAGCCAAAGAGATTTACATATTGAAGAAAATATATAGTGCAGTGATAGAGATGGTGTAAGATAATTGAAATCATTAGTCAATACAATGGTGGGTTCAGGTAAAGAAATCCACTTAGACCAATACAATACATATTAAGCTACCCAAGTCTTCCAACTTCAAGATATTGCACCAAACATTCTCATATAATAAATAGGGCATGCTAAAGATAGATTTTCAGAAAATTAAAAGCACATACAATAAAGAGATGGCATTTATAGAAGCCTATTTTGTTTTCAAAAGGCTTGGTATGAAATAAGGGCAACTGAACGTGCACATGATTGACCTCAATTCTATTTACTTCAGTCAGGGTTACATCACCACACTATATAGTTGAGTGGTAGAGCACAAAGAGATTTGATTTGTAAGGTATTTCTTCTTACCAATGTATGTGTCTAAAATCAGTCGAGACCAACTCTCATGTTCACATAGTTTAACGATCACTAAGTTGTAGAACCATAATTAGTAACACAGTCTAGCAAAAACCGTTACTAGATATTTTTAATGAATAGTAGGGAAGATTTTAAATTATTTCCTTGAGTGATTTCTCTTTATTTCTTGACTGGCCCTACCTTGAGTTGCATATCCTAATTGATTTCCTTAAACCCCACAATTTCTTTTAGATTGTGGACTTTGTACCTACTTAAAATTCTATAATCTTTCTATATAGAAAAATTTCACAACTCGTGCAAATCCTCTACAACTTTCAATTTATAAATTGACTTGATTATGATTTGAGATCCTTCCTTGGAGTTTGAATAAAACTAATTTAGAAACCATTGTATCAAATAAAATCAAGTAGATATTTAAAACACAAACAAAATTTTGAATTCAATAACCACGGAAAGCTTAGAGCCTTTTGACGTGATTGATCATGTGAGTTCGAATAGAAGCAGTATAGAAATTCTTGTAAAAAAAAAAGGTTAACTGTATTTGATGGTGCCATGAAAAGTTGCTAGTAAGCCATATATCACGTTATGCTATCTTTGGAAATTTCTTTGAACATTTTTTTTTAAAATTCTAAACTCATAGATCAACTCAAACAATTTGTATTTCCAATCCCCAAGACAAATATATGAGTCCCCTAATTTTTTTATAAATAAAATTAACATAAATGTATAGCAACAAATAAATACGGAATCACTTGAAATCAAATGTAATATTATTGAATTAGGTTACGTAAACAATAGATTTAAACACATGTAAAGACTAGCTCTGATACCACATGTTAATAATTCTAAGGATCTATTGCATACATTGTATTACTAATTTGATCTCACATACTTGATGTTTGAGACATATTGTTATTCCGATAACACCACAGGAATCTTAACACACCAATACATGCAAGACTGTTTAGTTAGGGTTCTTCCTCTCCTTACTCTCTCTGTACGGCAGCTTTATAATGGGGAAACGTTACTTAGGTTAAGAGAGGAAAGGGGACCTAGCTCATATTTATAATAAACTTAATAGTTCGCTTATCATAGCTCATTAGGTTTGTCAAGCCCACACCATTGCCCAACCACATCTAAAACCATTAGGTGTATCTGGCCCACCCACGAGATCAAGTAGATGTCAGACCCACAAAGTCCATCTCAAGAACCCAATCTAGTCCGTTTTGTAAATATAAAGTCCTATAAACTGATGGAAGCTCATTAGTAATATTAGAACATTTTATATATTCTAACATGATATAGATATCCAATTCTTTTGATAGGCAGGATGAAAATCAAATGGATTTAATCGAATATTGCAATGGCTAAAGCCATAACATTGAAGTGGATGCTATCTTTTCCACTAGGAATCCCAAGTATCCTTTCCCCTTTCTTTCGAGAAGAAGGATAATTCTTTTGCATTTTAATGGTGTTGTTGGATAAACATTGGAGAAATGCATGAAGCATGGAATATGATTCTTGCCTATTGCCCATTTGTTGGGAGGAACATAACGTGCTATGTTCTTTGAGTGGGATTCTTCTTGTGTTGCACTCATTGTTATGCAGATTGGAATCTTAATCACTTTTCTCCTTCTTCTTCTTCTACCGATTTTCATTTTTTTTAATATCAATTATCATGTGGAAGGATTTGAACATGAAACATGTTTAAAGGATTGTAATTACTAATTACCCTCTCAAGAGAAAAAGAGAGTGTAATTACAAATTAAATTATGACTCGATCATATTTACTAGTATTACATACCAGTTTTCTTAACCCTAAGCGATGGATTTGTTTTTAAATTAATTTTTACATGAAATATTTATATTTATAATTTTTTATTAACAAATTTGTTGTAATTTATTGTGTTTTTGGACTTCTGTGACTGATATATGTCGTTCTTTCATTGAAATTGTATAATTTATGTTTGTGATTTAATGAAATATACCACAACCAACCATTTCTTTGGTTTAATAATTATTGCCTCAAGTCAAATATTTGTGAGTGTGTTGAGGTTTTGAGTTTGATTCTTCATTCGAATATCCATCATGCATCATAAATCCACGCATCACACATATGTGGGGCAAAAAAGCGGGGCATGCCCCAAGCGTGCAAATGGAGGCTCAAAATGGGATAAAAAAGGCATGAGACGAAGAAAAAAATATTGCTGAAAATTGATACAAATTTTTGATTTAGTTGAAGCTAAAATTGGAATTATAATGAATTTATAAAATATATAATTACAATATTTGATCAAAATTTTCATAATTCAAAATAATAAATATTTTTATTATAACTTATTACATGCAAAAAATTATATCCATATCATTAACATAATTATATTGCAAAAATCCATGATTAAAAATAATTAACGGAAAAGTAGTACATTTATGTAAATTAGGATATCAAACATCAAAAGAAATAATCAGGAATATCTTGCAAAATCGAAAGTGTAATTGATCAGTGTTTAAAAAACTAGGTCAAAATACAACTTTCAAATACTCTGTAACAAGAGGGCGTCATGTTGCACCACAGCTACAGTTTGTAGGGGACAAGTTTATATATATTAGATTAGATTGTAATTTGTTTAGCTTTTGTACACTCAATGGATTGTTTGGCATGCGGTACAAAAATAGGATCTGACTAAATTAATTCCTCATGAACCGTTAATCTTATATTTAATTGAAAGGATTAACTGTTCATATGAGATTAGGATAAGACAAACTTAATCATAATCCCATAATGGATTAGGATGGGACAAACTTAGTCCTAATTTCATGAAATCTGTCCCACCTTGGGACAGATTGTATCCTATAGATTTTTTTTTTCTTCCTTTCATACCCTTGCTAAAGCATGCTTCTTTTTCTTCCCCTTCTATTTCATCAAAAACAACCTAAGAGCAAAAATAAAAAACCAAAAAAAAAACATATAATTTTCTCGGAAACAAACAGTAAAAGAAGAAGAAAAAGAAAAAGAAAACGAAATGCACAAGAAGAAGAAGAGAAAAAAGTAATAGAATAGAAATTTACAAGCATGAAGAGAAGGAAAAAATGTGATAAAAAAAGAGATTTACGTTTTCTTGGCAAACAAACAAAAAAAGAGAAAAAATAGATCTCCACAACAAGAAGAAGATCTGTTTTTGAAGAAGAAAAATTTAAGAGCATCAAGAGAAACAAAAACATAATAAAAAAACCAAAAAAATATGCATATTCTTGGGAAACAAACAGAAAAAGAAGCATATTAAAAAATAGATCTGTACAATAAATAGAAGAAGAGAGAAAAAAAAAAACTAAATTGCACACCAAGAAGAAGAAGAAAGGGGAAAAAGAAAAAAAATACTTTCTTGATTTGCTTTGCTACCTTTTGCCTTTGGAGAAACTCGTACTTTGGTTTTTCATATTTGGAGATATTTTTTGTTTTTTTGTGATTTCATCATAGAAAGAAGAAGAGGAAGAAGTGGGGGAAGAAGAAGAGAAAAAAAAAATCTAGAGATCTCTAGAGATTTCTGGTATTTTTAACTTTTAAATGAAAGATATAGAGGGTATTATAGTTTTTATAATTATTGTCCTGCTTTAGTCTCAATTAAGAAAAATCTCACAAACCAAACATAAGATTAGAATATTACTATTTTAATTTGCTCTAATCATATCTCATATTAATTATAATCTTATATTATAGTAATCCTATTCGCATACCAAACGGACCCTTATGACCCTTTTGGTTCAATCCTATGAATTGAAAAAAAATAGCTTTTGAATCGGGATTGAATGATAATTTTGTTTTTATGTTAAGAACAATTAATTCCTTTCCAATTCTAACGTTAGGTTAGATAGTTTAAAGTCTAAAATAATAGTGGATTGCATGTCAAATGACAAAATTATCCTTATACATATAAAGATAAATCCTCAATACGATAAGGCTGTTTGATGAGTATTTCTATGATTTCTTGTTTAAAAGAAGAAATCATGTGCTTTTTAATATATTTTTTGATAAAATAATATATTTAATAATTTAAAAAAACCCTCATATTTAATAGTAAAACATGTAAAATTTTACCACCAAATATATTGAATGGTTGATTTTACCACAAAATTTATGTATTTTACCAAGAAAGGCACGTCTTCTCTATAAGCATGGCATCGTAGAATTGGCCTTTGTTTAATTGGTTTGTATCTACCCGCTATGGAACCTACAAAATGTATTGGCATTGAAAATGTGCAATAAGTGGTGCATTTAAAAAAGTGTTTAAAATATTAACTGTATTTTTAAATTAATAAAACATGTTAAATTCAATCATAAGACTTTATAATTTAATCTTTTGATTAAATTGATTTTCAAAATTTCAATTTAATCAAATGAGTCCCACGAATTTTAATTTTGTCTAATTCAATCTCCATCATTAACTCACTTTAGCTCTATTAGTTTTTGCCACTTAAGATAATTATCTGACATGAATTGCTTAACTATCTAGTTAAAATACAGTGAACTTCACGTGATTATCAACAATACTAAATCAAATAGATTAGTCTTTTTGTTAATCAAATGAAGCTTAAGTTAGAGAATTTTTATTGTATGTTAGCCACATGAGTAAGCAATCCAGGCCAAGTAGCTATCATAAGTAATATAAACTTATAAAGCTAAAAGTGATGACTTAATTTAATCAAATTGAAATTTTGAAAATTTATTTAATCAAATTGAAAGTATATAGATCAATTTGATAAAAATAAAAAACAAACAAACAGTAGAACTAAGGATGACATTTAGCCTAATAAAGCATTATAAAAATATCAATAATTCATTAACACATGTAACTCAAATAAGTTATCCATAAGCATTTAAAATTTTAATTTCACTCACTTAGGTCAAATCATGAATTTTGTTGGATTTCTTAAAACTCTTTGTGACTGAATGGAAATTGAGAGTTAAAAGTATCACCCGTTAGATGAATGATATAGTTTAGGATTGAAAGTGGGTAAGGATAATTTTGAAATAAATTGTTTTTAAATTGAAGCCATATTTCCCTATTAAGTTAAAATTCAGTTTAAGGATGCTTAAAATCTACGAATGCTAGGAGATTGAGAGGAATAGTTACTCTCAATATTAATGAATTGCGTCTTCTTATAAATTAGCAACAAACCAAACATAAAAATTGAAAACCACTAGAAATTTATGGAAAAAAATGTGACAATTCCAAATGTACTAAACATGTTGTATACTAAACATGTTGTCCATTGATACGGTGAAAAGCCAATACCGGGAGTGATGTTCACCAAATGGATAAAATCGATTAATCGATCGTTTCGATAAATCAATTAAATCGGTATTAAAATGATTAACTGAATACTAAATATCGGTTAATCAGTTGGTTAGTGGCTTAACAGTTAATTTTTTAATCATTTTAACTGTTTAACCGATTAAAAAATTAAAAATTAAAAAATATTAATATTAATAATATGTTAAATATAAATATAATATATAATAAAATATAATAAATTAAATATATAATAAATTTTAAAAAAATTAATTATATAAACAATGTTAGTTAATCGATTAATCGATCGTATCGACCGAAATCAATTTGATCAGTTAATGTCAAAAGTTTAGGTTAAATCGATCGAAACGATTAAAAAAATTATCCAAAAAAATCAATTAAATTTTTTAATCGATCGAACTGACTATTTCGATCTTTTGTATATCCCTAGAAAGGTGATTTGTATTCGTCACTCAATTTACAAATGAGACATTCTTAAACCTCTATCTTTATTTTTTACCATTAAATCAACATCTTATTGGCAGTTTATCCATAATTTTTGCTTTAAGTGGTGCTTAAAGGGGCATTCCTGTCATGGTGAAAAGGATCTTGAAAAAGAAACAGAATAAATGCAAATCAAACTCACAAATTACTTCAACAGAAGGGGCATTACTGATATTTCATAGAAATACCGGGGCCAAATATCAAACAAAACCTTGTCTATAAATTTCCAAGCCACCATAGACGCAAATTCAAACTCACAGCACACAACGCAACTCACCCAACTTGAACACTAGTTGTTGAACAATTCGCTCAGTTTGACACAGATGGATCCCAGCAACGTTGAAACGGCGTCTCCGACGCCACCTTCGCCGTCGTTGATGACGGATTTCCTCCGTCAGGCAGGGGGCGTCGCCGTTATCGACGGCGGACTCGCGACGGAGCTCGAACGGCACGGCGCTGATCTCAACGATCCTCTCTGGAGCGCCAAATGCCTCCTTACTTCCCCTCACCTCATTCGCAACGTAATCTCTCTCTCTCACTCTCTCTCTACATATAAAACTTACATTTCCGTATATATGTACACATGTATGTAAACGTGAAATTGTTTTTTTTCTACAAATTATGAGAATTGCAGCCATTTCATTCAGTTAGCTTTTAATTTTAGTTTTTTTAATGTGTGGTAATGAAGCAGAGGTTTTTAATATGATGAAAGTATTACGTATTAGTAAATACAGGTTTGGTGGTAATGATGGTGAAAATCGATTGAACTGAGAATGGTATGGTGTTGAAAAGTGAGTTGCTTTGTGAGTTCATATTGGGGAATTTAACTGTCTGATTGGTTGTGGGAGCTTATTTTGCATGGAACAGAATAGGCAAATATTGATAATTAGCATTTAGCAAAATTTACGCACAGAGAAAAAAAGAAAAAAAGAAACGCCCCTACTGTATGAACTTTGGACCACTAAGTGGGGCTGATCTCTCACTCTTTTGGCTTAGTTCTCTAGGACAAACCTTGTTTATGTCTTTTTATCCCAACATATAAATGATGTTGCTCTGGTTATTGTGTGGTAAAAGATTTTCGTTTGGACCACAGTATGGCCAATGGGCATGGTTTCTGACTCTACTAACCTTCTTGTCTGGAGGCAGCCTTGTTTTGATCAGAACTTTGCAGTAAGAGATTAAACTTATGGAAACATTTCAGTTTGGACCACCATATAGGCATGGTTTCTCACCATATAGGCAGCTTTATTTAAAAGTTTATATCATTCACTCTCTCTCGCTCTCTCTCTGGGATCTTTCTTTTGAATATGGTTGTTAAATGTAGATCCAAATCATGAATCTAGAATCACAACATTTGGTACAAATTCTCATAATCAATTTTAAATGACTTGTAATACAGATAAAACAAATTAAATACGTTTTTTATAAACTAATGTTACTAATCTATGAATGACCATGTAACCTAATATATGTGTGAGAGAGAGCAAAAAAATACCCATAAGGGAGTTTGTTGGTTAGGGTAGGGAATGTGACACTTAAACTTTGGGCAATAACCAATGAGCTAATTTACATACATATATATAATGTTTCTTGGAATGTAAAAAGACTTAACTTGAGAGACAAAATATTTAGAAAATCTTCATGCTTCCAAATAAACTACTATTATTGATTGAAATCAAATATATGAAAACTTTTACAAAACGTTAAAGAACCTTAAATTTCTAGAACAACTTAAATGAAAGAGGAAAATTAATTGATGGTGTTTATTTTAACCCTAACACCTTGGGTCTTAAACCCTTTTTATATAAAGATCTTTTAAATAAAATGAAGAAACTTTGGGCTTTAATGAATTGAGCTAATCGTATTCATAAGATTTGCCACGATTATGGACTCACCACTGATTCGGTTGATGATTCACGAAGAACTTCGATTTACATGCCAATTTGAAATGTTTACGTCTATGATCGATTTGAGTTGTTACTTATGTGATTTTGACAAGTTTGGAAGGTTGGGGGTGCAATAACATACAATTCCAGTCAAATTCCTTGGAGGATGGTGAAAGGAAGATATGTCATGGATGTTGTGGATGGAGTACACAAATTCTTCATTAAAATAAAGTGCAATCAATTTGATGATTGAAAGTAGAACTGCTATTTCTTACTTTGTCAACTGAGACCCACCTGTTATTATGTGAATGCAACCTAGGGGAGTCATTTTTTATGGATGATTTTATTTTACTAGTGAAGGGATTTGCATGCAAAACCTTATGCAGTTAAGTTGTCTTCATATGTCCATCAAGTTTGCAAATTGGTGAATGGCTCTCTTTGTAGGAATTGCTATGATCATAATAGTTTGTTAATTTGCAATTACTCTTGAATGTGATTACGTAGTAAAATATACAGAATGAATCTGTTGTATAGTTCACTGGGTTGCTTGATTGAGCAGGTACACCTTGACTACCTTGAAGCTGGTGCAGATATTATTATCACAGCATCTTATCAGGTATTAAAAATGATCTTTCTCACTCTTGCTCGCTCTCTCTCTCAAACTGACACTCACGTTTACTCACCTGTGGACAGGCCACCATTCAGGGGTTTGAGGCAAAGGGCTTATCTAGAGGAAAAAGTGAAGCCTTGCTTGAAGTGTAGAAATTGCCTGTGAGGCACGGGATATCTATTACGACAGATGTAGTAAGAGTTCTTGTGATGTTATGGAAGATGGTAGGGTTCTTAAACGTCATCCCATTTTAGTTGCAGCATCTGTGGGCAGCTATGGGGCTTATTTGGCAGATGGGTCTGAGTACAGGTAAGCCAAGTCTGTTTTTTCAAGTTGCATGGAATGCAATTTTATTGGCCTTGATAAAGCTTGTATGTTGCGTAGCTTTATCACTGTAGCTTCTTATGGTTAATGTGCCTTCAAGCATGGTCGTACTCTGCCCTGGAAGAATTCTTGGAATTCATGTTATGATTGACTACAGTATTCTATATGTGCAATGTCTGGGATGACAGGAGAATCTATGTCATTGTTCTATCCACCATGCATGTGTTATTCAGCCATTTGTTATAGCACTAGTTCCATAGTTAACGGGATTCTTATACCCTTCTTAGAACTACGATTCGGATCCTATGTTCCGATTTGTGGTATGTTCACATACTAGATCCTCAAAATTGGCAATCCAAATTTTTAGAAAATAAGAGATTTTTAGCTATAAATTTGAAGGCAAAAAAATTGATTTCTAGACAAAAAAAAGAAAAAGAGAATACTCATAATTTATTTTAAATTTATGCTATCCAAAATTATGTTTATTGATCTTACTACTTACAGCTCATGTTACCTTCTTAACTATTATTGTGCAGACAACTCTTTATTTATATTATACCCATTGATACATCAAAATATTTTTTTTTAAATAAGTTATAGTTACATCAAATACTTAAAATGCATGTGCTTATACATAATAAATCATCTATGTCTACACCCAACATATTGTGTACCGGGTGGATGACGGACCACGTTCTTGTACTACGAACCAGGAAGTACCGAGTTTTTGATAACTATGAACCCAAATCAAGTTTGATAGCCTCTGCTAGATTTCAGTGACATTTCTGTGAATGATAACAAAAAATGACCTTTCTGTGAAATGGAAATCATAATCTAAATTAGCAGCTTTCATGGTAATATGTCTACTTAATTTTTACATTTTTTTATATTTATTGTCCTTTTTTGTAGTGGAATCTATGGTGATGCAATCACACTAGAAATTTTGAAGGATTTCCATCACAGAAGGGTTCAGATACTAGCAGAATCAGGTGCTGACTTACTAGCATTTGAGACGATTCCAAATAAGCTAGAAGCTCAGGTATTTTCTAGATCCTTGTTGATATTAAATGGTTTTTTTCTTAAACATTTTCAAGTTAAAAGTAGAGGAGACTTGGGATAGGCCTACATCATTCATTGTTGGCGAATATCTTAACTCCATGCATTGCCTACAATTGTTTTGAATTGCTCAGTAAGGTACCTGATTATTGGTTTGGATTAACACTCGTTAGAAGTGAAGTTAATAAATTTGTCTTTTGCCTAAGGATCATTGTCCATAAATAGCTTCATCCTATTCATCGCCCATGGATATCTTGAACTTTTCAGTAAGTGCCAATTTATCCGTTTTGAAAGGAAAAAAAACCCAGTTTCTTATTCAGATTCAAATGTGGACCACTAGAACTAGAGTTAGTCGTCATGAGATTATTGTACGTGTTTGCACCTGTCTATGCACATAGGTCACTTTTGGTGTATGCTTGGTTATAAATTTTCTAGTTTTTTACTTTCTCACTGATTTTTTCTCTGTATTAATTAAGGCTTATGCCAAGCTCTTGGAGGAAGAAGAAATAAATATACCAGCATGGTTTGCTTTTAACTCTAAGGATGGTGTCAATGTGGTTAGTGGCGATACCTTGCTGGAATGTGTCTCAATTGCTGAATCATGCAAGAAAGTAGTTGCTGTTGGAATCAACTGCACACCTCCTAGATTTATTCATGAACTGATTTTAGCTACGAAGAAGGTATGGATTTTTGTTTCTTATCTCTAGTTGGTACTTATTCGAGCTGAGTTGTTATTTTATATTTTTCATGCTTTTTAGTTGAACATAGGAGCATTTGTAGCTCACTCATTGCCCTAATTTGTTTTAAGCAGGTGACAAGTCAAGCTATCTGATGAGATCATTTTTAATGCTCCCTTTTCACTTTGTCTTCTCTTAGTGCAACTATGTGAATCCCATGCTAGTGACATAAACCCTTGCTAAAAACCAGATACACTTAGAAATTTCAGTTGTACTATCTTGTTCTACAATGTTTATCAATTGGTTCTTAATAATACAAAAGATCTGCAGTAAATTTCAGTGTCAATGCACATATGCAGAAAATTTTCCTGGTTATACAGTTACCATGAGAGGTTTACTAAAATACATCTTGGCTTAGTGAAATATTGTGAAATTAGATATTCCTTCTATGACAGGCATCAAATACTGAATGATTTGGGGTTCTTCTGATGGAATTACAATAATATTGACTTTACTTGGTACTGGCAAGTGAAATAAATACTTACTGTTAAAAAAGAAATAGAATAATTGTGTTTCCATTTTCTTATTGGTTAAAAAGAAATAGAAGAATTGGGTTTTCATTTTCTCTTTCCGTCTATTTTATAAGTCTTTCAGGAACCTGCTTCAAATTTACTCCAGGATTTAAGTTAGTATATATCTGCATGGCACTATGCTTGGGAGATTTATTTCCATCAGTGGTTTCTTCAGGAGACTACCAAACCAATACTTATATATCCAAATAGTGGCGAGAGTTATGATGCTGACCGGAAGGTGTGGGTGGTAAGTTCCTTTAAATGCTTGTGAACTATATGTCCGTTTGCTTTTGATAACAATTGAAGGTGCTTATTAGGAAAAATAAAATAAAACAATTGAAGGCATTACTGATTAAGAAAAAAAGGCTAAAGTACGTGAATAACTTTGTGGTTTGGCCCATTTTCATAACAAACATTGAGTTTTTTTTTTTTTTTTTTTTTTCGGTACATAACAAATCATGTGGTTTCAATTAATAACAATGTAACCCTTTTAAGCATTATTCATAAATGAAATTGTTTTAAAAACTTAAAAACACAGAATTTAATCATTATTTTTTGTACACATGCAAAGATAAATGTGATATGAGAAAAAATGTAAGAATTTTTTGATAGCTGAAAATGTTTTTTCTTATTTTTTTACTATTAAAGATTGAAAAACCACAAAGAATAGCATGTGAGTGAAAAATTCTTAAAAATTGTAGGATGATCCCTAAATGGTTTATAAAATTTATTAGGCAAAATTGATCAATCTTGTGCCCAAATGGGTATAGATAAATGGAGTTAACGGAAGCCTATCTTATGCTAATAGTGCAAAATACAAGGTTTGTTATGTACCGCAAAAAAACTCAGGGTTTGTTATGAAAATGAGTCAAACTCAAAGTCATGCATGTATTTTAGCAACAAAAAAAATGAAGGCACAAATCAATCCTTAGATTATAAAGAAAAACAAGATAACCTGTAAACAAATCTAAAAATTGTTGCCAAAGTAAGAAAAATAGTAAGCTTTAGGTGTTTGGAGCTAATGAGAGTTAATAAATTGAGTTGTTTGATTGTTAACTATTAGTTTTTCAGATCATTAAAAGTTAAATATTTGAACAACATCACGTAAGTGATTGTAGTGAAAAGGATTACATAAGATACTTGGTTTTCCTAGGACTGCATTATTAATCTCTTTGATGATTTCAAGATACTGTTTAGGAATTTGATTTCAGTTGTTGGTATTTATGCTTTTAAAATCATAATGTCAGACTGAAACTATGTCGTTGTTTCAGAACAATGATGTTCTTGCAATGCATGCTTCATTAGCCAACACCATTTTTCATTTTTATGAATGTGGAGTTATTTATTCATACAATTACATGGAAAATAATAAAGTTTCTTCTAGGACAGGAACTCTGCAGTATTGACGGTTTCCTTTCTTTATTTCTTCGAAACATGTGCTAGCCCATGATTATTAAAATGCTCTTGCATAATATCTAAAAGGCAGGACATACCTGAGTTTATTTGAACAGAATTTACAAATGTAACACACCATTTTTCATATTTATGAAGGTGGAGTTATTTATTCATACAATTACATGGAAAATAATAAAGTTTCTTCTAGGACAGGAACTCAGCAGTCTTGAGGGTTTCCTTTCTTTGTTTCTTCGAAACATGTGCGAGCCCATGATTATTAAAATGCTCTTGCATAATATCTAAAAGGCAGGACATACCTGAGTTTATTTGAAGAGAATTTACAAATGTATACATGTGCATGCACGCACTCCCTTTCTGGTACTAGATTTACTTGATTTCTAATTCTTTTCTACCAACTTCTTTTTTTTTCCCTTCTATGACCTTCAGACCATATATAACAAAATTCCATTTTCTATTTGAATCTCAAAGAGAGTGAGTGGAAGGAAGGAGAGAGAGTAGAATAATTATTAAAAAAGATAAAGAAAAAGAGAAGCTAGTTTGTTAAATGATTTTAATGGTTTTCCTTTACTTTCCTTTCCTGTGTTATTTTTTCAAGATCTAAATGGAGTCATTGAAGCTTATCTCTTGGTACTATTTTTGTAAAACGTCAAAACTCATTTTACTTGTTTCTATGGCAGGAAAATACCGGAGTTCCCGATGAAGATTTTGTCTCATATTTAAATAACTGGTGTGAGGTTGGGGCTTCTCTTGTGGGAGGTTGTTGCCGAACAACTCCTAATACTATCAGAGCCATATACAGGACCCTTTCCAGTAGATCTCTTGCATCGCCCCAGCAGTAACCTCACTGACTTAACAATGAAAGAACAACTTACCTATGATAGCTAAATTCCAACCAAGCTGCAGAGAGAGCTTGTAAGATTTGGATTTTGTTTCCTGGTTGTAACAGAGATAAGCTTCCTGATCCAAGCTGTCAACATCCGATGGGTTTTCTGTTTTGGTGAGATCTGTTATCATAAGTTCCATATGGAAGATGCCAATTGCATGATCTTTGGCCTCCAGGTAGGGGTGCTGGCAGACTTGAGCTGTGGGTTAGGGACTTGTTTTCCTACGAGATTATGCTATAATTTAAATATTAGCATTTCATTCTCTTATGTTGTCTAATAATTGCATATGGACCCTTTAAATTATCTTTTTACACATTCAGGTCAGCGCTTACAGTAATACAATGCTTAGCTTAAAGCCTTAAAGGAAGGGCAGGAGCTTCTTGTTGGTTGATTCAGCTTGTATCGCGATTCCTTCTTTGAGAATACTATTATGAGCCCACGCGGTGCTTTGCCGGCACGGGCTCAAGTAATAAATGACTTGCGAAAGTGAAATCTAAAGTCTAAAGTCTAAACAACAAATTAAGTAAATCTAAAAAATTTATGGGAAGCCTAGTTAACGAACCTAAAAAAAAAAAAAAAGCAGGGATATTAAAATGCCAAAATGTCTCTTTGGCTGACAATGATTGATTGCAAAGATCCCTTTAATCACACAAAAAAAAATCTTTCTTCATGTCAACGGGAAACTGAACTCTAAAAGTAGACATGCCTGTCTACTCGATTTACTTTAGCAAAATAACACCATCTGCAATCTACCGATTAAAACATTACCGTTGATTTAGTGGTAAAAGATTAACGCTGGTGGGTGTGTTTGTTTAATTGGTGGTTACTTGTCTTCGTAAAAAATATCATGGATCAAACTTTACTTAAATCAATGGAGATGATTATTTTTCATTGTGTAGTCTGTAGATCCAATGAATCTTCTTTAAAAAAAAAAATATCAAAGCTATTTTTGTTATAATGGATTATCCCAAAGATCAATTTGAGTGGCATGCCAACGAAACGAGATTACTGGGGAGTCACCACTTGGTTTTGGGCTTGAAGATCGATTTTGATGTATAGGTTGTTTGCCCGATTTATTATTTATTTCTCTACTTGATAATATGATAATATTACAAGTTTATGTGTAGACTATGTGATAGTATTATACGTTTATTTAATGATCAAATTATTATATCATTGTATAATATCACTTCATTGCAAAAAAAAGTTATTCAAAATTACAAGAGAAAAACTAACAAGTTTTTAAAACTTAAGCAACAATAAATTGACATTATTCACAAATAAAAAATTATTGTCATTGAAAACTGCATAAATACAATTTAAATCATCAAAACTTAAAGTGTTTATTGCAAAATGCTTTAAAAACTTTAATTGCTCTGAAAATTGTAAGTTTTGATAATTTGGATTGCAAAAACTTTAATTTTTCTTTAAAAAAATACTTCAATTTTTAATAATTTAAATTGTATTTATATAACTTTCAAACATTGTCCACTAAAAAAACTTTTATATTTGTACTTGCAAAGGGCTGCAAATAAAATCCAAATGTTGACCCTCAAAACTTTAGTGCAGTCGGTAACTACAATTAGAACTTAGACGTGAAGATATGCTCCACAGTCATCAGCCGAAAGATTCGAAGGAACAACATAAATTTACAAAACAATTTTGATTTTTTTTAATTGAAAACAACAATTTTGATTTTTTTTATTATATTGAAAACAAAAGTTTTGATTTAGAGGTTTGTGCTTTAGTTTTTACATGCGAAAATCTAACATTTAATTACTACCTCCTTCTCAAATTATATATTCTCTACACTATTCATCCAATTAATATTTTAAAAATCACAATATATTTTCGTAAGTAAACAAATTTTAACAATTATTTTTATTATAATATTAAATCAAAAAATATTTTAAAAAATAAAAAGTCAAAAAAATGATTTGAAAAGCAAAATAGGACATGAAATTTAAGATAAAAGACATTATTTTAAATACAATTTAAATCATTAAAATTTATAATTTTTAAAATTTTAAATTTTAATGAGTTAAATTATATTTAAACAACTCTAAAATAAAACAATAATTATTCACGATTTACTTCATTGAAAACAAAACTTACAGATAGAAAAATCAAAAGCAACCTCTTGTGATTTGGGTCTCTTGGTCCGATCATCCGTTTGATTCTCACAAAAAACCAAGAAAGTAACTGAAGCGATTAAAACTGCCCGGTTCCTTTTAAACTGTCTGAACCAGTGTGAACTGGTGGAACCGGCCGGTTTTTTCAAATCTTTGTTAAATTCCACTTTTACCCAACTTCCCATGCAGCCTCGGAAGGGTATTGATGACATTTTGCAACAAATCCTATAGTCTTGCGCTTTTGCTTGCCCAAGCAACTATTCAGGCTTAAGTAGCTTTGCTCTCTCTCGGTCTCTCCTTTCACTGCAGTTGCTGCTGTATTAAGCCGGCGACCGTTGAAGTTTTACTCCACCGACGCCGTCCACCGGCTAATTTTCCGGTAAATTCACATTATTTTTGAGTTCCTTAGAGATTGCATAGTCTGGTGTATGGTTTTGTAAGATATGAGTACTTTATAGGCTGCAGCCGGGCATAGACACAAAACCGCCGCGCCATCAATTTCCCTTCTTCTCACTTTCTCTGCTTCCCTCTCTGTCAAGGTACTCTGTCTTTTGTTTCTCTTTCTCTTTCAAATTTTTATTTAATATTTGCGATTCATAAAAATTCATAAATTTCGATGAGAAACAAAAAGGTTTATAGCTTTGTAAGAGAATCTGTCTTTTATTTACTCGTAGTTGAATGATTTATAGAATGAGCACTGCTATTTTCTCTAATACTTTGTACTTCCTGCTTTTGCTTTGCCTGGTATCTTATAAAAAATTATCTTCTATTTGTTGAATATTTATTATTATTATTTTTTTCCTGAAGATTTTTGAAGTATGTTCAGGTCATGCTCCGTTTGGTTGTTGTGATACGTTGGGAAAGATTTAGAAATTAGAACATGCTCTATGGTGCTAAGATTTACTTCCAAAAAAGGGAAAATAATCCGAGTTAAGCTTATTAGTTGTATTGTATCTTAACTAACTATGGTTTAGTAATTATCTTCTTTCCCCTTCCCCCTGTGTGTGTTTTCTTGATTAAATACTAAAAAATAGGGTTTAGGGTTTGAAGTGATAAAACAAAAAAAAAACAAAAATTTGTTGTATATTGAAGGAAGTAAAGGCCGGTCCTTCTTTGCAGTCAATTAACAGGGCCTAAGCAAAAATTTTGCAGGGTGATACTTCAAAATTGATCCCTTGGGGGCTTTTTATTGTTTATTGTTTTGATATCCTATCCAAGGCAGCTTGGTTTCTCAAACTATAACAAAAGTTGTGAACTTAAATAGAAGTCATGTGTATCTGGTGATACTTCAACATTTTTTCTTTTATTTTTAATTTGTTTGGGTATCCCAAAAACAAACATATGAACGAAGACCTAATTTGAAAATTTCCATGCCAATTAATGAAGTTATGTATATTTTTTTGACATTTTTCGTTAATTAAATCAATGATGCTATCAGTTGTAATCACAATGAGGTCTTGTATCAAAATATAAGAGAAAATGAGGCAAATAATAGGAAGATAAATCTGCCTTAATTTTTTATTCATTTTTTAAGAAATGCTAATAACATAAAAGATAAAATAAAATCGCTCAATTATATTCATTTTCCATAGAAAAAAATGCAACATAAACCTTAAAATATCCCAAGAAGGAAGGAAGAAGAGAAGTCCATGCCCGTTCCCCTTAACCCCCACCAAAAAGAAAAAGAACAGAAAAAGAAAAGTAACAAACTTCTAAAAATGCTTAGGTTTATCTAGGCTCCTCCTTAGTACCCTAACAAGCCCCCAAGTTTCCTGATCCCGCTCGCTTCCAGTCGCTGCTATTGTCTTAAGCCTCGAGCAAGCTTAGTTGCATTGAATCCAAATATATCCTTTTACTGACCACTGATTACTTTGAGGTATGTATGTCTCCAACATAAACTCTTGTGCTTCAACTTCATTATGTTGCTCCTGTTTTGCTGGATTCTTAGCTTGAAGATTTCGTGGATACGTTTTCGTAGTTTTATTTTCATAATTCTAAAAGCCGTGAATTCTTCGTTTCAGCTGAAAATTGGTATCAGTTAGACTTTGTTTATGTCATTTTGGTTAGGAAAAAAAATCTACCCTGGCAATTCAAGTTAAATATAAACTCACAGCAATTTGGGTATCTTATCAAGTTCTTCCATCATGGAGACTAAGGCTGATGGTGAAAATAGCTCCCTCATTCTGCTCAAACAAGGAGCTGAAGCTGTGAGTTGACCTACTCTGTTATATATTTTAAGATTTAAGACCCTGTTTGGGAAACTGCAAGGAATTGGGTTCACATACTTGTTCTAATATCTGGGCCTTATTTTTTGCAGTTTCTGGTGTGTTTATATGAGCTGGAGTTTTAATTTTCAGTGTCTTATGTGCTTTTTGTTTTTACTTCTATGATGTTATTATTTTCTAACAGAGTGTTTTTGAGTCGAATTTTGTGGGAAGGAAGTCTGTTGTCAAGGAATGGTTCTCAAAAAAATACAGGCATCCGTCTTTGGATTTGAAACTTACCCTCAAGCGCTTGAATGCGGTTGGTCTTTTGAACACAGGCTGCTTTTTGACTTGTTTTATCTTCATTGAGTAATGAACCAACGCTTTCTTGCTTGTGTGGTTTATTCTATAATTACATTCTGGAGTAGGAGGCTAGGTGCATGACAAAGGCGAGACGGCTTGAGGTTTGTACCCCAGTGCTCTATGCTGTGGATCCTGTGCTGCATACCTTGACATTTGAGTATGTTGAGGGTCCTTCGGTTAAAGATGTATTCCTTAATTTGGAGTTAATGGTATTGTTGAAGAATGGTTAGAGGATATAGCAACACAGATTGGTAATGTGATTGCCAAGTTACATGATGGTGGTTTAGTTCACGGCGACCTGACCATATCAAACATGTTAATCAGGGGTGGTACCAATCAGTTGGTGAGTTGTTGTATTTTTTTTTCTAAGAAAAGAGGAGGGTGGTATGCATCTTTATCTTCTCTCTAGTGTTTTGCTAAATTAGTTAGTATAAGCCGTTTCACAACTACATATACCTTATCTTAGGTACCGATTGATTTCGGTCTGAGCGTCACATCAACCCTTCTGGAAGACAAAGCTGTTGATTTATATGTGCTTGAATGAGCCTTGCTTTCATTGCATTCGTCATGTGGGAATGTGGTAAGACTGGCACATTGAGTTCAGCTCATTCTAAAGTCTTCATTGCTGAAAAGATATACCCAAATTGGGATAGTTTTTGAGTGTGAGAGTGAAAGTGAAAGGCTTATGAAAGGTGGGTTTTGGAATTTGAACCGAACAGAACTTTACAAAGTAGAAAATTGTCTTCTCACTTTTTTGCATTCTTGTATTGATGGATCGTATACTTGCTGCATACAGGAAGTCCTCAAAGCAATGGTCATCCACATTGAACAAGCTGGCTGAAGGTGCAAAACCAAATCATTAGGGTTTTTGTTTTGTGTTATATTCACCTTATTTTCTTGTTTCCTAATTGGTTTACAACTATTTACAGTGCGTCAAAGGGGTTGTAAGCGCACTATAGTTGGATGAGCCTTCTTCAAGTATTTATTTCATTAGGGTAAGTGAAGGAAATGTATGTTGAGCTAGCCATGTTATAGATATAAATCCTGATGTTATCCTTATCGGCATTATATATTTTTATTCTTGTGCACACGCTTTGAATCTTGGTGTGCAAGTTGTGATGTAGCAATACAAGTTATATTTTCAGCCTGGATGAGATAGATTGGGACTTGTTTATATGTATTCCATACTATACATTTAATTTGGAAAATCAAATTAATTCAATTGCTTTTCATGACACTCAAATTCTTTTAAGGCACTTCTGTTATGCGGTATAAATGAACTAGGGTCTTGAGCGGTAGAAGGCTCAAAATTTTAAATATGTTTAAATTAGTGTAATTAAATGGCTCACGCACTTGGATTATGGCATCTTTTTGCAATACAAAGTTCATATTTGATTTGGTTCAAGCATTCTGATTTCTGACATGGAATAGGGTGGGGATGTTAGTGATGCAGGACAAGTAACCAAAGAACATGGATAAAGGGAAAGAAGGGAAGAAATGAGAGAGAAACAGACACAATCAAATAGAAAATTAACGGATCACGATCCTCTCCATTTAAGAATTGAAATGGAGGTCAAGTTCATGGTAAGATTAAATGTCACATTGACAAATTTGGATTTGAATATCCTCCATTTGATGATGTAGCATTCAATCTCGCCATAAACTTGATTCCATTTTAATTTTCAAATGGAGAGGATCATGATCCAAAATTAACATATAGAAGGAGAAGAATAAAGATAAGGGAATAACTAGAGGAAATAGGAGGTAAAGGTGAAGAATTAGGGTAAAGGAAAGATAGGACAAGAAGGACAAAAGATAATCAAAACTCAACAGTTTTATTTCATAATCATAGTCTGCCTTAAAACCCTAATATGAATGCTCTTATATAAGCACTGATCCTAAATATAATAGGAAACCATAATAATTACTAAAATCTACACTTTCCTAAACTAAAACCCTACTTAAAAGCTTATTTACAAAATAATCTCACAAATAACCTAAGGTCCCAGCAATCTTAAAATAATACTTAGTTCTTTTCCTATTTTGCATTATTCTACCCCACTTGCAAAAAACTCGACCTCGAGTTTTGTAGTGACAAAGAATCAAAACTATGGATTGCTGGAGGGTGAAACCTTGAAATTTTCTAGATGTGGTGTCTTCCATGGGAAACAAGAATGATATCATAAGAGCTTCACACCAAATGACTAAGACAAAATCAATGGAAGGAATTTCGAGTACACACATATCTTCATCCTTGCTTCGGCATTGTTTATCTTCACTTTGAAGGGTTCAATAGATAGATCCAGTGCTTCTTGAGATTTGAACCCATCATCTATGACTTGTGCTTGCTCTTCAAAGTGTTCTTGGACCGGAGAAACAACTTCATACATGGTGTTGTCGTGAGTGGAATCTTGATGGATAGAAGTTTTGGTGAAGGTTGCGTCCACTAGTTGTGCTGCTCGTGCAATGAGTTGTTACATCTCAAGTATTTAAGTTTCAAAGTTGGAACACTCGATCTTTAAGTGAAAATAGTTATCGTAAATACAATGACCATTAAACTCGATTTTATCCCAAATAGCATCTTGATGCAAACGGTATTGCACTAGAGCTTGAAAGTCCACTGAATTTTAGAAATGAATAATTTTCTCGACATGACCAAACTTCCCAAAAACTTGATGAAACACATCTTATATAATTGGATATAGCACATGATGAACGGTAATTAGAAGAACTCGACTCGAGTCAACTGAACTCATTCCTCACAAGTGCCTATATATATATTTTTCCTGTTTCTTTTCTTTTTTGTTTTTTTGTTTCTTTCTTTTTTCTTCTTCTGTTTTTTTTTAGTCCGAAAATAAAGCAAAAATAATAATAGAAAAACAAATACAACTGATTAAAGAGGACACTTAAGCACGAGTCATTGTTGGTGTTTGACGGCGGCCTCTTGCAGTGACGTAGATAGGCGGGCGGTGGAAACTTCGGTGCAGTCAGCCTGGCCTGGTGGTCTGCTGATCTTCGGGGACGGCAGGCAGTGGTGGTTATGGCCGAAGGTTGACGCGAATTCCAGCTGTGTTTGCAGCAGATCTTAGGGTGTTGGTGGCATCGCGCGACTGTGATGGACAGATATGTTGCCAGTTTTATTGATGGAGATCGGGGTGCAGAAAGTTGTTGTTGAGGGTGTTCAGATCGTGTTTACGGCCAGCTCCGACAGCTGTGGCTTCTGGGTTTCCATCTGTGGAGTTCGGCGGCAGATACTATCGGGTCTATGGTGGTGGTGCGCGACAAGGATGACTGAAGAAAGTTGGGGCAGGATGGTGTTGATGGTGGACGTGGGCAATGTACGCTATTGATGGCGGCGGACACAGGTTTGCACATGCAGGTAGAACGATGTTTCTCTTACTTTTCTTTTTGTTTGATACTGGTACTGTTACAGCAACAATTTTTTTTGGAGATGGATGCGGTACAAGTAACCAAAGAACAAGGATAAAAGGAAAGAAAGGAAGAAATGAGAGAGAAACAAGCACAATCGGATAGAAAATTAACAGGTAGAAGGAGAAGAATAAAGATAAGGGAATAACTAGAGGAAATAGGAGGCAAAGGTGAAGAATTAGGGTAAGGGAAAGATAGGACAAGAGGGACAACAGATAATCAAAACTTAACAGTTTTATTTCATAATCATAGTCTGCCTTAAAACCCTAATATGAGTGCTTTTATATAAGCACTGATCCTAAACATAATAGAAACCATAATAATAATAATTACTAAAATCTACACTTTCCTAAACTAAAATTCTACTATAAAAGCTTATTTACAAAATAACCCCACAAATAACCTAAGATCCAAGCGATCTTAAAATAGTACATAGTTCTTTTTCCCATTCTGCATAAGTTAGAGCTCAAAGTTGGCCAAATTCTTTGACAAAATCAGTTTAGAATCTATCTTTTGCATCCAATAACATGTCAACTGCTCTACACTTGGGTGCTGAAATCATTGAGCTGCAACCAGGTGGCAGTGCCATAAATTACCTCGTGAGTTTACCAGTGAGCAAAGTTAATTGCATCTACATGGGGTGTACATTGTACAGTTCTGTTTTGAAAATCGAGTTGGAATTGAAGCTTACTAAATTGAGTTGTATTGAGATAGGCCTGGAGACATGAATTTTTGTCATGCTTTTGGCATCTTCATGTATTAGGTTTTCGGTTTTCCAAGCTAATTAGCTAATTAAAAGCATTTTAGCATATTGTTACTGATTTTCCTTCTGTTCAGGTCAGTTGTGGTCTCTGGCATGGTGGTTGGTCGACAATCATGAAATAAGTTTGCGATATTGTTCCCAACCACCTGCACAAGTTCACCTCTCTTTTCTTCTTTTTAATCCCCAGTAGTGGTTTTTTTAATCCAAAAGTGTAAGTGAATAATGTATCTTAAAGAGACGTGTTTTAGGTTTACACACCTTTGTAATTGTCTGGTAGAAGTTTTTAGGTTGTACAAGAAGTGTTCATACTGAGTGGTTTATTAAAGGCTCTCTAGAATGAAGGATAGTAAAGCTGGAGAGCTTCTACAAAGGGTTAAATTTCTCGGTAGTGACTCTGATTAATGAGTTCAATGCAGCAAGGATGTATGATGTTATATTGACATTTGTCTTTTCCGGTTCACAGCCTGGCAGGTTTCCTCCGCATCCCCCGCCTTTTTTTTTTGTTTTTCTTCTTTTGGTGGAGAGAAACACCCAATTGAACACTGTACTGGATTCAAGCTGTGGTCATAATTATAGGAAGTTTAGCAGCATAACTATTCTTTCACTGCCTGATGATCGTGATTGAAGTTATACGCTTAAGAGTATGTTTCTTTTCCATTTTGTTGACTGCTATTTGTTTGTAGTCAATCATCTTTAGGAGTTACCCCAATATGTAACCTCTTGATGTTGTCCCAATTAGCAAGCAGAAGGAGAATTTCTTGGAAATAACTTGTTTGCCTACTTTGTTTAGAATTTGCAGCAAGAGGCTGCCTTGCATGACTCCTGATGATGCTTTTACTTATGTTAACCATTAAAATTAAGTTGTCTTCTAACTTTTGCTGGTCTTAGTGTCCACACAATATATGAACTATGGAGCTATCTATACCCTAGAAATATATTGCTGCTGGATAGGCATTGAGCATTTCCATGGCATGCTCTCACTTGACAACATTTTCTGGTGGATTCTCTGGATATATGTCTGTGTAGGTAGCTTTCTTTGGTTTTGTTTCAGTTGCAGGTAGGATGACAATGCTTGTTTCCTTTCATATAGACCTTAATTTGCCAAGGCTCCTCTTCCCCTCATCGACCTTGCGTCTGTCCTCTGTACCATGTGATGGAAGACCTAGGCTGGGGAACCCCCAAAATAGCCACCCATTTCAGCTGCTCATCCCAACAATGTCACTCATTACAATGTCAAATATTGCTTTTTAAGGTTAAAATGGCCATTTATTAGTCATGATCTTACAGACGTCATCCAATTATTAGTTCACTGGTGAGTCTCACAAATGGGTGGTTATTTTGGGGGTTTCTTTATCTTTGCTCGTGATGGAATGATGATTTCTCCATTGGTAAACATCAGTATCATTTGAAAATGATTCAAAGCAAGAACTACTTAATGTGACATGGATTTGACATGTTTTCTTTTGTAGGATTCCTTATAGGCGTGATGGTAAAATATTTTGTAGCATCGTGTTAATTTTGGCAGCATATTTCTATTGTCATCTTCGTTTGTTCTAAATTGTACTTGTGTGGCCTGACGTAGGCTACTCTACTCTTGAGGCTCTAAGAATATTCACAATTTCTCATCTGCCCATATCTATGGAAATTCCTCTGATTCAAGTTGCACAAACAATGTGTAGTAGAATACCCAAAGCGCATATAATCACATGAACCCACTACTGAAACCCTCAACTTTCAAACGTAAAAATCAATATATTGCTAGGGAAAAAAAATACAAGAACAGAGAAGAAGAATGTTTGGCTGTAATGTCTGGAATGGGGCCTGTGTTTGATTGGGTTCAATTACTGGTGTAATGGTACATTTGCAAATCCGAGTCAGGCCATTCTGATCAATTACGAGAAATAAGGAGGTTGTTCCAACCTTCTATCCAATGTCACCCATGTATGTAATTTGGGCTGTGGCCCAGTGGTTCCTTACATTCTCGGTCATTTTTGTTTTATCAATAAAAGAAGCAAATAATAATTAAAATTAAAATAATTTTACAGTGCAAAATGTTAGCAGTAAAAATTCGATCCAGTATGACATCAGACATTTGATCCTGAGTTAAATAGTTTCGAGATAGCTTCACGGCAGATCAACTACGAACTTACACCGGAATTATTTATTCTTTATACATTTAATTATCTTACATTAATTTTTTAAAATGAACCAAATCATTCAATTTTAATAGAAATTTTGTCAGCCCATTGAGAATAATCACTCCCAAAGTGAATGGGGGTAAAAAAAACTTTATATTTGTTGTCTTACATACTGCTTACAAGAGTTTTCGTTAAGTGTCTGAATAAAAATTCTATCAAAATGAAGTGATTTAGTTGATTTTGAAAGTGCATGTGTTAAATTAAAAGTATATGGAGTAAAATAATTTCTTTTCAAATTAAAAAGTGTAAATTTATGATTTAGTTAAGAATGACATTAAGAAGGGTTTGGATTGGATACCCTTCCCTTGCTACCAACATCCGAAATTTTTTTTACACATACCCGCCACTATACCCACAGGGTATATATACCCTTCTTACATCCCGATCCCTATCACGAGTAAGAAAACGTGTTGAATAATATGTATGTATTTTATTTAATGATAAAATATTTAAATATAAAAAATTGTCAGCATATTTCACATGTTCAACCATAAATATCTCAAAAATTATAAAATAGCTAAATTAAAAGTTAAATAAAACAATACTCACTTCTAATAAAATAATGGAATATATATATTCACTAAAAAAATTAATTAAAAATAAAAACATAATAATATGCAAGTATCTATAGGCTTGGATACCATCATTTCTGCACCCATTCGTACCCAACGGTTAATTTTAATTTTACACTTAAAACCCGAGACAATGGAAAAAATGACCTCCAAAGTCCAAACTATCCCTTTAGATCGAAATTGGTTAAAATTGCAATCCCTAAATTTAGGCCTTCAACAAACTGCACAGATGATTTTAATGGGACTAAAATGGAGTATATTTGCTTATAAGAAGCTAAAGCGACCACCACACACAATTTAGGCCCTTTACACTTCCCTCCAAACCCGTCATCTTCCCCGTTCAAAACTCATCAGTCATCACCAAAGAGTAAGATTTCCATTCTCCAGTAAATAAAAATCACAAATAAGCCCAACCCTTTCTCTTTTTTCTCTGATGGATCGATCACTTCACAACACACACGTGAAACTGCTCGCATTCGATCTCCTTTCTCTCACTCAAACCCCCTCTTCCTCCTCCTCAGACCCCATCTCCTTCTCTCGCAGAGGTACGCCCATCTCACGCGCAGAGACCGTGGGCACCATCACCTCACGCGATCTCAAGCCCAACAGATTCCTCAAGTTCACCGTCGATGACGGCACTGGTTGTGTTACCTGCGTCCTCTGGCTCAACCAGCGCTCCTCCCCTCACTTCTCCCGCCGCGACCTATCATCTGTTCGATTGATTGCCCACGTTGCCAATCGATTCGCCGCCCAAATCAAGGTCGGGAAGTTGGCCAGGGTCCGCGGTAGGATCGCCGCTTATAGAGGTGCGCTGCAGATTGCCGTCTCCGATGTTGTCATAGAGAGGGACCCTAACGCCGAGATCTTGCATTGGTTAGATTGTGTGAGGCTCGCGCGTAAGTGTTACGATCTTAATCCTTCTTGCAAGTAAATGTCGTGTTAATCCTTGTGGTGATTTCCAAGAAAATTTATTGATTGATTTTGTGCAGCGAACTTTGTGAATTTGATTTGTGTTTATCAGATTATTTGTCGCTAATTTGCTACTATGAACTTTGTGATGGTTTGAATATGAATTTAGTGAAAATTTATGTTAAAAGATATTATTAAAGCTTAAAAAACATGGATATAAAAGAAAGCTATCGAATATTGAGCGACAATTAGATTTAAGAGCCTCGAAGCTTGTTGGCTCCTAAATGGTTCCCATAGAAGTACATATTGACACTTTCTCTTCCGCCAATCGAATTATCTGCATAATTGGAAGAACAGTTTTATGCATCAATGAGATTAAGCAATGAAAAAGAAATACCCTGTAATGCTGTTAGTTTGACACCCGTATTTAGAACCTAGAAATAGCTTCAAGCATGTTATGGTTACGAAGAAAAGGTGAATTGAGGCAATGTAGCATGCCAAATTAGAGCTGTATGTTAGGTGTTGACGAATCACGATAACTAATAGAAGGGGTAGGCATATAAATTAGTAAGTGGTGTTGGCTGCAATAATTGAGTTCAGTCATGTGGGGAACCTAGGAATTTGGAATCAATTCGTCTCTCATTGCCCATCCAAACTTCTAGGCATTTATATCTAAGCATTTGACAGATACTTTGTTGTTAGATAGTTTAACATAGGAACTGCTAATTTGATTTTCCATAATCAGCCTAATTATCAATACTGGCAGGTGAAATTTGAGTAGATGTAATTTAATTTTCGACTTGGTGCTTGTTAATGACGGAGGTGGGTTAGACATGTTTCAGATCAATTTAGACTAAAGATGAAATAGTAGAATAAAAAAGCTTCATCAAGTAAATGAGAACTAACTAACTAGCCCTTAAATGTGCTTTCCTTCCCAGTAAATTGGTTGAATTCTTTTAGCTACCTATCTACCCCTATTCTTCCTTGGGGATGAAAGTTATAAAAAAAATCATCAAATTAATGTTCATAAAGAAAACATTTTAGGTTATCAAAAAAAAATTAAAGAAAACATTTTAGAGGGCATACCACGACTCTAGTGACTTTGTGAATTACTCGGATTTAGTCTTAATTTGCCAAATCATTTCCTACAGACTTGTTAAGGAGGGAGTGTTCTGAAGTTTCTTTGTTTGGCTTGATTTACTAACATGTTGCTATTCTTTTTCAGTTAAAAGACATGTTTATTTAAGACATAGCTGATGGTTAATGGATTCTTTTGGGATTATGTTAAAAAGAGAATTTGACCCTTAAACTAATACTCGTAAATGTTCTATGCAAACTGAGAGGTTTGAGGGATGCTTTCATCGTCATTTTGTCTTATGAAAAGATCTGAGTTTGGCCACGGTCCCTGTTGCGTCTTCTGTTTCCAACATATTTAACATGACAAAGGTGCCGTTTGGGAGAGATTTAAGCAAAGCTTAAACCAACTTGTTTAAATCTCTCCCAATGGCGCCAATAACTACCATTGGAAAAAATATTTTGATCATTCAGCTTGTAGTGTCAACTACAATATGATGTCCTGATATGGTTAAATATGGAGTTATTGTTACTGAGTGTTGATGCCAAGAAACGGTTGGTACTGACGTGGCCTAGGTGAGGACGTGGCCTGGGAGCGGACGTGGCTTTGGTGAGGACGTAGCCTGGGTGAGGACGTGGCCTGGCCCTGCACAAGTAACAAAGGGAACTAAAGGCCCTCGGAAGGAGGGGAGGGGGAGACCTCCGAGGGCGCTCCGATGCTTAAGTTAGCAACGATTCAAAGGAGAAGCCGAGGGTTCAAAAGAAGCCGAGAGCTTAAGTATAAGTGCAGGTGTGTATGAATGAATCCTCGGTGAAGTCCATACCTTGACCTTTTTATAGTCGTCTGCCAGTGGGGAGGACATGATTACAATCTCATGAGGAGGGGCGCTGTAGGGCTAGGCAGTTGTAGGGTAGATCCAGGCGCAGGGTTTTCGGGCCATCCCTTATGGGATTGGAGATTTTGCTGGGCCTGGACCACTCTGGTGGGTCTGATGCTTATTCGGCCTGGAGCTTGTTAGGGCCAGAGTTGGTCTGTTGGGCCTGAAGCTCGTAAGGACCGAAATATTCTTGGACTATATCACAGGTCTTCCACTTTCTCGGGTACATTTATGTGCTTGAGGAAGTTATTTGTTGGGACGGGCTTTTAATCGAACCCAACATGTGCGTGGGAGCCGGGCTATTACTGCTTGGGAGAGCGAAGGGACATCTTGAGCAGTTAGGTGTTTGGACGGTTGTCCTTGGCAATTGGAGCGTTATTCTCGGGAAGTGAAAAGTCGCCTAGAGAAGCGAAACGTCTCCTCTTTTTCCGTTTTCTGCATTTATTCCCCTTCGTTGAGCGTGTTTTCCTTTCTTATAAATAGAGGTCTCTGACACCTTTTGTTTTAAGCAAAATCGACTTCAGTTTCTGAAGAGCTTGAGAGGGAGACACCACTTTCTGATAGAATAGTCGAGGGTAATGATCCCAGAGAGGGAGGGAGGTTATCAGTCTCTTGAGGGTTTTATGAGAGCCAAAGAGGAAGATAAGGCTACCCTGGAGGAGGATCGTGGTTCGACGACCAGAGTTTTTCCCCTAATTTCAAATGGGGGTCAGGACCTCTTTCAGATTCCGAGTGGAGGCAAGAACCTTTTCCAAATTCCGAGTGGATCTGGGAGGGTTCTTTGCGCAAAAAGCTCATTGGTTATGTGGAACTTAGCTTGAAGAGGGATACGACCAGCCTTGGAAGAATACAACTGATTTTGTCAGGGGGGCTGTGTCTCTCGCTGGTGGGTTCTTCTCTCGCTGGTGGGTTCTTCTACCCCCTAAGCTTATTGGAAACGAAGAAAAAGAGGGGGGAGGGGCTTGCTCCTGGTCCTTAGAAGTTGAGAGTAAGGCGCAGCCGTTCCTCTGGTGGCAGCAATATAAGGGGGCGACGGCAGCCCCTTCTTTTCCTAGGGCTACTATCTTCTTCTTTGTACTTTGAGGCCGTTAGGGTCCTCTTTTACTTGTACTTCGAGGTCGTTAGTTGTAACCTTTTGAATTAATAAAATATTATTTATTTCAATCTTTGTCTTCACACAATATTCTTTCTTTTTATACTTGCGTGAATGAATGTATGCTGGTTTTATCGAGCCAAGTCCGACAGAAGTTTCTAAGTCTCATTCGAGGGGTAGCCTTGGGAGGGCATTCTCGAAGCGCCCGAACCTTAGAAATGAGGCCGTGTATTTATATCAAGTTCACATGTTCGGACTTTGGGAGAATGGCCGAGCGTATGCAACTCATACGCTCGGATTTTTTGGAGAATGGCCGAGCGTAAGCATCGCAGCTCATACACTCAGACTTTTTGGAGAATGGTCGAGCGTATGCAACGCAGCTCATACGCTCGGATTTTTGGAGAATGGCCGAGCGTGAGAGGCTAAGCTCATATGCTTTGACTTTTTGAAGAATGGCCCTAGCGTAAGCATCACAGCTCATACGCTCGGACTTGTTGGAGAATGGCCGAGCGTATGCAACATAGCTCATACGCTCGGACTTTTTGGAGAATGGCCGAGCGTAAGCATCACAGCTCATATGCTCGGTCTTTTTGAAGAACGGCCGAGCATAAGAGGCTAAGCTTATACCCTCGGACTTTTTGGAGAATAACCGAGCGTAAGCATCACAGCTCATACGCTCGGACTTTTTGGAGAATGGCCGAGCGTAAGCATCACAGCTCATACGCTCGGTCTTTTTGGAGAACGACCGAGCGTAAGAGGCTAAACTCATACACTCGGACTTTTTGGAGAATGGCCGAGCGTAAGCAACGCAGCTCATACACTCGAACTTTTTGGAAAATGGTCGAGCGTATGCAACGCAGCTCATATGCTCAGACTTTTTGGAGAATGACCGAGCGTAAGCATTACAGCTCATGCGCTCGGAATTTTTGGAGAATGGCACCGAGCTTCTGAGTCTACCCCGGGCCCACTAGGTTCACCCTACTTTAGGCGTGACAAACGATGGCGGCTGTCAGGAAATAGTGGCAGATAGGTTACAGCCAAAGGTATATTTTAATGACAACTGGCACTTTGGAGACCGAAAATGATGCCTGGGGAACAGTAGTGGGCGCGACTTTTCGTCTAACACGTGGATTGAGGCTTCTCGTTCTTGCTGCAAAAGTTTCTATATTAGTAGGTTTCCCATTCCTTCAATCTTTACTCTGCATTTTCTTGAGAGTTCATAGTTTCTTTAGTTAAGAATAGTTGGAGAGCGCTCGGAGTTTTTAGAGGTCTTTTTTCGAAAACCTGCTGGTGAGCCTTATGTCTAATAGTGAAGTTAGTAGGGTTTTGTCGAGATAGCTGGAGGAGGTAACGAGCTCCTCTTCTAGTGACGAGACTTCGTCACAGGAGACCCCTTCTAGGGGCGGGGAATTGGCCCTCGTTCCTTATACCACAGAGGAAGGACGAGGGGATGGAGAAAAGGGGTCTTCTAGAGAGGGGGATATACAGGCCTCGATGTTAGTTAGGGATGGTGCCATAGACACGGAGAGGGAGGAATGGACGTTTGAAGCGAACTTTATTCCGAGTGTAGTGGGAGAGGTTCAACTCGTGGGGTTGAGGTTGAAATACAGAATCCCCATGGAGTTTGGGATGAGGGCACCGGAGGGTGGAGAGAGGGCAAGCGATGCTCTTTCGGAGCATCCGTTTTTTAGCTCTGTGTCTATGAGCATCAGCTAAAGGAGGGGCTTAGGTTCCCTCTCCACCCATTCTTTTGCTCAGTGCTTAGATACTTTGGTCTAGCACTGAGTCAATTAGTCCCCAACTCCATCAGATTGATCCTGGCATTCATTGCGGTATGTCAAGAGGTGGGAGGGAGTTTGAACATCGGTTTGTTCAAAGCTCATTTCCAAATAGCCCACCTCAGGCGTACTGGGTGGGTCATTGTGAGCTCGAGGAGGCGGATGAGGGTGCTGAAGGACAAGCCCTCCTCCATAAAGAGGTGAAATGGGGCTTTTTTCTTCATACGGAGTGTTGGGAGCTTTGATGTCCCCCTTGTGTGGAGTTTGGAGTGTGTTGGCAAATGCAAGAAGTCGCACCTCCTGCACCGAGAGCAGGAGACGTTGAAGGCTATGCTGGCCGCGCCTTTAGATGCTGAGGTGCTTGGAGATAATGATGAGCTCCACAGGCGCTGCCTTTGCCCTCCTAGCCTTCCGCCGAACACCGAGCACGGTAGCTTTTGATCTTCTGTTTTTTTAGCAATTTCGATATTTTTCCCAAGTTACTAACGTTTGCTCTCTGCGCAGATATGGAGGCTTCTTCACAGGCTATGGAGAGGGCCAGGCGCAAGGCCAATGAGAGAAAGAGGGCTGCTGAGGGAGGCGCTTCGACGCAGGAGCATGGGAAGAAGGTCAGGGCTTCATCCCCGGGTCATACACCGAAGGCTAGCTGTCCAAAGTCTGCGGCTTCAGAGGAAGCGGCAGTACCTGCGGGGTCTTCTACGCCCACTCCCCCTCCTGCCCAGTCTTGGCCCAAGGTAGAGTCTGGGGTGGCCACCCCTTTTATACCGCACTGGACGCTGAAAGTGGATGACTCAGTGTTTGCGCATCCAAGGGTCGCCCGCGAACACCTTGTGAGGGGAATCTGATGAGGACACGACTAACAAATGGGAGGCAGATCCTATTCAAGTTCCAATTGGTCAAGTTACAAGGGTCCGAGCTAAACGATTTATTCAAGTTCCAATTGGTCCAGTTATAAGGGCTCGAGCTAAACGGTTCAAGAAAACTCTCAATTGGCTTATTCAATATATTTGGGCTAAGAACCATCTTTGGGGGCCCAAGGATAATGCTATACATGATCCACAAGGATGGGTTTCCACGATCCAATGGAACTTTCACTTTGGAATTTCGGGTTGACCCGACAACCAGAATTAAAATGATCATACTTTCTTGTTCGCAACTCCAAATGGGCTGAAACTTATTAGGATGGAAAGATGACGTCTTGAACTTCAATTTTGACCTAAGAAAGTTTCAAAAAGGATATCGTTTGGGCCTGGTATGATGGGCCGAAATCCAGTAGGTTGTTGCATCCGAATCTACATTGGGTTTGCACATTTTCTTAATTGTTTCCTTCTAAATTTAATTGTTGCATTATAAGGCTTGCATGCCAAGTTAGGTACTTTCCTTATTTGAATTTTAAGTTACCAAAATTCTATTTAGGTTTATTTCCTATTTCGTAGTTTCTTATTCCTACCAGAATTCTGTTTAGGTTTATTTCTTATTTTTTAGTTTTCCTTTTTCTATTTGGTTACGAATTCTCATGTATTTAAATAGCCATCGGCTTTTGGAATAAGACAATTCAGATTTGATTCATACTTTCGGAGAGAAATTTTTCTTTGGTTCTTTTGGAACTTCTGAACTTATCGGAGTTTCCGTGGCGTTCATCTTCGACTTATCAATCAATCCTTCCATAATTGATTGTGGTGTCTTCATTATACCAAGGTTCTTACTTCGATATAAGCAACGGGTCGCGGTCTCAGTCTTCATTATACCAAGGTTTTTGCTTCAATATAAGCAACAGGTTGCGGTCTCACATAAATCTGCTTCTAGACGATCTTGGAGGTCTTCTTGATCTATAAATGTCTTAATTCTTGACGTGGATTATATATCAGTTGGGATCAGAGCCTTCTAGTTGCAGGTTTGCTTATCTTTTTGTTTTGATTCATAAAAAAAAAAAAAGTGAATAAAAAAACAAAATTGAAAAAAAAAGAATAAATTTCTAGTTTAGGGGAAAAAAAACATGAAAAAAAAATGTGTAATATTTAGATTCAATCCTTATTTCTGAATTTCTTTGTGAGTTATTGGTGAATTGTTGCTGAAAACTTTGATACTTGTTCGGTTAGTTTGATAAGAACCTATAGAGGATTATTACGAGTGGAAAAAGGCAAGAGTGGTAAGCACATAAGAGGGGAAAAGCCAATCTGATTTTTGTGTGAAAACACGAGTGAAATTAAGTGACTCATTCTTTTAGTGAAACACGTGAGGGAGTGTGTGAGGTCCTTTTTTTTTCTAACGTTATTTTTGCAGCAAACGTGTCAGACGACAAGAACAAAAATAATTCCGGAGATACATCAGGAGATGGTGATTCGAAGTTGCTCATGGAGGCTTTAATGGGTGAGATGAGAAGAGTATTGCGAACGGAGATGGAACAGGTTCATGAGCGGATTGATCAGGTAGAGAATGCACGTGTGGGGCAGCAACAAAACGCTCCTAATGTGCGTAGGAGGGAGAGAGTTTAACATAGGGGAGAGAGAGTTGAAGATGAAGAGTATTATGGGAATGGATTTGATGAAGAAGATGATTGGGAATCAGTTGTTAGCCATAGGAGATTTGGTGGTCGAGGTAGAGAAGCTAGGAATCGGGAAGACAATAACTTGGGTGGTATTAAGATGAAGATTCCATCGTTTCAAGGCAAAAACGATCCTGAAGCTTACCTTGAGTGGGAGAAGAAGATAGAATTAGTGTTTAATTGTCATAATTATTCCGAGCTTAAAAAAATTAAACTTGCGGCCATTGAATTTTTTGACTATGCGATTGTTTGGTGGGATTAGCTAGTGTTAAATAGGAGGAGAAATAGAGAGCGTCCAATAGAGACTTGGGAGGAGATGAAAATCGTGATGAGGAAACGATTTGTTCCAAGCCATTATTACCGTGATTTATTCCAAAAATTGCAAAGTCTTACACAAGGTAGTCGGAGTGTGGAGGATTATTATAAAGAGATGGAAGTAGCTATGATTTGAGCAAATGTAGAGGAGGATCGAGAGGCTACTATGGCTAGGTTCTTGGCTGGTTTGAACTTGAAAATTGTTAATTCGGTGGAGTTGCATCATTATGTGGAATTGGAAGATATGGTGCACATGGCTGTCAAAATTGAGAACCAACTCAAGAGGAGGGGCAGCAATACATGACAAAACCCTAACTTGGGTTCATCTTGGAGGCCGAATTTTGTGAAGCAAGCCATGACCAAGCCCAAAACCGAGCAAAAGCAAGAAAGTACCAGCCATGGAAATCAAGGTAAAACTGACTTTTCCACCACTAGAAATCGTGATATTAAGTGTTTTAAATGCCAAGGCAGGGGTCACATAGCAAGCCAATGTCCGAACAAAAGAGTTATGGTATTGCGAGATAATGGTGAAATTAAAACCGAGGGCAAAGAAGATACCGAATCTATGCCACCATTGGAGGATGCGAGTGATGAGGAATACGCTGCCCAAGGAGAATTGTTGGTTGCAAGGAGAGCTCTAAGTGTGCAAATCAAAGAAGATGACAAAGTCCAGCGAGAAAACATATTACATACTAGATGCCACGTGCAAAACAAGGTATGTAGTATGATTATTGATGGAGGTAGTTGTACTAACGTTGCTAGCACTACAATGGTTGAGAAATTAGGGTTGCCAACGATTAAACATCATCGGCCTTACAAGTTACAATGACTCAATAATAGTGGTGAACTGAGGGTGAACAAACAGGTGTTAGTTTCCTTTCGTATTGGAAAATATGATGATGAAGTTTTGTGTGATGTAGTTCCGATGCAAGCTGGACACTTGTTACTAGGCTGGCCATGGCAATTCGATCCGCGTGTTAATCATGATTGCTTCACCAACAAATATTCGTTTGTTAAAAATCAAAGAACAATCACTCTAGTTCCTTTGATACCAAAGCAGGTTTATGAAGATCAAGTGAGGTTACAAAAAGAGAGTGAGCAAACGAAAGAGAGTGAGAAAAAAAGAACGAATGAAAACCAGAAAGAGAAAATGAGAGAGGTCAAAAAAATTGAGATAGAAAATAAGAGAGTTGATTCGGCCATTGAGAGAAAAACAAATTTCTATGCAAGAACGAGTGAAATAAAAAGTGCGATGATTTTAAATCAGCCAATGATTGTACTTTTGTACAAAGAGGCGTTAAACACTAACCAATTTGACTAATCTTTGCCTAGTTCTATTGTTTCTCTTTTACAGGAGTTTGATGATATCTTTCCTAAGGAGATTCCACATGGCTTACCATGGCCAAGTCCCACGAGTGTAGGTCAATTTCATAGTTTTCATGGACTTACTAGTTTTTGCAAGAGGTTCATGAAAGAATTTAGCAGTATTGTCGCACCGCTTAGCGAAGTCATCAAGAAGAACATTGGATTCAAATGGGGAGACGAGCAAGAGAAGGGGTTTCAATTGATCGAAGAAAAATTAACTAATGCTCCTTTTCAAGTCCTTGAGCACATCAATAACAATGCATATAAATTGGATTTACCAAGTGAGTACAATGATAATACCACTTTCAATGTTTCTGATTTACGCCATTTTGATGTAGGTGATGATTTGAGGACAAATCATTTTCAAGAAGAGGAGAATGATGAGGACACGACTAACAAATGAGAGGCAGATCTTATTCAAGTTCCAATTGGTCAAGTTACAAAGGCCCAAGCTAAACGGTTTATTCAAGTTCCAATTGGTCCAGTTATAAAGGCCCGAGCTAAACGGTTCGAGAAAACTCTCAATTGGCTTATTCAACATATTTGGGCTAAGAACCATCTTTGGGAGCCCAAGGATAATGTTATACATGATCCACAATGATGGGTTTCCATGATCCAAGGGAACTTCCACTTTGGAATTTCGGGTTCCACTTTGGAATTTCGGGAGGACCCGACAACCAGAATTAAAATGATCATATCTTTTTGTTCGCAACTCCAAATGGGCTGAAACTTATTAGGATGGAAAGATGACGTCTTGAACTTCAATTTTGACCTAAGAAAGTTTCAAAAAGGATATCGTTTGGGCCTGGTATGATGGGCCGAAATCTAGTAGGCTGTTGCATCCGAATCTACGTTGGGCTTGCACCTTTTCTTAATTGTTTCCTTCTAAATTTAATTGTTGCATTATAAGGCTTGCATGCCAAGTTAGGTACTTTCCTTATTTGAATTTTAGGTTACCAAAATTCTATTTAGGTTTATTTCCTATTTTGTAGTTTCTTATTCCTACCAGAATTCTGTTTAGGTTTATTTCCTATTTTTTAGTTTTCCTTTTTTCTATTTGGTTACGAATTCTCATGTATTTAAATAGCCATCGGCTTTTGGAATAAGACAATTCAGATTTGATTCATACTTTCGGAGAGAAATTTCTCTTTGGTTCTTTTAGAACTTCTGAACTTATCGGAGTTTCCGTGGCATTCATCTTCGACTTATCAATCAATCCTTCCATAATTGATTGTGGTGTCTTCATTAAACCAAGGTTCTTGCTTCGATATACGCAACGGGTCATGGTCTCAGTCTTCATTATACCAAGGTTCTTGCTTCAATATAAGCAACGGGTCGCGGTCTCACATAAATCTGCTTCTAGACGATCTTGGAGGTCTTCTTGATCCATAAATTTCTTAGTTCTTGGCGTGGATCATATCAGAATCCTTCCCCGTGATTTTGTGGACCTCTTCGCACAGTCCCTCGAGACGTTATGCTCGTCTTTGGAGATTGGTCTCTCCCAGGTTTGAATTTTTTTCCTCCTTTTGCTTTCTTTTCGCAGTGCAACTGTTTCTTACGAGACTGTTTCTGCTTTTAGACTGGAGTCATCGGTGGGATGCTCTCTCGGCGCGCCATGGATATAGTTGATCGCTTGGCCAAGGCGGAGCTCAAGCTGGAGGAGACTCGGAGCCTAGCTCGCGACCTGTCTAACTGCCTTCAGGCTGCCCAATGGGAGAATGAGACCGCCATTCTAGAGAGAGACCGGCGTCGTAGCATAGAGGACGTCATTAGGAGGGAGCTGGATCTGACCCGCGCAGCTGCTGATGAGGCCCTTTTTCAGGTGGAGAAGGTGCGGCAACAGGCCGCGGTTATGGAAGATGAACTGCTGGAGGAGGCTGGAGATCAATTCTTGGCGGGATTTGATAAGGCCAAGAAGAGAGCGAAAATCCTCTTCCCAGGGGTCGACTTCTCCAGTCTTGATCTGAAGGAGGATGGTGCTGTCACTACTGAGGGGGATGCGGGGGATATTGCCGTGGTTGGCATTGGGAGTGTAGGAAAGTTGAGGCTCCCAAGACTCAGGAGGCAGCCGGAGGCGAGAACCTGGGAGAGGGGGTCCCAGGGACGGTCGAGAGTGAGGCTCAGGAGGCCTTGTCTTCTTAGGATAGTTTTTCTTTCCATTTTCCGTGTACCAAGGCCGATAGTGCTTAATTTTGTATTTCTTCTAATTATCAATGAACTTTCGCGATTAAAGCTTGAAATCTTCATTAATTTTTCCTTTTTTTTACATTTCATATATAAAATCTACGGAGGTTCTCCGCATTCCAGGTGCGGGGGATTGATCTGCCATTCATTCCTTCGAGTTTATTGGTGCCGGCTCGACAAACCTTGCGAATCCGGTACGGGCCCTCCCAGTTTGAGACTAGCTTCCCTATAAGGCGAGGGCGGGACACTTTACTCTTGCGGAGAACGAGGTCATGCAACTTGAAGTCTTTGGGCCGAACCCGGGAATTATAGTACCGAGCAGCCTTCTGCTGGTAAACGGCTAGACGGATTTGGGCCCGGTCTCGAGCCTCGTCGACCAAGTCTACATTCATCTTTAACCCTTCCTCGTTGTTGCTTGGCTCGAAGCACTATACTCGTATGGATGGGACCCTGATTTCGAGAGGGATGATTGCTTCTGCTCCGTATGTCATGAAGAAAGGGGTTTTTCTTGTGGGTGTTTGTATTGTGGTGCGGTAGGCCCAAAGGATGTTGAAGAGTTGGTCAGCCTACTGTTTATCTGTCTCATCCAACCTTCTTCTGATCCCTTGGAGAAGGGTCCGGTTAGTTACTTCGGCCTGGCCATTGGCCTGAGGGTACCCAACGGACGAGAACCTGTGCTCGATATGGAGGTCGTCACATAATGCCTTAAACCTGGAACTGTCGAACTGCTTTTTGTTGTTTGTGATCAATATCCGAGGAATCTCGAACCGGCACACTATTGATTTCTAGACAAAATTCTGGGTTTGGTGATCCGTGATGCTGGCCAATGGTTCTGCCTCCACCCACTTCGTGAAATAATCTATGGCCATGATGATATGCTTCTTCTGCCCAGTGACGGTTGGGAACGGGCCAAGGATATCCATCCCCCACATGGCGAAAAGGAGGGGACTGGTGATGGAGATAAGGGGGTTAGCGGGGCGGTGCGATATCGGAGACCACCGCTGGCAGTTCTCACATTTCTTTGCCAAGTCTGTTGCATTGCTCTTCATGGTGGGCCAGTAGTATCCTTGGCACAGAACTTTGAAAGCTAATGCCCGAGCTCCCAAGTGGTTTTCGCATATTCCTTCATGGGCCTCTCGCAGAGCATAATCGGCCTCTCCTGGCCCGAGGCATCGCAGGTAAGGCATGGTTAGGGCCCTCTTATATAACTGCCCTTCCACAAGGGTGTACCGCGAGGCACGGGAGATTAGTCTCTTGGCTTTATCCTTCTGTTTGGGCACCGTGCCATCTTTTAGATACTGGAGGATTTGATCCATCCACGTAGGTCCCTCCTCTACCAGCAAGACCGGAGCCTTATCTATGCTTGGTGTGGAGAGAGTTTCTTGATAAACAGCCTTGTTGGTTACCAGGTGTTGGGAGAAGGTCAAGTTAGCCAGGGCATTTGCCTTGGAGTTTTCGGTCCGAGGGATATGAGTTATCCAAAACGTCTTAAACATGGCAGCCAGCTCCTTCGCCTTTCGGAGATATTGGGCGAGTTTTTCCCCCCTGGTTTCAAACTCCCCCATTACCTGACTCACCACCAGTTGAGAGTCGCTGAATACGTCTAAAACCTCGACAGCCAATGCTTTGGCCAGTCTTATGCCGGCTAGGAGAGCTTCGTATTCGACTTCGTTATTGGAGGTCCTGAACCTGAACCTTAAGGCGTACTCGATCGTAAAGCCTTCCGGACTACAGAGTATGAGCCTTGCTCCACTCCTTAGTGAATTAGAGGATCCATCCACATGGAGGGTCCATCTTTGAGGGCCCCCACTGGGTGGGGGCGCCGTGGATTCGTCCGGGTCTATCGATAGAGTCGTCTCCACAATGAAGTTAGCCAGAGTCTGGCCTTTAATTGCTTGTCAGGGTCGGTAACAGATGTCAAACTCTCTCAGCTCTACCGCCCACTTTACCATTCTTCCGGAAACACTTGGGTTATACAAGATTTGCCTCAAAGGTTGGTCCGTTAGGAGGACGATGGTGTGCGCCTGAAAGTAAGGTCAGAGTTTTCGTGCCGCTACTACCAGGCCATAAGCCATTTTTTCGATAGGAGGGTATCTAGTCTCGGCTTCATGGAGAATTCTACTGACATAGTAAATGGGCTTTTGGATGCCTGCTTCTTCTCGCATCAAGACAGAGGCTATAGTGCTCTGTCCGACCGACAAATAGAGGAAGAGCTCCTCTCCGTGGAGTGGCTTGTTTAGGAGCGACAGCTGGCTCAAATACTTTTTTAAATCCGTAAAAGCTTCCTGACAGTCCTCTGACCAGGAGAAATCTTTAGCCTCTTTGTTGGTCTTAAAGAAAGGGAGGCACCTTTCCGCTGATTTGGACATGAAACGGTTCAGAGCTGCGACTCGGCTGGTGAGCCGCTGGACTTCTTTCACAGACTTGGGAGGGGTCATATCGAGGATGGCCTTTATCTTCTCCATATTGACTTCTATTCCCCTCTGGGTGACCATGAAACCTAGGAATTTTCCTCCGGTTACTCCGAAAGCGCACTTAGATGGATTTAGCCTCATGTTATGCTGGCGCAGTACTCCGAACGCTTCTTCCAGGTCTGAGCAATAGTTCCGAGCCTCAGTGCTCTTAACCAGCATATCATCCACGTAAACCTCTATGTTCCGCCCAATCTGCTCTTTGAAAATTTTGTTTACCAGCCTCTGATAGGTTACCCCAGCGTTCTTAAGTCCGAAGGGCATGACTTTGTAACAATATAGCCCTCGATTAGTGATGAAGGCGGTTTTATCTTGGTCCAGCTTATGCATGAAGATCTAATTGTAGCCAGAGTATGCATCCATGAAAGAGATGAGTTCATACCCTGAGGTAGCTTCTACCAACTAGTCAATCCGGGGAAGGAGGAAGTTGTCTTTCAGGCAGGCCTTATTCAGATTGGTGAAGTCAATGCAAATGCGCCATTTGTCGCTGGCTTTGCGGACCATCACCACATTAGACACCCATTCGGGGTACCTCGCTTCCCTGATGAACCCGGCCTCTAGTAGCTTATCTACCTCAGCGTTAATGGCCATTTGTCGTTCGGGGACGAAGGCCCTCTTCTTCTGAATGACCGACTTGTATCGGGGGTCTACGTTTAGACGATGCTTGATAATCTCAGGGCTAATCCCTGGCATGTCCGAGGCCGACCAAGCGAATAGGTCTCCATTCTACTGGAGCAGGGAGAGAAGCTTATCTCTGTGCTCCGAGGATAGGTTCGCGCCTATTTGGACAGTTCGGGCGGGGTCTTCTCCGAGGGGAACATCGGTCAATTCCTCCGCGAGTCGTCCCCTAGGTGTCATCTCATCCCTGAGGTCTTTTACCTCAAGAGATAGGGCTTTTGTTTTATTTCCTCCTCTTATAGCGTTTAGGTAGCAGGCCCGGGAGAGCTTTTGGTCCACCCTGACCACTCTCATACCTTAACTGGTGGGAAATTTGACCTTCAAGTGGTAGGTGGAAATAATAGCTTTTAGCTTGTTGAGGGTGGGTCGACCAATGATCATATTGTACGAGGAGGGCTGTTTTACTACCAAGAATGTGGTCTGCACCGTAGAAGTCCTTGGCGTCGTTCTTGCGGTCACTGGGAGGACTATGCTCTCTTTAACGAATACTGGAGAACCGCCGAAACCATAGAAGGGGGCAGGAGCCGGCTTCAGATCCCTATTCTTCAATTTCATGCACTGGTAAGTATCATAGAACAATATGTCCGCTGAGCTTCCGTTGTCAATCAAGACCCTCCGCACTTAACAGTTTGCCACTAAGAGAGAGATTACCACTGCATCGTCGTGGGGAGTTCGTACGTCTTCTAAATCATCCTCCGTGAAGGAGATCACTGGCTCGGTTCTTCTTTTCTTATGGGAACCGCTAACAGAGGCTACAGCCCTGGCATAGGCTTTACTGCCCTGCCTAGAACTCCTTCCCGCGGCTGGGCCCCCGCAGATGGTTTTGATGATGCGGGTGGTTATGGCCACCTCCTGCTTCTTTTTAATGGGCTCATCTTGCTCGGCCCTGGGGTTCCTTGGAGGATCCCTCCGTCCCTGTTGGCGATAGAGACGTCCGGTATCTCTACTCGGCGGTGTGGGCTCATCCATTCTCTGGGGCTCGGTGAATTCTTTCAAGTATCCCCGGTTGATAAGAGCTTTGATCTGCTCATTCAAGTCGTGGCACTCATCTGTGTCGTGACCGTAGCTCTTGTGGAACCGGTACCACCGCCTCTGGTCACCTCCGAGGTGCAACCTCTTGGGCGGCCACTGGAGGACGGACTTATCTTGGAGCTGCATGAGGACGTTGGTCCTAGTGGCGTTGAGTGGGGTGAAGCCATCAGCCCGAGGGTGAGGTCTGTACCTGTTCTCTTGGTGGGGTCTCTTGACGGTCCCCCTCAGGGGGTCAGGGTCCTTCCTTTTCTTCTCAGCTTCCCATTCTCTCCTTCTTCTGAAGGCTTGGTCATTTTCAGCTATCATGTATTTCTCGGCCCGGGCCAGGATTTCGTTCATGTCTTTGGGCGGGCGTCGGATCAGTTTAGAGCTGAAGATGCCCGACCTCAATCCATTTTTAAAGGCCATTACTTGGACATTTGGATTGAGGTCAGGAATCTCCCATGCTGCTGTATTGAACCGAGAGATGTAGGCTCGGAGCCTCTCCTCTAGCTGCTGGATGATATTGAATAGGCTTTCTGATGTCTTCTTAAGCCCCTTGCTACTGAGGAAATGGGAGGCGAAGGCGTAGCTGAGTTCTTTGAAGTTGGTGATGCTTCCCGGCTTTAGCCTTGAGTACCAAGTACCCACTGCCTTTTCAAGGGTCAGAGGAAAGGCGCGGAACATGACCTGGTTCGGATGCCGGTGGAGCATCATGGTCGTCTTGTAGTGCTGCAGGTGATCCATAGGATCTGCGGAGCCATCATACATTCTTGCTTGAGGCATCCTGAAATTGGGCGGAAACGGAGTCTCGAGAACATCTTTTGCGAATGGAGGGTCTCGGACGCAAAATTCATCCATGAGGCTGGGATTTTTATGCCTCAGAGCCGAGTCTATTTTTTCTTCCATTTCCTCAAACTGCCTGTCTAGGCTGAGGTTGTCTTTTGAGGAGGAGCTTCCCTTAGATCAGTTGCTATGCGACGAGGGCTTAGTATGGGGCTGGTCATAGATAGGGTCGTCCCTGCCAGATGACTCGGCTTGTTCCGGAGCTTGATGGGGAGGGAGGAAAGGTTGCTGACCCCCTCCCCGCACTTGAGCCGCTAGGCCGGCTATCATCCTGGATAGCTCCTGAAACTGAGCTTGAGTCACTGGGGCCTGGAGACGGGCGGCCTCTTTCTCATCGTTGGGAGGGTCGATTCCAGAGAGGTGAGGGTGTTGTTCTCCGGCGAAGGCATCGTGCTAGGGGATAGTCGAAAACCTGAGTCTGGATTGATGACTGTGGGCGTCGTTTTGGGTAGGAGCCGAGCACTCCGCTGGGGCTTCCTCGTTGGTTCTTCTGATACTGTTTCTTGGCGGCATCGTGACAGATGAGTTCCTTTTACTTCTTCGCTCCTACTGTAGCGAGAGATTGTGGTTTCCCACGGACGGCGCCAATATATTGATGCCAAGAAATGGTTGGTACTGACGTGGCCTGGGAGCTGACGCGGCTTTGGTGAGGACGTGGCTTGGCCTTGCGCAAATAACAAAGGGAACTAAAGGCCCTCGAAAGGAGGGGAGAGGGAGACCTCCAAGGGCGCTCCGATGCTTAAGTTAGCAACGATTCAAATGAGAAGTCGAGGGCTTAAGTATAAGTGCAGGTGTGTATGAATGAATCCTCGGTGAAGTCCATACCTTGGCCCTTTTATAGTTGTCTGCCAGTGGGGAGGACATGATTACAAGCTCAGGAGGAGGGGCGCTGTAGGGCGGCTGCAGGGCGGCCGTAAGATGGCTGCAGGCTAGGCGGTCGTAGGGTAGATCCAGGCGCAGGGTTTTCGGGCCATCCCTCATGGGCTTGGAGATTTTGCTGGGCCTGGACCGCTCTGGTGGGTCTGATGCTTATTTGGCCTGGAGCTCGTTAGGGCCGGAGTTAGTCTGTTGGGCCTGAAGCTCGTAAGGGTCGAAGTATTCTTGGACCATATCACTGAGGAAACATACTTGTTGAGGAAATGGATCCAAATTATCTCAAATTCCCAATTATAGAGCTTAAAAAATAGATTGCATTTGGACATTAATCGTCCAAATAGCAATGTTGTTACCCCATTAAGAAAGAAAGAGGGGAGAAAAATGATGAACAATTCGTTGTCTTTGACTTGGTAGGTGAAACCTGTTCCAACCAGACAGTCATGGGTTTGAAATTTTCCTAAGGTGAAGACCCTTTCTTCAGCTCACCCACAAGAGTCACTTGCCTTTGCCTCCCACTCTCTCTCTCTCTCTCTCTCTCTCTCTGGGTCTCTGGCACATACACACGCAGCTATGCATTTTCAAATTTTGTTGTGTATAAAAGGACATGTTTGATATTAATTTTAGATTATTGTGTGATAAACATGGTTGTGAGGGAGATGCAAGATGATGAAATAGACATGAATCTCTTGATTTGATGGGCAACATGATGGATGAGGCTAGGAAAATTATAAAAAAGAAGGTGAGAAAGACAGTGACAGGATCTTTTCCCATGTGAATGAAGGATAGTGAGCCCAAAGGCAATAGAGTTTTGGGTAAAACCCACTCATAAATTTCTAACCCAAAGTGAAAAGTTTCACATCATCATGAACAAGTCAATTTCCTTCTTTTTCCCTTTGTGGGCGTTGGTGTACGAGAAAGATACACTATTTATGTAACTTCAAATGGAAACTCACCCGTTGTTTGCCTATTCTTTGTTAGCTTGTTTTGAACTAAAGACTACACGTCAACTCGTATTGATAGAGAGTCTGTACTCTATAATTGAAGATGATATTAAAGGTGAAGTAAGAAATGAAAAAGAGAAACGATTGGCAACAAAAACTGGGCAACAAGTACATCCATTGGGATGAGAAAATCTTAAGAATTCCTAAAAAGTTTTTCAACAATTGATGGGAAAAGAAAAATATAATTTTTTTCTGTCATCGATGATGAAAAATGTAATTGATCAAATCTAAAGCTTTCATAAAAGCTCAAAGCCATATGCCGAAGATATGCGCACACCAAGCTTGTAGGTTGGGCTGGATGGACTAATCAACCAAATGATTTTTTTTCTCTTTTGACAACTAAAACAATATATTTTAACTTAATATTGAGTCATTGACCTTCTGATTTATCCCAATCATGAGATGATAGAGGAAATCCAGAGAAATACCCAACACAAATACATAGATATATGTACATGAACACATGAGTACGTATACACGTTGGAAAATCGAAAGAAAGTGAGGTCTACATCATCATCACATCAAGTACACAAGAACAAAGAGATGCGTCCGTTGGAAATAGTCATTTTCCTTTGCCAGACGGTAAAGAAAATGACACGAGAAGAAAGCCCATTCCAAAGAAGAAAAACCCAAAATTGGTACACAAAAACGGTTATGCGAACTATTAATTAGTAGGAGAAAAAAAAGAGGTCTTAGGAGTTGGGAAGGGAGAGAATTTTAAAGCTGAAAAAGCAAAAGAAACAAGAAAGAACATCAAATTCCCTCCCAAGACAAGATACTTTGCCCAAAGTACAAATTAAAGATCATCCTTCGACTGCCTCGTTAGGCTACCTGTGATATCTCATTTAATTTGAACGAGGGCAGTTGTGTAACATAAAACAAAATAGTTAAAAATTGTTCAAATAATGGGTTTTTTCTCTCCTTGGCAAAAAAAATAAAAAAATAAATAATAAATAATGAATTCTATCCTCCACTTTTTTGGAGTTGATTTTTCTCTTTTTTCCGGGCATTTTTTAGGTTTTAACCTCACTATCAATTTTATGAGATTTTTTTTTAACAAGATTGATAAAAATAACTAAATTGAAATAGTAAAATAGTAATCAAAATAATCACACAAAAATAAAAGATACAAAATTTACATGATTCGATTAGTTAGGTGTATGACCACAGGCGAGAACATAGAAATTCATTATCAAAGATGAAGAAACAAAAGTCGTCTGAAAAGTTCGTCTTTCAAATCTTAATAAGCACTTTTTTATAATAAGTTACAAAAAAATGTAAAAAAATCACCTCGGGAAGCAAATCCCCTTAACTTCCAAAAGTGATTTGTTCATTTACCGTCTATACTTTTCATATCTAACCTTTCGTTTCGTGAATAAAATTTCAATATTTTCTTTTCAGAATCGTTTCAAAATATTTTCAAGTAGAAGCGGGTATTCAAATCGAACCAGAATGCAAGATATCTCAACAGATCTTAATGCCAATTTCTAATATGTACAACAATATCTCCTTATGTGTGACATGGTCTTAATCATATGAATGTTTGACTTTAAATCTTATGTTTTAACATCAACTTTGATTGGTAAAAAAAAAAAAAAGTGAGAGAAAAGAAGAGAGATATTATGAAAAAAAAAAAAGAACGGTGTTTTCTACTTTTTTTTGTATTGAAAATTGAGAAAAAAAATAGAAAATAACAACAAAAAAAAATTTATTTAAAGTTTTAACCTTTCACTTTCGATCATTTCAATTTAGAATGATTGTGATATGTTAATATTATAATAAAACATTAATTATCAATTTTTTTCTCATTTTTCTTTCTCAATAAACAATACAAAAAAATATTTTTTTTTCTCCTCTACCTTTTTTCTTTATTTTTCCTTTCAACCAATTATAGACAAAAGCACATAAGAAGGAAAAGACTTGCACCTCTAAATGGTTTATTAATTTTGTTAATGTGCTATGGATAAATGCATTTTTTTTCCAATTATATGAGGATATCCCACGTGGCATCTTAGTAGAGGATAAGGTACAAGTCATGTGGGGAAATATTGGGGAATCATAAAATCATCATATCTTTATTGAATCCAATTTTATGGAGTCCCCCCGTAGATACCGATCCCTTGAAAATAATGTATTAAAATTCAAAACAGCCTCTCCCTGAAAAAAAAATGAATAGAGTTTCGAAAGCTCCAGGAAAAATCCTCCCTTGGCTTTATAGATATGCATTTACCAATCCTGTCAAAATTTATGTTCCTATGCTCATCAATATTTGTGTTACATTGTTATTTGAAGTTTTTTTTTTCTTCCTTATCTTGGTAAGGGTTTTCGGGAGTTTATTTTCAAAAAAAAAAATTATTTTTTTTATGTAATTTCGAATTCTTAACCTATAAGACGATTATGAAAACTCTACATGTTATTAATTAAATTTATTACCTTCAAAAATTATGATCACTCAAATAAAATATAAATTATTGCTTTCGTATAATTTCGAACTCTTAACTTATGAGATGTTTATGAAAACTCTACATGTTACTAATTAAATTTATTACCCTGAAAAATTATGATCACTCGAATGATATATAAATTATTGCTTCCGTGTAGTTTCAAAATCTTAATCTATAAATTTTTGAAGTGTTTATGAAAACTTTATGTGTTATTAATTAAACCGATTATCTTTAAAAAATTATGATCACTCGAATGATATATTGACGATGTTTGTGTAAAGATTTAATCTCCACTTAAAACAACTTTCTTTTACTTTAAGTGAAAATTAAATCTCTGTTCAAACATCGACGTAGGCAGTGTTTAAGGTAGATTTAATAAGCTCGTTTAAATCTTTTTCAAGAAAAAAATTACCTCAACAGATTTAAGCAAGTTGATTTAAGATTACTTAAATCTGATTCCAAATAATACTATAATTTTTTTTGGGGATAGTAAAATTTTATTAATCAACTTGTGTTTTTTTTATTATTAATATAATTGAAAAAACATTATTCTAAAAATATTTTCAAAGGACAATCAAAGAAACAAACAAAAAAGATTAGACGTTGTAACTATTTAAAGCAGTTGCCGAACTATGCTAATTTGCTGCAGAGCTATGTTCACACAAAAATAAAGCACATTACCAACAACCTAGCTAATCATATAACCTAAAATTAAACATAAATCAATCTCATTTTTTATTTATAATTAGATAGCAACCATGAATAAATAAAATGGCAACCTTTTTAATGGAGTCTCCTCCCATGATAATTGGTACTTGCCATGTCTATTAGAAGGGGATCGAGCTTTTTCAAGAGTAGACGACTTATGACTTATATTAGACAGTTTTTGACAACCTATGATTGGGACCAAATGGGTAAAATAGTAGCGGAAGGTTTACTAGAGTAGTGGAGGGGGTGTTAGGGCTAGGATTCCTTAGAGGGTTTTGCCGTCGACACTAATAGATTAATCCTTGAACACATAAACGAACATGCTAATTGATTGCAAAGGACCTTGAAAAATGAAAAGAAAAATTAAGACTTGGGCAAGCAGACAGAGTCTCCCACATGTAGCATGTGTATTAAGATTACTCAATTAAACAATCTACCCTTAACTGATAGCTTAGTTTAAGAAAATACTTTGTTAATTTTAATTAATGTAGTACTTTATAGTTACTCAAAACCCAAGAAGATCGCGTGGGCTGTGAGACAAGTTAGAAACTAGGTTTTGGGACCGTAAATGACCTAACAAGATTCGATATTTATGCAAACAAGTAATTTTCCAATTATAAGCACATAAATTCATATTAATCCATGTGTTAACAAGAAGTTGAATTATATTTTGAAAATTTTTAATCTACACTCTAAAAACATAGATTAAAATATTAAATAATCACTGTTTTCAATAATGTTAAATGTTATTATGACTCTCTAATGTATTTTTTTTGGTCAAAATTATATTTATTAATGTATTTTATGTCTATTTTATCAAGAGTATTTTTGATAAAAAAATTATAAAATCAAAATAACATTTAATGTTACTGAAAATAATGATCATTTTGATTAAAATAATAATAATAATAATTTATTTCATCTTAACATATGATCTTAAGCAAGTTAGAAAAAAATTATGATTCCACCTCAATTTCAATTTCAATTTTAAGTTTCAATTTCATATTACTAAACGCAATATTACTTTAAAAAATATAAAATTACTCAAAACGAAAACCTAAAATTAGCACAACTGCCTTGCTTCTCATGGACATATGTCTAGATTGAGTCAAAAGAGCCTCAAAATTGCATAGCAGACAGATAATTTTAATACACATTTGACAACTAAAAAGCAACAAATGAAGGTTTTGGGGAGATACATTGCTTCTAAAGTTAAACCCCCCAAAAACCTATACAATTCTCCCAAACCCCAACGATGTACATTCATTGGAGAGATATCCCCTCCTTGTAACAAAAATTCTCTCTACACAAAAGCCCTATGAACCTATATAGATAGATGTCTTAAACCCCAAAAACCCACATTAGAGGAACAGTATTGACCTTTACAAAAATCCCCTGTAAATGTGCAAACATGCTCACATCCCCTAAAAAACTAACAAATCAAATAGGTTCTATTTCACACAAATTTTTGCCACCAAACAACTTATTAATTGTATAAAAGAAAACAAGTACAAATACTTTCTTGTTTTGTTTTTCTGAAGAGAAGTAAAGAAAGTGTAGCAAACTCTCCATAGTGCATATATTGATTAATACTACAATTATATTTACTCTCTCTTTCTTTAACTGTTTTTTTCCCTAATTAGAAGACAAACTGTAAGAATGTGGGTATTAGACGAAAAACACAACTTAGCTGAATGGTGACCGTGGGCACAGGGTGGAGAGAGACAAACAGTTTTATAATCCTTTTTAAGAGAGAGAAAGAGGGGGAATCCGGGCAGGAGGTGGGTGTGGGTGGGTCTGCGAGATTGTATCCGATTGCCCATTTGCCAATTAAACCTCTAAGCATAGTTTGAGTCTTTTGGCCTTGGATTTGGGGGAAAAAAACCTCGAAAGAGAGAGACCAACAAGCTCTCTATTGCACGTTATTCTCTTCAAATTCGATACTTTGCTCTGTACCCAGAACGAGGTTTTTTGGTTTCAATATAGAGAAACTCTCTCTCTCTCCTACATTGTCTTGTTCTACTCTCAGAATCTATCTTACTTTCCCGCACCAGCGTTGTCTCTCTCAGTTTCGTTTCTTTTTAATTTCCTTAGTTTTGCCTTCTTTTCCTCTGTTTTCCTTGGACTGAACACAGATAAAGAACAAAGTAGAAGAGAGAAGCCTGTTTGGATTTGGGTGTTTTTGTATTTCATCTTGTGAATAAAACAATGCCGAGTAACTGGAGTTTTCTTTGTTCCCTCAATTTCTTTCTCTTTATCACCTGAGTAAACAGAGGATTACCCATTTGTTCTGTTCTTCTCTCTTTCTTATTAGTGAGCTTTTCCCCCATTTATTTCAGCATTACACTAGAGCTTAATCTCTTGATTATTGGGTCTCTCTCTCTCGACTCTCTCTTTCTCTCTCGAGAGAGAAACAAACCCAGGAGTTGAAGTTAAAGAAGCCTCCTTCAGGGTTCTTTTCAATTCCTGAGATTTGTGTTTGCTTCTTGTTCTAGTTCTTTTTTCTTTCTGTGCATTCTGTTATAAAGCAAAACCCAGATAACATCAACTCATAGTTAATTGAAGAAGTACGTAAAATCTCCATTATTGCTATAAATCAGGATACCCATATGAAGTTGTGAAACAATGATAGATGGGAGCTCCAAGAAAAGCAAGGTTTAATAAAAGCCAAGACTTGTCTAATTTTAGAGGCATTTATTTTCTACTGTCTTCAATTGCTGACCTTGCGAGTTCGTGTTTCTTTGGTGAAGCTTTCATGGCCCAAAACGCTGGTCAAGAAGTGGTTCAATATCAAGAGCAAAGCCAAGGACTTTCAGGCAGACGACGTCGATTTTGGAGGTGATTGGTCCATTTTTTTGTTCGATTACTTCATGATTTACATCTGAATTTGGGGTTCTGGGATTGGGAATCTTATCTATTATATCAAGAACAAAAATGAGAGTTCTCTACTGCTTGTTAACTTACTAGTTTTAGATTCTTCTAGACCCTGAAGCACTTTGCATTATCCCACATCTTTGTCACTGTTTGTTTTTACAGAATTTTTTGGTTTTAATGGGGGTTCTGATAGTTCCATTTTGCAGCTCAAAGATCTGTTATTTGTTTTCTTCCCCTTTGTGAATTTCAAATCCTTTTTATTTTTGTAACTGCAAATGTTTTTTTTTCTTTATTTTTTGTTTTTTGTGGTGTTTGAATATGTGGATTTGATGCATCAACAGTGGGTAGAGCACAGCTTTAACAACTTTATGGTTTTTCTTTTTCAGGTGGTGATGAAGATTGGAAGAACAACTTCTCTGAGAGGGAGGCATGCACCATCAAGAAAAGTAAAACAGGTTCAGTTGCAGATACCGTCCCAGTAATCAATATTTGCTTTGGACCACACAACTCTTTAACCCAAATAAACTTTTGAATAAAAGCCAATATTAAAATTAAATTTGTTTTAAGCATATCTAAATTCTAGCCCCCAACAATTTCAGAACCTCTCTTAACCGCTATGTTGGATGTACAGAAAGAGTGAGCAAGAGAAACTCCAATCGTGTTCGGCGAAGTAAGATTGACCTTGATGCCTCGCAAGTCACAGATGTGCATAGTTATAGGTGTGTTCTATATTCTTACACGTTTTGATGTTCTGATTTAAATCTTTGTAAGCTTTGATTTTTATTGTCCATTTTCTTTTCATGTGTGCACAGGATTTTTTCTGCTACATGGAATGTGGCTGGAAAACCTCCTCCAAGTTATTTGAGTCTTGAAGATTGGCTTCATACCTCTCCTCCTGCTGACATTTATGTTCTTGGGTATGCCAAATTCATCTTAATTTGCCATCATAACTCTTTGCTTCTTACCATGCATTTTTTAGTAATATGTAGAGAAGCCTCATTGATCTCTTTAGCTCTCAGGTTTCAAGAAATTGTTCCTTTGAATGCTGGTAATGTCTTGGGCAAAGAAGACAATGGCCCTGCAAGAAAATGGTTAGCTCTTATTAGGAAGACTCTAAATAGTCTTCCTGGCACCAGTGGCAGTTGCCATACACCTTCACCAATCCCTGATCCAATTGTAGAATTAGATGCAGACTTTGAGGGATCAACAAGGCAGAAAGCCTCTTCTTTCTTTCATCGCAGATCATTCCAGTCCTTAAGTCGCAGCATGAGAATGGATAATGATATGTCAATGCCACAACCCAGACTTGATCGACGTTTTAGTGTCTGTGATCGGGTCATCTTTGGCCACAGGCCTAGCGATTATGACCCTAATTTTAGATGGGGGTCCTCTGATGATGAGAATGGACCTGGGGATTCACCGGGCACAATTCAGTATTCACAATATTCACCAATTGCCTATAGTGGATCGTTTACCACAGAGGACAGAGACAGACAAACAGAGCACTCAAGGTACTGTTTGGTTGCCAGTAAGCAAATGGTTGGGATATTTCTAACAGTATGGGTGAAGAGTGATCTCAGGGACGAGGTTCGCAACATGAAAGTGTCTTGTGTTGGCAGAGGCTTGATGGGTTATCTTGGAAACAAGGTATTTTTTGCCTATGGAACTTTTCTCAGACTTTTGAGAGTGAAATTATGATGAACTAGGAAGTGGCAATCTCATTCTCTTGGGTTTTTCAGGGTTCGATTTCAATTAGCTTGTCTTTGCACCAAACAAGCTTTTGCTTCGTCTGCAGTCATTTGACCTCTGGGCAGAAAGAAGGAGATGAGCTTAGAAGAAACTCTGATGTTATGGAGATCCTGAGGAAGACAAGGTTCCCGAGGGTTCATGGCATGGGAGATGAGAGCTCTCCTCAAACAACAATTCTAGAGCATGAGTAAGGCCCTTACTCATTAAATTTTGATTATGCTCTCAATTTTTATTTTCTGCACTTGGTTAATAAATCACAGTATTACAATTACTTTCCAATTACTATAGAAACTTTAATATTTTGAAGTGAACAATTCAAAGGAAATAGTGTTCTAGCTTAAATCGCTCATGTTTTCTGTTGTGCTTGTGCTGGTCCAGTCGAATTATTTGGCTTGGGGATTTGAATTATCGGATTGCCTTGTCTTACCGATCTGCAAAGGCTCTTGTTGAGATGCGCAATTGGAGGGTGTTGTTAGAGAATGACCAGGTATGTTTATTTGCTTGTGATGTTTTTTCTCATGTTTGAAGGAGCTCCTTGTCTATTTTTAATCGATTTTCGGACCTGCTCAATCTAAAAAATGGATGTTTTTACTTATATAAAAAAATGGATGTTTTTACTTACAGCTCCGAATAGAGCAGAGAAGAGGGCGTGTTTTTGAGGGATGGCATGAAGGGAAGATATATTTCCCTCCTACATACAAGTATTCAAATAATTCAGACAGATATGCTGGTGATGATAGGCATCCAAAGGAGAAGCGAAGAACTCCTGCATGGTAATCTCATTTTCTCCTACAAAATATCTCTTGCAGTGAAATCGTATCAGCCACATTCCATATATTTTATAATCGTGGGCATACATTATCATGTAATTATATAAATGATATAATACTGTAAAATTCTGATAAAAATCAATGACTAACTCTGGCTTCTAAATGAAGGTGTGATCGTATATTATGGCATGGAAGAGGCCTGAGTCAACTATCTTATGTTCGTGGGGAATCAAAGTTCTCAGATCATCGGCCCGTTTACAGCATGTTTTTGGCAGAGGTTGAATCTATAAACCGCAGCCGAATCAAGAAAAGCATGAGTTCTAGTTCGAGGATTGAGGTTGAAGAGCTGTTGCCACACTCACATGGATACACTGAACTTAATTTATTTTGAGGGATCCATGTACCTTTGTGCGCTCTATGAAAGCAACAGAAGTGGGATCATATGAACTGCTGTGTTGTATAAGGTATTTTACTTACAGAACAAATGAAACCATGGCGTGTTTCTTTGTCAGTGGCATGGCCTTGTGATTTACCTTATCATTGAAGCAAGTTTTCCTTTGATATTGACAGGATAAGAAGTAAAATTCAAAATCATGTGAAGAGGATGCGGTTTGCTCACGAATTTCAACCCTGCTTTGCCCCTTCAATCAATCAAGGTAATTTTTCCATATTTTAATTGATCTTAATTTGTTTTACATAGAGGAAAGAAAACAAAAAAAACAGTTTTATGAATACGATGATGTAGACGTTATTGGTGGATGCTTTGCAATCTTCCTAATATGGCTTTTTGAGCTAAACAAGATGAATCCTTCCGAGCACTTGTTTGTATCTCATGGGACCGGAAATCATGCGGACTTCTTTCGCTGTGAAAACTATGTGGGCTGGTTGAATCCAACTCGCATATAGAAAATAGAATGTGTACTGTGTATATATCTTGTGAAGTGTTCTTGTAAATTATGTCTTCTTTCCTGTTAAAGTTTTTTAAGTTGAGAAGATCTTTTGCTTGTTCTTATTCTTATCTGTTATTTGGCCCCCCATTTGCAGGCTCCAAAGAAACTCGGCCTCGATAGCGATAGAGACGTTCTACTGCCTACCATCCAAAAAACGTTTGGTCCTTCGCTTTCTTTCCTTTTCTCAGTTTGTCCATAATCCATAAACTCTTTTGTCTAGTTCTCTTTTGACCTTTTGCTCATCACAACATGTGCAGATTTTGTTTTGTTGATAACTACCGACTCTACAAGTTTGCGGGTTAAAATTGGTTTCATCATTAATTCCTGATTAGAAAATATAATCACCAAACACTTGATTTAATCTAATTCTGATTAAAGTGACAAGTGGTTGAACTTCGGCAAAGCCAAACGAGCTTAGTTTCAATAGCTAGGTATTGTACACTAATTAATTCCCTGATTATTGTTGTCTAAGTTTACCATTTATTGATCATTTTGTTAGAAACTTGTACCATATTAGCTATTGCAGGCTCCAAACGACTCGGATGACAATTTTTCTTTGTGATTTTGCAGGATGTTAACCCAATCCAGAAATGCAGGGTTTTCAGTTGCTTTAGTTTGCTCACTTTTCTTTTTGTAAATTGGAGAACAAATAAAACTACGGAAATATTTCCTATAAAAAGAGGATGAGGGAATCAACATTTGCTTTCTATTTTGGTTTTGTAGCGAAGGAAGATAAAAAGAAGTGGGAGATGTGATGCATACTCATTACTAACGATAAAAGAGAACAAGTTTTGATTGTTGTGAAGCTTCTTTTTCTGTTGCTTGCCAATGATTTCACTGAAAAGAAATGGTAATTTGTTAAATAACAGCTTGCACTTTACAGATTTTTAGTGTACAAAACCTCATCATACTTGAAAGCACTAATCAATGACCAGTTTTTTACTTTCTAACTTTAAACATGCTTGACAGTTTAGATGGGTATTTTAGTAATGAAGGGTAATACATAGTAATTCAGTTTGTTTATTTTTTTTATCTAGATAACTGTAAATATTTGAATAGTAATTATGAGAAATTCGAAAATCAACAAGTAAATTCCAGAAAGAATAAAAAAAAAAAAATCGATTAACATTATCAAACGTCTTTTCATTGACTGAAATAAATGATAAGCATAGTAGATAGCTACCAAGGTTTAGTCTTTCATTGTAGCATGTTTCAGCTGCCAAATCTGTTTTGAGATGTTACGCGGTTTAGTTTTCATCTTTTAATAAAAAATTATCTCTTAGTATTAACTATGACCATAATTAATTAAAGATTACATGATTTTCTCGGAATGATAAAAAAAACAGTGCTGATTCGAAAACAATGGATTCATGCAACGGATTTTAACATCACAAGTTTGTTGATAATTGCTTTAAAATATATTAATATTGCGGAAGAACTTTATTGATTACGCAAAGAGAAGAACAAAAACTACTTTACGTCTTAGTGGCAGCGTATCAATAATCGAGGGATTGAGATGTCAAACTTGATGGCTGTTCCTTCTGTTTCTTCCCAAAAGAAAATTGTACTCCGTAGAAGCTAAACCTTTGGAGTTCAGAGTCAAAGTTGAAGAAGCATTTGTACTTTGGTAAGCTCAAATTGTGTGGCGCTTGTTTTATTATGCACAGTCCAGAGTTGGGTCTAAGACATTGACCAACCTACCCTCACCCACCCTCTTAAGCACTGCCAGACAGAACTTAAAAGTAAGAAATTTAAGAAAAATGATGTCTTAAACAGTAATTATTAAATTTAAGCTGAGATTAAATTACAGTTGAAATATAATGTTTGTATTATTACAAATGATTTAAATTATAATTTCGTTATCAATTATAACTTTTAATATAATAATATACGTTCCATCTTAACAAAAGAGATATTGCAATGACTTCCCTTTTCCAAAACACCCTTATGTACATTAAGTTACAGATGTTGGCTCCTGTTTTAGGACATAAAAGATTAGGAATTTAGAATGTTAATTGGAAAGTTATCCTTAAGGGAAACAATATTTATTACCATTTGCTTAGCGAAGAAAACATTTATTCTTATAAAATAATGATTAGGACGTGGCAGACACCCATTTGCAGTTGGCTGTGATTGGAAGTTGGGGACTGTAAACATAAAACAAACTGCAAGAAATCGCACCATACGTTACATCTAAAGGGTAAAAAATAGGCTTCATTTTTAACCAAAGAGAAGTGAAAAAAGTTGAAAGAAGAAAACAGAGAACCTGTAAATAACGCGCGCATTAGGGTAACCCCGTAACAGGCTTTTATACTAAAGACATGTCTCTCTCTATCTCTCTCTCTCTCTCTTGTTTTCTGTGCCTCACAGGCTCTCACTCTTTCCCAATCCTAACCGCGAGACTGCCCGTGAAAGAATCTCGTGAAGTAGTAGTCCGATTCGTGTTTCCCACGCGTTTAAGATTGCGTGATAGAATTTTACGGTACGGTCAAAGTGTGAGTGGAGTGACGGGCAGAGGAACAGTGAAAAAAGTTTTGATTTTTTAATTTCATGAGACAGTGTACGTGTGACAGTTAAATGGGGTCTTATAAGATAAATTTTTGGTCGAGGTAAAACTTATATTTATACTAAAATAAAATTTAATTTAAAATTTTTAAAATTTTTAATAATAATATTAATTAAATATATATAAATATTATCAATATAATTTTAAAAATTTAACAATTAAAATTAAAATTTAATATAAATATAAAATTTACATCTCATACAAACAAAAATTTCTCCTCCTGTGACATCCCATCAAAAGTCTGACTGTGCAACTCATAGCCTCTCCTCTCACGGATTGTCTACGTGAAAGCAAAAAATGGAAATATTCTGAGATTCTCTGGTCAAATTCTTTTCACTCTCCAATTTTTTAATTTTCACATCAATAAAATATTACTATTTTATTTTTAATAGTTCAAAAATAATTCAAAATAAAACAAAACAATCACAAGGTATGTTAAGTTTAACATGGAATATTTCTACTGAGCACTTTGGTGGAAATTGCGCACATGGCATGTTCAATATTTTGCTAATTTTTTCCATCAAATTATTTTGTTAATTTTAAAATAAAAGAATTTGCAAAATTTTCTAAATATGTGAATTTCGAGCGCAAACACGTATGTGCTAAAAACATGTATGATCACTATCAGAGCACAAGTTTTTTTGGGCTAAATGCACACGTAATACTTAAATTTATCGCTACAAAAAAATTAAGTATTTACGACGAATTTTTTAATGAAGGAATCATTTTCATCGTAAAAAATATCCATCTACTACGAAATTTAAATTTAGTAGTAGATGAAATTCGGTCGCAATTGCTTAAATTCAAATTTTAAATTTTGGGTTGTTTCTTTTCTTATTTTTTAATATTATCTGTAATGGACACGTATTCATTACAAATGTATTTTTATTATTTTAAATACGTTTTCTTAAACAATTAAAATATTATCTGTGTAGATAATTTTATATTTAAATAATTTATTTTTTGATTTTTCAACCAAAAAAAAATCAGATAAGCTGCATTTAAGAAAAAAACTTATTGGTCTGGCGCGTATTGGTAAAAGGATTCCATCGCGTATCATGTGAATTAATTATACATTTTTAGATTTAAGAATTTTTAATTCTTATGGTCATAATTAGTAATCATTATTTGAATGCGTAAAAATGTCCTATATTAACTCCAAAAAAATGTCAGATATTAGGTTTATGTAGTTGAATTAATCTTCAAAATTATAACTATTGAAACATTGGTGAGGAGGGGGATTAAACTCGGGTCTTGGATATGAAAGAGATAATCACCATGTCAAGATACCTAGATTATTTATTATTAATTACTATTATTTTATTTTTTACACTAATAATACAAATTATTGAATCGTAATAAATATAACATAAGATAAGAAATTAACCCTTGAATGGCATGAGTACAAAACTAGTAGAATTGCAGTTAGAGAAATATAACTAAAAAGGAAGGGAAGAAAAAAAGCAACATGGTATATGACATGTGTTGGGGAAATTTATGAGGACTGTTTAACAAAATAAATTAGAGAGAATAAGACAAACGACTTCAAGGCACGATCAAGTTGCTCTCCTTAAGGTTTAATTCGCCCCTCACTGGTGCAAGAAAGTTTCCAGTGAATTTCCTCTAAGATATAATGAAGCTCTGTTGTTATTCTGCACTTTGCACTCGTAAAGAATAACCCACAGTAGCTTCAATGAGTTTATGGATGAAAAACACTTGTGTTTGGAAATTTGCAGGATTTCTAAACATAAAAAGATCAGTTTTTTAGAGAAGGAGAAGAAGAATAAGAAAGGAAATCTAGAAAAACTAATTGTAATTTCTGTTTTTTGTAATCTTAATTATGACAGTTTAATACTCTATTTATAGTGTTTAATTAGTGTCTTTTCATAATAGATACTTTGGTTCAGTAATAAACTAACTCAATGACTTAACTGAGTGTCTCTTCTCAACAGACACTCTAGTTCACGAGCAACTGTCATTTAACGTTCTGAAAACTCAAAATTTTCGAACATCTAGTCGACTGGACAATGTTTTCAGTCGACTTAAAAAGTTATTGAGAGTTCAAGGAATTTTCTTCCTTCCATTCAGTCAACTGAATGCTTAATACAGTCGACCGTATACACTATTCAGTCGATTGTATGAAACTTATAGTCGTTGTATCAACTCTCAAAAGACAAAATTCGTTTTCCTTTTTCTTTTCTCATTTCTTTTGATTTTCTAAAATATCTCAAACTTAAAATCTAAGTTTATTTTGAAAAAACATCAACAATTCCCCACCATTTTCAAAATATTTTGACTCTATAAAACTCTAAAAATCTGATATTTAATCATTCATTGAAGTTCATGCCTAGATGAAGATGTTTTTTAGACTTGAATCTTCATTTGGTGAAAACATATCAAAGTTAGACAAAATATATGGTAGTATAATACTTTAAACCACAAATCCTATTTGTTTAATCGGACATGTCTCATACACGAGACTTCTCCTCATAGAATTTTCTAGAAAAAATGCTGACACGTTTACAGGCTTTGTGTCATGTATCTTATGTCATAAGTGCTCTAGAGTCAAGCCCTTGAACTCAATAGAAGCGGCCACACTTCACACTCACTAGGTAAGCTTTATCAAGTATATTTCGTAGCTTAATATACCAAAGAAAACTTTTATAAGCCTTACTAAGAACTTAAAGTTCACCATTCACTTTATCACTACGGTTTTCAAACACCTTTCTCATCGGATGAAATATTTATTGTTTGTGTTTACAATCACTACTGATGATGTACTTTGTCTCATTGAATTCAAGACTTATGGTTAGTAAGCATTGAGTCGAGGTTCCATAATGGGTGATTAATCGTATAGGCTTGATCCTCATCCCTTATAAATTTTAATCATTTGCTAGCTAAAACTTGGTTAACATCTATAATTTTTATACTTGGCTAATGCCCAGGATAATTCATTGTAGTGCATTGCGTGCATAATACCAATCGCACTTACACTAAGAATCACCCCTACCATAAGTGATATTTTTCCTATCACTTATAACTACTTGACTTTGCCCACTTGTAATTCATTACATGCTCAATATTAACTTGGTGTTTATACCATTGTACAATATCCACGGTAGCATATACTCATGTCACTAGTCCAAGTGAAATTACCATCCAAACTGGATTTTACCACAAGTAACTTCTTGAGATTCATATTTTTATAATTTTCTATCACAAGAATACATTCGATTATAAGTCAAGTATTGGCCAAAACATACTAGAGGTCTTTTCAAGACTTATTTCAGAATTCACACATGCCTTAAGCAATATTTCAATTTGTATGTATATCTCTTACATATATAACACCACTAGAAAAATATATAGTTTTTGTAACTAAAACATACCAATTAACAAGACATAAGATTCATAAATCATTATAAATTGAATTAAAAATGAATTTAAACAAACAAACATAAATAATATTCTTATTATTAATTTTGTGTTCAAACATTCTCTCATATATTTAAGTACTAACAAACACTCCTCTCTTAGACCTTATACATTCTTAAGCTATAAACTCTTGTTGTGCTTTGCTCTTTTTCTTTAGCATTCAGCAATCTTTCTTGAAGTGTCTTGGTTTTCCACAATGGAAGCAAGCACCTTTTGCCTTCTTGTTATTGTTATCAGAATTGGTCGAATGATTCTTTTTCTTGTTAGAATCTTAAGAGATTTCTTTCAAAGTCTTTTCTTTCTCTACCGAATTAATATTGGAGAGGTCTTCTTCCTTTCCTTCTTTCCGTAAATCATCCTCAATTCGGAGATGATTGCCTAACTTCTCAAAAGTCAAATCTTCCTTTTGGTGCTTCAGATGACTCTTGAAATTTTTTCAAAGTGGAGGCAGTTTGTCTATAATGGTTGTGATCGTTATAATCTCATCCATTTTCATTTTATGTTGAGAGAATTGATCTAGTATATTTTTTTATTTCACTAAACTGATCCATAATAGAATGAGTATCAAGTATTTTGTAAGTGTTAAATTTTATAATAATAAATCGCTTACTTGCAGTATCTTCCTTCATGTACCTTGCTTGCAACGAATTCCACAACTCCTTTGCAGTCTTTACATTGTGGTAAGCATCAAACAAAGTATTAGACATTGCATTTAGAATATGACCCTTGTAGATATTGTCATCTTGATCCCATTTATGCCTATCACGAGTTTGAGTAATCGTCTCATTTTCTGTAGGTTTTGGCTTTGGGGTAGCAATGACATAATACACTTGCAGCGACGTCAGAAGAAAGAACAGTTTCTTTTGCCAACGATAAAAATCTCCTCAATCGAAACGCTCAAGCTTATCGAAGTCTAACACCATATCTCTCAAGGAACTCAAAGAGGCTGTCATTTTGATAAACAAAGTGAAAATTAAACCTTAAGATTGTTGGAGAAATTTCTGAGGGTTGTTTATCAAAAGAAATAATAGAGAATAAGAGAAATGGCTTCAAAGCATGATCAGGTCGCTTTCTTTAAGGTTTAATTCGTCATTTACTGGTGCAAAAAGGTTTTCAGCGAATTTCTTCTAAGATACAATGAAGCTCTGTTGTTATTCTGCGTTTTGCACTCGTGAAGAATAACCCACAACAACTTCTATGAGTTTATGGATGAAAAACATTTATGTTTGAAAATTTGCAGGATTTCTAAACATAAGAAGATCAGTTTTTTAGAGAAAGGGAATAAGAATAAGAAAGGAAATCCAGAACAAACTGATTGTAATTTCTATTTTTTGTAATCTTAATTATAACAGTTAAACACTTTGTTTATAGTGTTTAATTAGTGTCTTTTCATAATAGACACTTTGGTTCAGTAATAAACTGATTCAACTGACTTAACTCAATGTCTCTTCACAACAAATACCCCAGTTCACGAGTAACTGTCATTTAACGTTCTGAAAATTTGAAATTTTCGAATATCCAGTTGACTGGACAATGTTTTCAGTCGACTTAAAAAGTTACAGAGAGTTTAAAGAATTTTCTTCTTTCTATTCAATCGACTGAATGGTTCATACAGTCGACTATACGAAACTTACAGACTTTGTATCAACTCTCGAAAGACAAAATTTGTTTTCCTTTTTCTTTTCTCATTTCCTTTGATTTTTTAAAAATATTTCAAACTTAATATCTAAGTTTATTTTGAAAAAAAAATCAACAAATGGAAAGTTGAAAACCAAAATGGGGGTGGGGGGAATTGGGAGGAGTCTAGTTTGATAAATGGTTCGAGAGCAATATCTTTTTTTGGTAAAAGAGTCAGGTGCAACACGGGTAATTTTTACAGTCTCTGTCTATTAGACCAAACAAATCATGTTTTACCACCTCAAATAATTTGAGGAGTTATTGAATTGTTGAGATCTTGAAATTAATAGTATAAAGTTTTTAAATAGTACAACATTATTGATTTAGTCTACAATCCAATCTAACAAAATTTCTCCAAATAGCACGATCAGTAGATCGATTTTACACAAGAATTAAAATTATAAACATAATTTTAATTATTTCTTTTACTCCAAAGAGTCAACAAAAAGTAACAGTTGGCTCGAAGTCACCGTTGAGTCTATTGGGTCTGCAATATATATCCACCAAGATTCCTCTATGCTTAAATCCCTCTTTTTAAAATAAAAAAGAGTGTCTACAGAAAGACTTCTTGGTTTGATATAATGTTAAGCAACCGCTTAATTACTTAAATTGATATGAAATAATGAAAATAGTGGCATATTTAATAGAAATTAAGAACTCTTATTCAAAATTCATAATATTTATTTGACAAGGTTACAATCATTAAAGTTTAATCCTTTTACTAGATAAGAAGAAATGAAATTGTGGATAGAAAAAGACATATATATATATATATATATATATATATATATATATATATATACTTAGATGGGAGATTGAGTAAAAGCAAGCATATAGCGGTAAAAGCGAAGGTTTTCTCCGTCACCTTCCGTTCTTAAGTCTTCAGGTAAAGAATGATAGACTAGATGAGATAGATAAAGAAATACTTTTAACCACCAAGGCTACAATGAGAACTTGTATGAGTTATGTACAAATGAGTTATATATTTATTTTGAGATATTTCATATTGTTTGTTAATGATTAGATAAATTTTTTAAATTATTTTTAAATTTAATTTTTTTTATTATAATGTAACAATTTAAAATTATAATTATTACCTCTTTAAAAATTTGAATTTTCCATGCATATCAAAATAATTTGGATGAATATGTCAATTAGAAAGTACAACACTGCATTAATGCAAATCTTTGCAATTTTGGAATTTTTTTATTTATGGTTTAAATCTTTGCAATATGTGAATTATTTCACTTTAATGTATAATTTAATCTATACGTTTATTATTTAAAACTTGTCAAAATTTGCATATAAAATTAGAACTTAGATGGTAAGTTAAAATTTATAAAAACATTATATTTTTTATACCCTTAAAAATTCTCATGAATCTATTTTAGATAATAATTCATGATTATTAATATTTTTTTATTGTAAACGTGAACATTTAAAAGGAGCTTCATGAACTCCAACATATGCACTAATTATAATTTGATCTTCATATCGCGTAACCTAGACATAATTTTTTTAATTAAAAATATAAAATTTTGTAACTAATACTTCATATTTTGCTTTCTATACTTAGTTCTTCTAACAAAAAAATTTTTGGAACTAAAATCTTGTATTTTGTAACTAAATTATCATCTTTCGTCACCGAAAACCACAATAGATTTTTTAAACTTTTTCTTTATTGATGCCGAAAAACAGATTGAGATAAAAATGGTGGAGGTGGGCGCATGCAACGATCTAGAGACGTGCTAGGGTGTCTCGTGCTGTCACCTGTCCAGAAACCTAAAAGACACTTAATGACGACTCGGGGTTGCATCTTCGCGGGAAGTACGCGGTCAAGTCAGCACAGTTGGCATTTTTAAGATAACTAAAATAACTAGAATTTTTAGAGAAATAAAAGTTTTGGAGAGAGAAACTTTAGTTTCCGTTTTAAATCTGATTTTTTTATTACCCTCAAATGAGGCTATGAGTCTCTTTTATATATTGAAGAGGTTTATCCATATTAGAAAAGTTTTTAATTAATATTTTTAGAACCTTGGATGGCGATCTGATCAATAATCGAGATTGGATCAGAGATTTGGTGTGAAAAATACCCTTTAACCCTTATGCGAGAAATTACCATTTTATTCCCTGATATGTGAAATGACCTTCTTACATGTTGCTATGCCACGTGTTGTCATACTGAATCTTTGATTTTTTTTACACATCAATCTTCATATTTTACAGCCTAAATCTAACTTTCGTAACGGAATAAATACTTTTTGTATTTCATATATAATTTACTGTATAATTTTTCGTAATAGAAAATGCCATTATATTTTTTCAACTCATTGTTCAAATTAAGGGTGAGCATAAGTTGGTTTGGATTGGGTTATTCTAAAATTTTAACCCAATCTATTCATACCGGGTTAAAAAAATATCAACCCAACCCAACTCATGAACCCATCCAACCTCAACTCAACCCAACCTATTCTAATCAGTTTGGGTCAACGAGTTGATATATTTTTTTACTAAATTATTAAACCATACATATTACATAACAAAAAAATATTATATTAAATCCAAAACTAAATCCATTCATATTACAAGTAAAATATGTGTGTCTGACAACACAAAGAATATTTGATAACATGGAAAAGAGAATAATTGTCTCATGGACTACAATAGTTGTAAGTTATATTAAATTTGGTTTTTTGGATACTGCTAAAAAAGTTTTTTGATGACATGCAAGAGAAGGATGTTGTGCTATGGAATGCCATAATTGGAGGCTACGTTGAAGCCAAACTTAGTAAGGATGCTTTGACATTGTTTCATGAAATACAAGCGAGTAATATAAAGCCTGATGAAGTGACCGTGGTCAATTACTTATCTGCATGCTCACAACCTGAAGTCCTTAATGTTAGAATATGAATTCATTGTTATATTGAAAAACACAATCTTCATCTGAATATTGCGCTAGGAACTGCTTTAGTTGACATGAATTTAATTTACTTTAGAAGACTGTTCAATTACGAAGGAAATTTGGATTTCTGCACATTTGCTAATAATATATTTTAGTAACTCAGCATTTGTTGGCCGTGCTAATGCTTTCTCACTAACCAGTCTAGTTTTTGGATTATGCTTTAATGCACTTGGAAGTGACGTGAGGGCTCTTAAAAGGTCACAGAGAGAGAAATTGAATGGTTCAATAATATTTGCATGAAAAGCTTTCAGCAAGTTGGTATTACAAAGTTTTATCATGCATTCAATATTTCTTTCATCAACATTGTGGTACATCTTTTTGGAATATAAGTTTATCTGCATACATTGATCCTGACTGGAATCTTGTAGGTTAGAATGTTAATTTCTATGTTTATTTTATAGTTACGACGGTACAAGAAATCAAAATTTTGTTAGCGTAAGTTAATTGTACATCAATTTATTCTGATTGAAGTTATGCTTAAGAATAATTATAAAAACTAGTTCATAACTCGAAATCAGTATTTGTTTCTAATGTAAATATTTGAAACTAAAATCTAGGTAATTGAAAAGTATGAGACTTATTTGAACATTAGAGTATTTGCTACATATAATTTTACACACTAATAGTAATTATAATGAACATTTTATGATTATATATTTTACAATTATATTATAATTATTTATACACTATTTTATATTCAATAAATATAAAATATATAAATATATATTTGACCGGGTTACCGGTTTGGGTCGGGTTGAAAATTTTGAACCCATGACCCAACCCAACCCATCAGATTCAAAATATTTTCAACCCAACTCAATCAAATCTCTAAAAAGACACAACTCAACCCAACCCATTATACTAATTTAGGTTGAGTTCGCGGATCAACCGAGTTTTATGCTCACCACTAATTCAAATTAGTAACCCATAACTTAATTTTTCTGGTAACATTGACATTATGTTTTGTTTTAGAGAGAGAAATATTTTATTGAGAATTGAAATTTTAGATTGAGCAAATCTCTATGTAAATTTAGTGACTATACACGAAGTTTATTCAGTCATTATCTTATTAAATATGTTTAGTTAATTACGAAAAATGAATGTGTGGTTATAAAATTTGATTTATTGGGTTGAGAAAATGATTGCAAAATTTCATATGATTAGAGGCAGGGTGTCAAAAAACTTATTTTCGACCATATAGTTAGACTCTTATAAATTTCTTTTTAAGTACATTAACAAAAAGAAAGATCCAATAGGACTCTCTCAAATAAATGATCTGAGATCACCACTATGTCAAAAAAAGACTTTTAATGTTATTAAAAGCAATCACCCAAAATTTCTTTTTTAAGTACATTAACAAAAAGAAAGATCCAATAGGACTCTCTCAAATAAATGATCTGAGATCACCACTATGTCAAAAAAAGACTTTTAATGTTATTAAAAGCAATCACCCAATCCATTGATTCCCACATACACTATGAGTGTATTTAAGCTACTGGGTGCTCTTTGCAAGAACCTCGAGCGGATGATGAACAGTTTATGCTTGGGTAAAGACAATAACGAGAAGATACATTGGTTACTGTGACAAAGAATATTGTGTAGTGTTAAGGGTGATGGGGGTATGGGATTCAGAGATTTGCAGACTTTAAATAAAGCTCTTTTAGCCAAGAGATGTTTGAGGACGCTCAAGGAGCTTGATACTCTTATGTCATAGGGTGGTGAAGGCAGGCTAATTTCCCTAGGATGCGTTGCTGCATGCTAGTGTTGGGCGCAACCCATATTCATTAACATGGCGTAGTACTCATGGAGCCTTTAAGTAATTTGGCCAAGGGACTGAGATGAAGGATATAAGGTAACAGGCAAAATATAAGAATCTGGTATGATAGGTGGATTCATTAAAGTCGTATTCCATATCAAGCATGCTATGAGATATTTAGATTCTCTTTGAAATATGTATCTAGGGCTGGTAACCAAAGTAGTTCATTGCCTGGATAGACAGACACTAAATTTGGTTTCTAACATAACAGCGATTGATGTTTAAGTTTAATTTAAAGTTAATTTATATTTGAGTTTATTTTTTTAAAATTTATTAAAAATTTAATAAATGAAATGAAACCACTTACTGATTTATATTTAATAAGATTTGATTTAATTTTTCATAAATTTTAAAATATAAATTATAACTTAAAGTTAGCTTTAAGCTGAAACCAACTATGATTAAATTGTCTTGAACATTTGTTACTCCATGACATGCATGTAATTGGTTTCATATGAAATAAACACATTACACATCTATGCTAAAAATGAATTTTAGACCTCATTATGGCGTTGTTTGGGTTGGATTTAATCCGATTTATATCTAGTTTTTAGATCTCTTGAAGGTAAATTTTGCCATTTAAAAAGCTGGATTTAAACAAACATCATCTATATCCAATTTGAGCAGCAAAAGGTGTGAAAAAACAGAGCTACAAATCTTACTATTGCATAATAATAATAATAAAAAGAAGGCTAAATATTTATTTTGATAATATAATTATTGACCATGTTCTATTTTGGTTACATAACTTACAATAGCATCGATAAGATTCTACGACTTTATTTGGTTTTCATTCCCATCATCTCAACGAATTTGATATTAAAGTCTTACCGAATTTCCACCACAATGCTATTAACTCAATTCATCGTTATTTATAGAATTAAAAATTATGTGATTAAAATAAAACTCAAATAATAATTATATAACAAAATAAATATCTAACGTTTGAGCACGCCCGAGAGTCTGGTATGGGGCTTTTGTTGATCAAACCCCCATGATTATAAAACATGTTTGGACGTTTACAGGTTGAAGAGAATCCCATAAAGCCTAGATCCGTACAGACATGACATTTGGCAACAACTTTTATGCGTGGGGACCCCGGTATTCCCATGCTCTTCTGTCTTCTTTTTTTCTTCTTCTTATTTATATAATTTTTCTCTTATTTTTTTCCTTCACTTTTCTTCCTTAATTTCCAGCAATCAACGTTTTCTGTTTGCTCTTTTTATGGAATTTATTTACTTATTTAACGGATACTGTGCTTGATGGGATGAAAATTTGTTTAGTGATTTGCTCTTTCTATGATAATAAAAAGAGCATGATGCATTTACATTTTGATATACATAGCAAAACATTTTTATTTTAAAATTTTATTGATAATTTTTTAAAATTTTATTAGTAATTAACTAAAACTCAATTGATGATACGAGTTCAAAATGAAATTCTCATTTTGCATTTATTTAACACGATTTCATTAGTAGGAGATAAAAAAAATGTATGAATTGATATCCATATTTATTGTTTGTCTCTCGTTACTCTAATAAAAAAGGTTAATTTGATCTCATGTATTATATGATTATGATTTTAAGTTTGAAACTTTAGCTTTGATTAAGGTAGCAGTAAAGAAGGGGACAGAAAATCCAAGTGGGGATGGTGAAGTCGGGGCCTTGGTTTCAGACTTTCTGTTTAGCGAAGCAAACAATCTTGCCTTTAAAGGACACCGATACAGCAATTAAACCAAAGACAGATAGGATACGTTAAGAAGCCAAAAACAAAAGAAAGGAAAGGGCTCGCCTTCCTAAAATCAACCTAAATAAACTCTCTCCTCCTTTAGGGTATTGGCTAATAGTTCAAAAGATTATCATATAGTTCAAAAGATAAAATTTGGATATTGTCATTTTTCCTTATCGAGATCTTGATTCAATAGTTAAAGCTTTTGAGTCTTACAGATCCCTAATTCGAGTAGTATATGTGTGTTTTATTAATAAAAAATAAAATAATGATTATTTGAACTTGAATAGATCCCAAAGATACGGTTTTGTGAGAATTACTTTAAAATCGAAAAAATCTACTAATAATCACGAGAAAATTAAATAGTAATTATTTTAAAAAATTAAAAATAAATAATTTAAATGCTGAAATTACTATTCGATTTTTTTCATAATTATTAATGATTTTTTCAATTTCATAATAACTCCCACGTAATCGGATTCGTAGTAAATCTCAGGGAATCGAATCCATAGTATCACTAAACAATTAAAAAGGAAGTAACAGATTAACATATTTTGCCATACATGAATCAATAAAGGAGTAGCAACGATTTTCATGTTGGGGAATGAAATGATCAAATGAAATATTGGAATTATGTGACCAGAGAAAATCTGATTGGCCTCTGTTGTTTTCATCTGAATGGCTTGATCTAGGACAAATACTATACGTACCAATTAAAGGCTTGAGATTCCTAGAATCTATTTCTCCATATATTCGCGTTGCTTCTATCTCAGACAGTTAACTAAAAGATATCATGAGCGGTAAAAGCCATGCCCTTGACTGGCTAGAAATGTGGCTCAAACTGGTAGGATTTGGTCTCAATTTTGAACATGACTTGTCTTTGCTTTTGGGTGCAAAGAATAAAATTTTACGCAAAGAATAAAATTTTGGACCTACTTAACTTTTCCTGGGTGAAGAGCTGAGTGGTTATGGAGTTAGAGCTAGTCACCTCCACTGAGAGGTCATAGACTCATGAAATCGAGATATATAGGCCTTTAGGACTAAGATTCGCTGAACTTCCTCAATAGGTTAGTTGTAGAAAGTAGAATATACAATTTCGGCTGTCCCTCAATAGGTAAATTTTTGCTATGTTACCATGGAAAAATGGTGATTGTTAGAGTGTGAGGTAAAAAGAAAGGTATTTATCTTATTTAGTTGTAAAATATATATTTTATATAAAACAAATACTTTTATGGTAAAATTGTTTTCTTGTTTTACCTTCAACAATTTTGTTTTTATCACTAAAATATAAAATATAAATTTATTACTAAAAATATATATTTTACCACATATGAAACAAATCGCTCTATTTTTTTATTAAGACATCTTAGACACTACTTAGAAAAATTCTTTTCCACTTTCTTTCTATTTAGTTGTCCCAGTTAAAGGTGGAAGTGAGCCGAGAAACTCAACTCGTTCGAGAGGCTCAGCTTGAAAAACTAGGCTCAAACCTTGATTAAATCGAGCTCAAGCAATGACTTTGGCTCAAATAATCAATCGAGCAGAGCTCGAACAATGTCAAATTCAGCTCGATAGACTCGTGAGTTAACTCGATTGAATTAATAATTTTAATTTCAATATATATTATATTATAAATACATATAAAAATTATAAATAAAATTGAAATTATAATTATAACTTTACTAGTTATGACTTTTTAAAATTAATTAAATTAGTTTAAATTTTAGATTTAAAAATCGAGTCGAATCGAGTTCGAGCTCAGAAAATTAAGTCCAAGCTCAGCTCGAAACTCAGCATGATTAGTGTTTTGGCTTGCGAGCCAAGCTTGAGCACCCCTTCACTCGGACTTGGCTCGACTCGATTCCATCCATAATCTCTAACTCTCAATTTTAAAAGAAGTATCCTCTCAACTTCACTGAGCAAGAGAAAATAATTTTGATATTTGATTTGCAGTATTTTATATTTGATGCACCGAATTATACTATCACTGAATTATGTCAAGTATTTTTGAAATAAAAAAAATCAAAAGTTTACGATTTGATTGTTAGACTGGTTCGTCTTATATTAATTCTTTTGGTCTTCACAACTGCCATTAAATGTGCATTTTCAATGATAAAAAGAGTTAAAACAAAGGTCTCGCAACAAAACGAGAAATGTAAAAAAACGTTAAAATTTTTAGTCAATATTCAATTATTTATGATTTTTTAAAGTTCTTAAAGAACGCCATGCGTCATTTTATATGATCTTCATTCTTCAATATATATGGTTTTTTATGTCATATTTTTTATAATTATATTATAAAAAATAGACACCTATTGACTTTGTTAACTGTAGTATATATTTTAGACTTAGGAATGATACTTTTTGTTATTTTTAACTTTGATATTTTTTATAATGAGTTTGACAATCAGAAGGATTGCGAGAAAGTTCTTGACATATTTGCACACTGTGCAAAGAGTTGTTGGATTTTTTTTTTATCCTAAACTACTCGCAGTAATTAAAAAGGCACGAATCTAAAAGAAATTGAATTGTGAGTGCGGGAAATTAAAGAAATGTTAGTGCATTGCAGGAATTTAAGGAATTTGCGGTAAATTAAAGACAAAAATATAAAGGAAACATAAATGAAAGGTGTCTGTTTGATCCAAAGCCCTTTACAAATAGCTGTTATTCTACTATTTATATAACAATACATAACCCATAACTACTGTAAACCAGTTCAACTGCAAATTCCACTAATTTGTGGCACTTGTCTCATGCATCTTGCTTTCACTCTGAGATTGCCACCTGATTTTTTGTCAACTTCACAATACATTATATAAATATCAACAATACTAAATAAAGATGTAGAATTCATAGACCATAGCCTATAAGGTCTTGGCTTCGTGTTGGTTGATGTCAAAATTCTGTCAGATTCTGAATCATCGAATAGTGAGACCTACACACACGAAACAAAGTTAAAACCTAAAGTCACGGAGGTCAGGGGGTGGTGTCTCCGGAGGACTCTTCGATGCCTAAGTTAGTTTAGGGATTTTTCTGGATAATGAAGGAAATCAAAAAGAATAGGGGTTATGTGTTGAGAAATTGTGTGTACCTTTTGGTTTATGAGGGCCCTTATTTATAGTATGCAGGAGTAGAGTTTGATTAGGAGAACAATTGTAGCGTTAGGATAGGAGTGATATTCTTTTGGAGTTATCCATCTGCCGTGCGAGTTTATCCAGAAGTTGGAATGGCGGAACAACATCAGGTCTTATGGTGTGAAATTATCGTTATGCCCCTTGCTACGAGTCGGGAGATGATTGATCATCTTATCATGGTTAGAAAATTACCATTTCTACCTTGGAGAATGACAAATGTCATTGTGTTATTGGTAGGTGAATTTTTCTCCCACATTAGATGTCCCCCACTTCCTTAAGTATACTTTTGTACTTGAGGAAGTAGATAGCATGGGGTTGGCATGGTGGTTCGAACCTGATTACGAGGAGGCTAGTCACCCATAAAGTCTTATCGAAACACCTCTGAGGTGTTTGGGAAACGAAAATTGCTCCAAGGTGTTGACATTCAGTCAAGGACTATTCGGAGTTTGGCGATTGAATCTAAGGAGTTGATACTTAGTCTAGACTACTCAGAGTTTGGTGTTTTGAGTCTGAGGAGTTGACACTCAGTCAAAGCTACTCGGAGTTTGGCGATTGAATCCAAGGAGTTGACACTTAGCCAAAGTTGCTCAGAATTTGGTGATTTGAGTTCGAAGAGTTGACACTCAATCAAAAATTGCTCGGAGTTTGGTGATTTGAGTCCGAGGAGTTGACATTCAGTCAGAACTGGTTGGAGTTTCTGGAGAGGTACGAGGAGTTGAACATGGACTCCAACTACTCGGAGTTTTTGGAGAAGTCCAAGGAGTTGGACATGGACTCTAACTGCTCATAGTGTTTGGAGAAGTCTGAGAAGTCGGACATGGATTCCAACTGCTCGAAGTCTTTGGAGAAGCACAAGGAGTTGGACATGGAATCCAACCGCTCGGAGTCTTTGGAGAAGCACGATGAGTTGATCATGAACTCCAACTGTTCGGAGTCTTTGGAGAAGACCGAGGAACTAAACATAGACTCCAACTGCTCGGAGTCTTTGGAGAGGTACAAGGAGTTGAATATGGACTCCAAGTGCTCGTAGTCTTTAGAGAGGTTCGAGGAGTTGAACATGGACTCCAATTGCTCAGATTCTTTGGAGAAGTTCGAGAAGTTGGACATGGACTCCAACTACTTGGAGTCTTTAGAGAAGTTTGAGTAGTTGGACATGGACTCCATCTGCTCGAAGTTTTTGGAGAAGTCTAAGAAGTTGGACATGGACTCTAACTATTTAGAGACTTTAGAGAAGTTCGAGGAGTTTGACATGGACTCCAACTGCTCGGAGTTTTTGGAGAAACACGAGGAGTTGATCATGGACTCCAACTGCTCAGAGTCTTTGGAGAAGCCCGAAGAGTTGGACATAGACTCTAACTGCTCGAAGTTTTTGGAAAAGCACAAGGAGTTGATCATGGACACCAGCTGCTCAAAGTCTTTGGAGAAGTCTGAGGAGTTGAACATTGACTCCTACTGCTCGGAGTTTTTGGAGAAGCACAAGGAGTTGATAATGGAATCCAACTGCTCTAAATCTTTGGAGAAGTCCGACTAGTTGGACATAGACTCTAACTGCTCAGAGTTTTTGAAGAAACATGAGGAGTTGATCATGGACTCTAACTGCTCAGAGTCTTTAGAGAGGTATGAGGAGTTGATCATGGACTCCAACTGCTCAAAGTCTTTGGAGAAGTCCAAGGAACTGAACAAGGACTCAAACTGCTCAGAGTTTTTGGAGAAGCACGAGGAGAAAGGACTTGGTTTTATAAAATGAATTTCATGGGGCTTCTTGACCCTTTCTTTTTTTCATGGACTTTGGTGCAATGGGCCACATTTTGGTTTTGGACCCAAGATGTTAAACTTTAGGCATAAAATACTAAGTCTTAAGGTTTGACCCTTTTATCTGGGCCTATCTCATTGGCCCATTGTTTAGTCATTAATTGAGGATCATTCGAGCCATCTTTTTAAATGCTGAGAAATGGGTGCATGTCCTAGGGTTTTTCAAGAGGTGGTATTTTTCTTGATTGTGTAGAAAGTGTTGCTTCGATGTTCTAGAATACAGCTAAGTAAACAATGCCTCATCTTTCTATGTGTGAGGAGCTCTATATAAAGGGAGATGCCCCCCCTTTGCCACTTGTAGACTGAGGTTTCAGCCCAAGAGGGGGGTGAATTGGGTTTTAAAAACTTTTTGCGGATTAAAACACAAATTTATTAAAACAGATAACACAACAAGCATATAACAAGTAATATGTGTTGTAAATAAAGAGTTTAAGGAATAGAGGATGCAAACTCAGTTTATAGTGGTTCAGCAATATCAGAATCATTCTGACCCTACGTCCACTTTCTTTAAGGAAACTCCTTGAAGTACTCTACTAAGAAACTTAGTCGTGCAACTTCACGGGTGTTGCACAAACCTTACAATACCTTCCTCTCGGAAGCAAAAATCTCTTCCTTTTGGACGCAAATCCCTTTACAATAAATACTGTAAAGAAAACAGTAGAGAGACAACAATGAAAGCCTATACAACTGAATAATATCTCTCTTTCTAGGTAAAGCTTGAAGAATAGCTCAATAATCAATTTTTCAAAGCTTTTTGAGTATCGATGAGTAAAAACTTGTTTTAATGTGTAAAGCTCTATTTCTAAATGCTCAGTAGTGTGGGTTTAAATAGCCTTGATGTGATATATCCGTTCTGAATTGATTTGGTACGCTTTTGTACATCAAATGTATAGCTCTGACGTCATAACGGTCATATTTTTCGAATTACTAGTCGACTGAGTCCACTTTAAAAATCTCATTTTTAAGGTTATTGAAGGTACCAATCGACTGGGTATGACTTACCAGTCGACTAGAAACTTTCTGCTCAGATTACAAGTCGACTGGGTAGTTCTTACCAGTCGACTGGGAAGTCTCTGACCAAAACACCAGTCGACTGGTATGAAACATCCAGTCGACTGGGAACATACTGACCTTTATACCAGAAGATTGGTATAAGTACCCAATCGACTGGGTTGCTTTAACAACCTAGTTTTCATGTGTTGAATAGATTTTAACTTTAAAAACATTTGTTTAAAAGGTTATGTTAAAATACCTTTTCAGAGCCATTGGACAAGCTAAATACTTGAACAAGTGAGATTTACAACTTGTTTCAATACCTTAGACCTATACTAGTTCTTTTGTCTTCACTTGGTGTTTGATTCGGGTTGAGTTCTTGCATAATGTTCCTTGGTTGAATGCTCTCATTGCTTAATATACTTAGATAGCGTCATTAGTATAACAAGAGTTGTGTTTGTCATCATTAAAATATAGATGAGGGTCAACAATCTCCCTCTTTTTGATGATGACAAAACTTATGAGAAATAAAAACAGTTTAAGAAACTAAGTGTTGGAGTTTTTGGAAAATCGGGCAGAGTCTCCTCTGATTTTGAATAAAACCAACATGAAAAAGGATCAAATGCAGTTCATATACAACTCAACCAACCAAGATAACATATATAATTATATTCCAATATCTTTGGAGCAATGTTCCCCCTAAATCTATGCATTATCTTGAGTTTACACTTCGTTTTCGCATTTTCTTATTTTTCTCCACCGTTTTGAAAACAGCAGAAAAGGGAGTAGGAAACTAAAAAATAAGCTATATAGCTACTATAGTCATCACAAGTATGTATAAATAAACTTTTAGAAGAAAATTTGACATCATTCAGAGTTTGGAAATCTTCCCGAAAAGAACCGAAAGTTTCCATACAAGTAGAAGTAGTTTTAATTCTTTTAACGAATATAAAGTGATGTAAAGCATGCAACTAAATTTCACTTACGTAGAACGAGTACATGACACAAGTCTAAGCATAAGGTGTCATCATATATATAAAAATTCTATACAAGTACAGGCTTCGTAGAGCCATGCAGAAGTACAAAATGACATAAAGATATGAAAATATGTCCGTGCTAAGAACAATGAAAAAGTCGATGAAAAGAAAAAAAAAAAAATATATATATATATATATATATATATATATATATATATATATATATATATATATATATCTCGAAAGGAAGATAGTAATGCGACTCATAGAGCGGGAGAGTCCGAGCCATCACAAATGAGATTACGAATCCCAGCCAATGAACTCTCGGTGTGCTCTCGGTGCAGCTCGAAGTTGTCTCGGAGGGTCTCAATGGAGGAGCTTAAGGTCTGGAATCTAGACTGCATGGTTAGTTAGAGGCTCATGATAGCCTGAAGTAGATCGCCATATCCAGCCTGACCAGCACTCGAGTCACCCAGAGGAGGTGCTCTGGCATCCGTATCCATATCAGCAGCAGCAACAACATCATCACTACTATCATCCTCTCCAGTCCGAATGTGCTTTCCGGTCTTAGAGTAGATGAAGCTGTGGCGGACCGTGCATCCCATCTTCTTCAGCGAGGGGACATTGATGATGTCCTTTGGTTTGATATCCTGAGCCTCGGAAGCGGGGAGAGACGCTCGGAAGTGCTGGAGTATGAGTATGATGAGCATCCCGTAAGAAAGACACCCGGAGTCGCTCACTTCATCATTTATCATGTTGGCGAGCAGTAGGGGGTATATATTGAAGTGGTGCCCAGTTTTAAGGCACCAAATCAATACTCTTGACTCCCTAGTCTCGGGTGGATGGTCCAACTCACGATGAGGTTGAACAATTTCGAGTCTAGAGGCATGTCACTACATGTATAAAATGTAGTGGGTCGGTACATATAGTTGTCGCCCCTCACTATCTGACATACCTCCTCAACCTCAAAATTTTTTGACCATCCATTCAGACTCTATTGGATCCCTCCCACAGGGATCCTCAAAATGCTCATTAAGAGGTCAGTATTGACCTCAAACTCCACACCCATGACACTGGTTCTGAACCTCAGAGCCAGTGGACTGGGTTTCACCAAGTTCGCATAAAACTGGTGAATCAGTCTAGGGTAGTACTTCTCATTTACCTTGACCAGTGGAGTCAAGTGTATAGCCTCGAAGACAGGTAATATGTCAAAATTACCATAACGAATAGAGTCGAAATCGACAACTTTACCCGTCATGATTTTCTTGTGACGGATAACTGAATTATATCTGGCCTTTGCCGCTAGGCTGGAGAACAGAGTATCGTCAAGCTCTGTTCTGAGCTTTTTGCTGGATGAGCCTGCCACTCCTTTACCCCGTGATTCCAGAGCCATGGATTTGGTGGGCCTTGGCCTTGTAGGCGCATGAGGTCCCCCAACGGTGGTCTTTATCCAAATTCTTTCGGACATTTTGGTAGAAATGGAGCTTTTGGGAAAAAGTGGTTTTAAGAGGAAATGAAAGATTTCAACCATAGAAAGTTGAAATAGATGTTTGGGATGAGTATATCAATGTGTTTAGGTAGTGTTTTGAAGGTTTTTGGATCAAAATGGTGAGATTTTGTAGAGAGAGAAAGCTAGGGTTTTTGAAAATGACGTGAAAATCTAAAAAAATGAAGAGACTATTTATAGAATCGCTATACCAGTCGACTGGATCCTTTGCAAAAATGAACAGTTTTACATACCAGTCGACTGGGTCAGGGTACCAGTCGACTGGAAGAATAGGCAGAGAGATACCAGTCAACTGGGTAGTTCTTACCACTCGACTGGGGTGATAACTAAATTTCAAAATTTTGGCTCCAAACAAGGTCTAGTTGAACTAGTCGACTGGGAAATTGGGCAGTGACTTTCCATTCGACTGGACTCTTGAGAAAATTTTTAGTTTTGAGTCTTAGCACGAAATTTGTTTATCTATGCTATCTTGTGTGAGAGAGATATTAAACAAGAATTAATACTTATTCACTAGTTGTCAAATATGCATAATGATGAATGATGAAGCAATTAGACATTCAGTTTATCATAATCCAACAATCCCATTAATAGTCTAATTTTACAGAAGCTAGCTTCACGTAGAGGTTTTGTAAGAATGTCAGCTATTTGATCATCTGAAGGTATGAATTCTAGTCTTATATCACTTTTTTGAGCATGGTCTCTTAAGAAATGGTGTCTAATTTTTATGTGTTTAGTTCTAGAGTGCTGAATAGGATTCTTAGTTAAATTGATAGCACTAGTATTATCACAATGAATTTGGATACTTTGAAAGATTATGTCATAGTCTTCTAGTTGTTGTTTCATCCATAACGCTTGAGCACAACAACTTTCAGCTGCTACATATTCCGCCTCGGCTGTTGATAGTGCAACGGAGTTTTGTTTCTTGGAAAACCAAGAGGTTAACATTGCACCTAAGAATTGGCATGTTCCACTTGCGCTTTTTCTATCTAACCTACATCCAGCAAAATCAGCATCTGAATATCCTATAAGCTCAAAAGATGAATCTCTAGAGTACCATAATCCTATGGTTTGAGTTCCTTGTAGATATCTAAGGATTCTTTTTACTGCAACTATATGTGATTCCTTAGGATTAGCCTGAAATCTAGCACACATGCATACACTGAACATTATATCAGGTCTACTTGTAGTCAAATAAAGCAAAGCTCTTATCATGCTTCTATAATATTTAGTATCTACACATTTACCTCCTTCATCAAGATCAAGTTTTGTCGTTGTGATCATAGGAGTTCAAAATGGCTTTGAGCTTTCCATCCTGAACCTCTTTAGTAGGTCCTTAGTGTACTTTGATTGATTGATGAAGATGCCTCCTTTTAATTGTTTGATTTGAAGTCCATGGAAGTAGGTAAGTTCTCCCATCATGTTCATTTCAAACTTACCTTGCATGCATTTTGCAAACTCTTGACACATAGATTCTTTAGTAGCACCAAATATAATATCATCAACATATATTTGAACTAGTAAAGTATCATTTTTGCGAGTTTTTGTAAAAAAGGTTGTGTCTATCTTACCTCTTACAAAGTCATTGTCAATTAAAAATTTACTTAATCTTTCATACCATGCCCTTGGAGCTTGCTTCAACCCATATAGAGCCATAGAAAGCTTGTAAACATGATTTGGAAGACTAGGATTCTCAAATCTAAGAGGTTGCTCAACATAAACCTCTTATTCTATGAAGCCATTTAAAAATGCACTTTTTACATCCATTTGAAATAACTTAAACTTATTAAAGCATGCAAAAGCTAATAACATTCGAATAGCTTCCAATCTAGCTACAAGAGCATTGGTCTCATCAAAGTCTATTCCTTCTTCTTGATTATATCCCTTAGCAACTAGTCTAGCCTTGTTTCTAGTTACTATTCCATTTTCATCCATCTTATTTCTAAATACCTATTTAGTTCCAATTATTGAATGATTCTTAGGTCTAGGAACTAGATTCCCTACATTGTTCCTTTCAAATTGATTTATTTCTTCTTGCATTGCAATTATCCAATCATTATCCTTTTCAGCTTCTATAAATGTCTTAGGTTCTACTTGAGACAAATAAGCTACATAATTGCAAATATTTCTAATAAAGGAACGAGTTCTTACCCCTTGTGAAGGATTACCAATCACTTGATCAATCGGGTGATAATTTATATACCTCCAATCTTTGGGAAGACTATCCTCTTGTTGACTTGTAGATAGTTGGTCTACTTTGAGAGTTTCCATATCTCCATTTGTTTGAGGTGGACTCTCCTTTGGGTCAACAATGGGAGTAGGAGTTTCCGTTCTTGGAATAAAATCTGCATCATCATTAAAAGAAACTTCTTTACTTCTAATTGGGTTAGACTCATCAAGAGTTACATGTACGGATTATTCTACCATTAGAGTTCTCTTATTGAAAACTCTATAAGCCTTACTAGAGGTTGAATATCCTAAAAATATTCCTTCATCGGTCTTAGAGTCAAATTTACCCAAGTTAGTTTTATTGTTATTTAGTATGAAACATTTACAACCAAAGGTATGAAAATAAGAGATATTAGGCTTTCTACTTTTCCATAATTCATATGGAGTTTTGTCAAGCATATGGCTAATTAAAATTCTATTTAACATATAGCAAGAGGTGTTTACCGCTTCAGCCCAAAAGTATTTTGGTAAATTATTTTCACAAAGCATTGTTCTTGAAAATTCTTCTAAAACTCTATTTTTCCTCTCAACAACTCCATTTTGTTGAGGAGTTCTAGGGGCTGAAAAGTTGTGATCAATTCCATTATCATCACAAAATTTTGAAAAACTTTGGTTTTCAAATTCTTTTCCATGATCACTTTTAATGCTTGAAATACAAATTCTTTTTTCATTTTGAACCTTTTTGCAAAATTTTCAAATCCTTTGAAAGCTTCATCCTTGTAAGCAATAAAAATAACAAAGGTATATCTTGCATAGTCATCAACAATAACAAGAGCATATTGATGGCCACCTAGACTAATGGTACTAATTGGACCAAATAAGTCCATATGCAAAAGTTCCAAAGGTCTAATAGTTGAGGCTACATTATTTGATTTAAAAGAAATCCTAGTTTGTTTTCCCATTTGACAAGCATCACATACTTTGTCTTTTTCAAAATTGATTTTGAGAAGTCCAATAACTAAATCTTTTCTTGAAATAATTTTCAGCAAGTTTATGTTCACATGACCAAGCCTTCTATGCCATAGTCATGGATTTTCACTACTGGCAGGAAAACATTTTTCATTTTCGGAATGCAAGGATTTCAAATCAACTATATTGACATTTTCATGTTTATGGCCAACAAATTTAATCTTGTTACTCTTGATGTCTATAACTAGACAATGAGAGGTCTCAAATGTGACTTTGTTGCCTTTGTCACAAAGTTGACTAATACTTAGTAAATTTGGCTTAAGGCCTTGTACTAGCAATACATTATCTATAGTTGAGAAATCATTACCAGCTTTTCCATGCCCAACGATCTTTATTTTTGTATTGTCTCCAATGGTGACAAGTCCACCATCTTTTAGAGTTAGCTCATTGAATACACTTTTATCACCGGTCATGTGTTTTGAGCATCTACTATCAAGGTACCAACAGTTACCGTTTTCCTTGGTGTGGAGACATATCTACATCACACAAGGATACATAATGGCATTTTTAGGTACCCAAAATTTCTTGGGTCCTTTGAGGTTAGTCCTTTAAAATACGGTTCTTTTTGGGGCCCATACTTTCTTAACAGAATATGGTGATCTATAAACATGTTGATGATGCACAATCCTAGGATAATAGTTATTGAAATTTCTAGGATTTCTTAGTTGTGCATGCCTATAATGCTTACGATATAAGTTCCTAGGATTCATGTTTCTTTTATAAGGAATATGAATATACATGTCATTTTCAGAAAATGTATGATGATGATTCCTAGGATACATGCTTGCATTATCATGAGTATGCATATTATTTCTAGAATAATTATGATAGTAATTCCTAGGATATGCTTGTGCAGTGTGCAAGTCTTGGGTATACAAATTGTTCTTAGGATGCTCATGATGATTATTCCCAACATGTGCATAAGCATTCCTTGAATGAGTATACATTTAAGCATAAGTATTTCTAGGATTCTTTAATCTTATATTAGCATTAGAATTAGTATTTCTAGACATGCTATCATTCAATAGGGGTGTGATTTTAACCTTAGAAGTAGAGGCTTCATTCACACATGAAGCTTTCATGAATAAGCCCTCTTTTGATTTTTGCTTGCCTGATGGAGAGAATCCTAAACCAGATTTTCCTCCACTTAATCTTTGGCAAGAAAGCACTTCATCAAGCTTTTCTTTACCAAGCATGAGTCTAGATATAGTACCATTCAATTATAATATAGTCTTCTTTAAATTCTCATTTTCATCTTTGAGGAAGTCTTGAGAAGCATCATACAACAATGAAGATAATTTTTCTTTCTCTTTTCTTAGACTTATCATCTCTTTAGAAAGGGTTGACACCTCTTTCTTAAGAGTAGAGTTCCTATAATCAAATTTCTTCAATTCATCATGCATTTCATTTATAACTTCTAACAATTCTTCACTACTGCTCACAATGTTATTTTCAGAAGAGGGAGAAGATAATACCTCATTTTCATCATCAATTGCCATAAGGCATAGGTTGGCAATTTCCTCATATCCGACTTCTTTATCCGTGGATTCTTCTTTTTCTTCGTCATCACTCCAAGTGGTTGCAATCATAGCCTTCTTCTTGAAGCTCTTATATGGTTTGTTTGTAGCCATACAATCGGCCTTGATGTGACCGGGTTTCTTGCATCCATAGCACACAAGTGGTTCCCTTTTTTAGGTACGATCCTTTGTGTAAGGTTTCTTGCTTTTCTTCAAGAATTTATGAAACCACTTGGTGATTAGAGCCATATCGCTATCTTCTTCGCTGCTCACTGCCTCTTCTTTCGATTCTTCTTCTCTATTGTATGTAGAGGCTTTAAGAGCTATAACCTTTTTCTTCTTCTCATCTCCATTGACAATGGGATTCATTTCCTCCATCTCATATGTTAACAATGACCTAAGAAGTGTCTCAACATCAAGTTTGTTGACATCTTTGGCTTCTATGATAGCAGTCTTCTTTGCTTTCTATGTGGATGGCAAAGACCTTAAGATTTTTCTTGTTAATTCAAATTCCTCAATGTTCCTACCAAGAAGCTTCAGACCATTAACAATAGTTGTGAAACGTGAGTGCATTTGAGAAATTGTTTCATTAGGAGACATTCTAAAAGATTCATATCCAGACACTAGCATATAGATTTTTGATTTTTTAACCTCACTAGTTCCTTCATATGTCGCTTGCAATTTATCCCATATTTCTTTAGCTAAAACACATGCAGAGATTTTATTGTATTCAGATATATCTAAAGCACGATGTAAAATACTTGTTGATCTCCTATTGAAAGACATCGTTCTACAATCCTCCTCATTGTACTTAGTTTTGAGTTTAGGCATTGTATGAATGGTATCTCCAATAGTGATTTCCTTTGATGGAATTCTAGGTCCCTTTTCAATGACTCTCCACAGATTATAATCTTGTTCTTCGACAGAGATTTTCATCTTGTTTTTCTAATAGTTATAGTTGGAGCCATTGAACAAGGGAGGTCTAGTATATGAGTGTCCCTTAGAATAGCTATTTACTGCCATCGGATCAACTCAAGGATATTAAGCCTAAAATTGAGAACGAGGCTCTGATACTAATTGTAGACTGATGTTTCAACCCAAGAGGGGGGGTGAATTGGGTTTTAAAAACTTTTTGTGGATTAAAACACAAGTTTTTTAAAACAGATAACACAACAAGCATATAACAAGTAATATGTGCTGTAAATAAAGAGTTTAAGGAATAGAGGATGCAAACTCAGTTTATAGTGGTTCAGCAATATCGGAATCGTTCCGACCCTACGTCCACTCTCTTCAAGGAACCTCCTTGAAGTACTCCACTAAGAAACTTAGTCGTGCAACTTCACGGGTGTTGCACAAACCTTACAATCCCTTCCTCTTAGAAGCAAACCTCTTCCTCACGGAAGCAAAAACTCATTCCTTTCGGAAACAAATCCCTTCCTTTCGGAAGCAAATCCCTTTACAATAAATACTGTAAAGAAAATAGTAGAGAGACAACAATGGAAGCTTATACAACTGAATAATATCTCTCTTTCTAGGTAAAGCTTGAAGAATGACTCAACAATCAATTTTTCAAAGATTTTTGAGTATCAATGAGTAAAAACTTGTTTTAATGTGTAAAGCTCTATTTCTAAATGCTCAATAGTGTGGGTTTAAATAGCCTTGATGTAATATATCTGTTCTGAATTGATTTGGTACGCTTTTGTACATCAAATGTACAGCTCTGACACCATAATGGTCATATTTTTCGAATTACTAGTCGACTGGGTCTTAATACCAGTCGACTGGGTCCATTTTAAAAACCTCATTTTTAAGGCTATTGAAGGTACCAGTCGACTGGGTATGACTTACCAGTCAACTGGAAACTTTCTACCCGGATTACCAGTCGACTGGGAAGTCTCTAACCAAAACACCAGTCGACTGGTATGAAATATCCAGTCGATTGGGAACATACTGACCTTTATACCAGAAGACTGGTATAAGTACCCAATCGATTGGGTTGCTTTAACAACCCAGTTTTCATGTGTTGAATAGATTTTAACTTTAAAACATTTGTTTAAAAGATTATGTTAATATACTTTTTCAAAAAGAGCCATTGGACAAGCTAAATTCCTAAACAAGTGAGATTTACAACTTGTTTCAATACCTTAGACCTATACTAGTTCTTCTGTCTTCACTTGGTGTTTGATTCGGGTTGAGTTCTTGCACCTTGTTCCTTGGTTGAATGCTCTCATTGTTTAATACACTTAGATAGCATCGTTAGTATAATAAGAGTTGTGTTTTGTCATCATTAAAATATAGGTGAGGGTCAACAATCTCCCCCTTTTTGATGATGACAAAACTTATGAGAAATAAAAATAGTTTAAGAAACTAAGTGTTGGATTTTTTGGAAAATCGGGCAGAGTCTCCTCTGTTTTTGAATAAAACCAACCTGAACGTCGAGTTGATTAGGCAGAGTGAGAGTGGCTTCGACTTGCCTTCCCAAAGGGACTTAGACTTGGTTAAATCAAACAAGATACCCATGTTTTTGAGGAGGGAGATAGACAACTTACAGGAAATGATTGGTAGGAAGATTGCAGTTGAGTCCCTCTAGCTGAACGTCGAGTTGATTAGGCTCAGGCTTTGTTCTGAGGGTCCAGATGAACAGATAGGTCCGAGTCATTTCTTTTGCACTTGTTTTTTTTCTCTGTTTCTTGTACTAATGTCTTATTGTATTGTGCAGCCATTGACACTCTTAAAGCCGCTCGGAGGGCAACCAAGTTATCCCAGAAAAGGAAACTAGACGAGGAGGCTTGAGCACTAGCATCTCAATTTTCTGCTAAGAAGACCAACGCGTGAAGTTCCCATACCTCTCCCCCTAGTTCTATCTTGATGGAGGATGATGTGGTTGCCCTCCCTCTCTTCCTCTCATAAGGGTTGCAACACCAGTCCAGGCCCACCCTTCTGATGTCTTCAGACCGGACTGGTTCATGAAGGTTGGTGACTCATGCTTTAGAAGTGCCAACGTTGCTTAAGAGCACTTGATCTGGGGCATCCTTACAAAGGATGGCCAGGCTAACTTAGGAACCTATGGAGAGCATTGTAGTGATGGTCGAAGGTCTGGCTTCTCAGGAATCTCATGGTCCTCTAAATTTTTTTATGATATTTCTGCCTATCTCCGAGGAGTTCTAACTTGCTTTATTTTTTAGTCAAGCATAGTGTTGATTGAAATCGCAAGTGCACGAATCGTAACAAGTAATAAAGTGAATGAGTAAGAGTATCATCTTATAAGGATTGAAAAATTACTAATAAGTACCAAAATTTATTAAACTATAATCTATTTAATAATTCGAATGAGAGTGAATTGTTGAACTAGAGACTTTAAACTAACGAAATTAAATAAGCAAGTTGAGATCAAGGAAACAAGATTCTAGAGCTTTCAATTCACCATAACTGATTCTATGCGAATTTTCTACTTGAACTAATTGCAATTATTTCCTATTGTTGATAATCTGGTCTCTAATTTATTCAATAATCTTTCTCAAGCATTAGCAAGATATCCTAACAAGCAAATCTTCTATATCTCACCAGCTTTTGTCTACTAAATTTAGTCACTACCATTCTCAAGGAAAATAATTAGACTAATTAATTCTAAGTGGGAAGATTACTTATTCTATCATGTTATGAATTTTTTCAAGCTTAATTGAATCTTGCTCATGACATATATAACCAAAAATCGTTGAAAACCACAAAAATAAAAAGAAAAACTCTTTTTTTTTTTAGAGATACAAAATTAAAACACAACCTAAATCCCCTCCCCTACACTTAAAACTTACATTGTCCCCAATTTGCAACAAAGAAAGCAAATACATGGTAGAAAGAAACTTCCCTGACCACTGGAGGAGACGGATCAAGCTCCCTTCCCTCAGTATCTCCATCAACACGTTTAGGTTTCAGAGCAAGGAAATGGGGAACTGCATCATTGCCACACCCATGTGCAGAAAAAAAAATGAAATCAAAACACACATAAATCAATTGAGGAAAAAATAATTAGAAAACTGAACCAATTGCAGGAAATAATGAAAATAACAAAACAAAGGTTTAGAATGCTTGGGTTGCCTCCCAATAAGCCCTTAGTTACAGTCAGTAGCTTGACCGTTGCTCTTCTTCTAGGTTGGATCAATGAGAATTGTGGTTTTGTTGCTATCAACTCCACCATTCAAATATGGCTTAAGACGTTGTCTATTTACTTTAAATGTCCCCTTCTCATCATGAGACTTCTACTACTCTATGGGGAAAAACTTTAACGACCGTGAATAGGCCTGACCATCGTGATTTGTGCTTTCCTGGAAAGAGGCGAAGCTGTGAATTGTAAAGCAAAACTTGTTGTCCAGGTAGAAACTCCTTTGAGATGTGCCTATCATGCCAAGCCTTGGTCCACTCCTTGTAGATTTTTGCATTCTCTTAAGCTTCATTGCGAAACTCGTCAATCTCAATAATTTGCAAAAAACACTTTTCACTTGCCGCTTAGAGATCCATGTTTAGGCGCTTCATCGCCCAATAAGATTTATGCTCAAGCTCTACAAGAAGATGGCATGCTTTTCCATAGACCAACCGATAAGGAGACATTCCCAAACGTGTTTTGAACGCTGCCCGATAAGCCCATAGTGCATCATCTAGCTTTTTAGCCCAATCTTTTCGGGAGATATTAACTGTTTTCTCTAGAATTTGCTTCACCTCCCTATTTGATACCTCTGCTTGTCCGTTTGTCTGAGAATGATAAGCCAATGTCGTTCGGTGTCTAACTCTATATTTTAATAATAGAGCTTCAAATTGCTTGTTGCAAAAGTGAGTTCCTTCATTGCTAATAATGGCCATGGGAGTCCCAAATCTGGTAAAAATATTCTTTCGGAGAAAATGAAGCACCACTTTTCCATCATTAGTGGGAGTTGTGATTGCCTCTACCCACTTGGACATATAATCCACTGCTAGAAGAATGTATTTGTTGTTGTAGGATGAAGGGAATGGTCCTATGAAGTCAACACCCCAAACGTCAAACAACTCCACCTCTAGAATATTCTGCAAAGGCATTTCATTTCGTCTAGATATGTTCCCAGAACGTTGGCATCTATCACAAGCAGCAATAAAAACATGAGCATCATTGAATAAGGTTGGCCAATAAAATCCGGATTGGAGAACTTTAGTCGCGGTCCGATGAGCTTCAAAATGCCCTCCACATTCTAGTGTATGGCAATGCATCAAAATGTCTGTCATCTCATCTTCTGAAACACATCACCGAATGATTTGGTCCGCACAATGCCTATAGAGCATTGGTTCTTCCTAATAATAGTGCTTTACTTCCAAGAAAAATATCTTCTTTTGTTGGTAAGAAAAATCTGGAGGAATGATTTTTCCTGCAAGAAAATTGACATAATCTGCATACCAAGGTAGAGACTTGTTAGAAGAAATAGCTAAAAGTTTCTCATCTGGGAAATTATCATCTATGGGCGGTTGTTGGGACTCAAGTTGCTCCTGTAACTCCAGCTGTGAGAGATGATCCACCACCAAATTTTTAGTTCCCTTCTTGTCTTTAATCTCAATATCAAACTCTTGCAATAACACCCAATGGATGAGTCTTGGCTTGGATTCCTTCTTGACAGTAAGGTATTTAATTGTGGAATGATCGGTATAGACTATTACCCTATTCCCAATGAGATATGGCCGGAACTTGTCAAAATCAAAGACTATAGCAAGTAGCTCCTTCTCGGTTGTGGCGTAGTTGAGTTGGGAATCATTAAGGGTTTGGCTAGCATAATAAATTTTGTGAAATTGCTTGTTCTTTTGCTGCCCCAATACTACTCCAACCGCATAGTCACTTGCATCACAGATTAATTCAAATGGTAGATCCTAATCCGGTGCTATAACAATTGGAGCCGATACAAGCTTCTCCTTAAGTAACAAGAACACCTTCTCATACTCTTCATCAAAGACAAATGGAGTTTCCTTCACTAACAAGCCATAAAGGGGTTTGGAAATCTTGGAAAAGTCCTTGATGAATCTTCTATAAAATCATGCATGTCCAAGAAAACTCCTAACTTCCTTTATTGTTGATGGAGGTGGCAGCTTCTTTGTTGTCTCAATCTTGGCTCTATCTACTTCAATCCCTTTAGAAGAGATATGATGACCCAAGATAATTCCCTTTTTTACCATGAAGTGACACTTATCCGAATTAAGTACAAGGTTAGTTTCTTCACATCGCTCCAAAACTAACACCAAATTCCTAAGACAATTATCAAAAGAAGATCCGAATACGGAAAAATCATCCATGAAAATTTTAATAATTCGTTCTACTATATCCGAAAAGATTGCCATCATACACCTTTGGAAAGTGGCTGGCGTATTACAAAGCCCAAAGGGCATTCGCCAGAAAACAAAAGTACCGTAAGGGCATGTGAAGGTGGTCTTTTCTTGGTCCCCGGTGCTATAGCTATTTGATTATACCCCGAATAACGATCTAGGAAGCAATATTAATCATGCCCAGCCAGCCTATCCAACATTTGATCAATGAATGGCAAGGGAAAGTAGTACTTTCGAGTGGCCTTGTTCAGTTTTCGGTAATCCATGCAAATTCTTCACCCAGTGACGATTCTTGTAGGGATTAACTCATTGTTAGCATTCTTCACCACCGTCATTCATCCTTTCTTTGGTACTACTTGAACAGGACTAACCCATGAGCTATCAGAAATTGGGTAAGTCACTCCGGCATCTAACCATTTTAGTATCTCTTTACGCACTACTTCCTTCATTGTTGGATTGAGTCTTCTTTGGTGCTCTATCATCAACTTGCACTATTTTTCCAACAAAATTCGATTCATACAAATAGAAGGACTAATTCCCTTGATATCCGCAAGTGTCCACCCAATAACTGCATTATGTTTTCTAAGCACTCTCAACAACTTTTCTTCTTCTTCAGTAGAAAGCTTAGATGAAATAATTACAGGAAGAGTAGATGATTCACCAAGATAAGCATACTGAAGGTGTTCCAGTAAAGGTTTGAGCTCCAATACAGGCAGTTTTTCAATAGATGGAAGGGGCCGTGAGGGTTCTTGTCCCAAATCTTCAAAATATTTCCTGTTGTTAGGACCAAAGGAATTCATCCATGAGGCATATTCTAACACTTCAGGATCCTCTACCATAATCGAATTAAGACTAACCAAACAAGCTTCCAACGATTCATTTTGTTGATTAAGCACTTCGGTGACCAAAGAGTTAATTGCTTGGATGCTAAAACAGGTCTCACTTATATCTGGATACTTGATGGCATTAAAGGTTACCTCCTCCTCTTGTTCCCTCAATTGTAATTCTCCCCTTTGGACATTAATAAGAGCTCGGCCAGTAGCTAAGAATGGTCTGCCAAGAATGATGGGGATTTTTTGATCCTCCTTCATGTCTAAAATGATGAAGTCAGCTGGAAAAATAAACTTGTCCACTTTGACAAGCACATCTTCAATAATTCCCAATGGGTGTTTTATTGAGAGGTTCGCTAATTGTAATGAAACTGTAGTAGGTCTCGCCTCACCTAATCCAAGCTTCCTGAAAATAAACAAAGACATTAGATTAATACTTGCACCTAAGTCACATAAAGCTCTTTCAAACATAGAATTTCCAATTGAACATGGGATAGTGACGCTCCCTGGATCCTTAAGCTTTGGAGGCAATTTCTTATATAGAATTGCACTGCACTCTTCAGTAAGGGCTACTGTTTCATACTCTTCCAATTTCCTCTTATTTGACAAGATATCCTCCATAAATTTCACATAGCTCGGTATTTGTTCGAGGGAATTTACAAAAGGAATATTAATATGCAATTTTTTAAACACATATAGAAATTTAGAAAATTGCTTATCAAGCTTATTCTTTTTGAGTCGTTGAAGGAATGAAACTCTTAGTGCCGGATCTTGTGGTGGGATTGGTTGACTTTCGGAAATCTCTTTGAATAGTGTTGTGTGAAGTTTCACTTCTTGATCTTCTTTTTCGAACTTCTCACATCCTGTTGGAGTTTCTAACTCTTTCCCGCTTCTCAAAGTGATCGCATTGCACTAGCTCTTTGGATTCACTTTAGTTGTGGTAAGAAAATTGCCTTGTTGTCTCCCAGTGAGCATATTGGCCAATTGACCAACTTGGACTTCTAAATTCCGAATCGAAGCTGATTGATTTTGAAAATTGGTCTTAGTCTCTGTTATGAATCGGTTGGTGTTATTTGCCAATTGTGCCATTGCTTCTTCAAGTGTCGATTTCTCTTTTGGTGGGTCACTAGATGACAGACCAGGTGGTGGCTTCAATACATTTTGATTATTCCATGAAAATTTTGGATGATTCTTCCATCTGGAATTGTATGTTGCACTGTATGGATTGTTCTACCTGTTGTAATTTACAACAAAGTGTGCTTGCTCCGCTTGGGATTGAGAGAAGGGATTCCTTTCTTGATATTCTTCACTCAGATGGTTTCCATGGCAAAAATCACAAACTGGTGGTGTCAAATGAATGGCATTTGCCGTTAGTTGGTTAGCCTTCAATTGTTGAGTAAGAGTGTGGACCTGAGCTACCAAGGTAGTGATAGCTTCAATCTCATGTAATCTCACGACCTTCTTCTGTAAAATCCTCTCACTCGACCATTGATAGTTGTTCATGGCCATCTCCTCCAACAGATCATATGCACCATCCTGGTTTTTTCCTATAAAAACTCCTCCTGAAGCTGCATCTATCAGAGTTCTTGTAGAACCACCAAGTCCATTATAGAAGTTTTGAACTTGCATCCACTTCAGCAATCCATGGTGAGGGCATCGCTTAAGTAGGTCTTTATATCTCTCCTAAGCCTCATAAAGTGATTCACCTTCAATTTGAGCAAAATTTGAAATTTCATTGTGCATTTTCGTTGTCTTGGCTGGTGGAAAAAATTTAGCAAGAAACTTCTGAGCTAAATCCTCCTAACTAGTGATTGGATCTGCGGGCAGTGAATTTAGCCAATTATTCGCTCTGTCTCGAAGAGAGAATGGAAATAACTGGAGGCGAATGGCATCGTCAGTAATGCCATTATGCTTGAAAGTGTCGTAAATTTCCAAAAAACTTGCTATATGAGCATTAGGGTCATAACTTGGCAACCCATGGAACTGAATTGATGTCTGGATCATCTGTAGGATAACCGGCTTAATCTCAAAGTTGTTGGCTTCAATTGTAGGTTTCCTGATAACTGAATGGATTCCTATGACATATGGTAAACCAAAATCCCTTAGTGCCCGTGTGTCACGTCTTGGATTCTCGTTGCCCGCCATAGTGTTGGAACGTTTATTGGCTTCTCGCTTCTTTTTCCTTAGGCCCTTTACTGTTTTCTCAATTTCGGGATCGTAAGGTAGTAGCTCCAAACTCTTGCATCGTCTCATACACTAAACAAACACTGAAAATTAAAGATAAAATAAATCAAATTAGACCAAGTTTGATTAGTATTGATATTATCAATAATTTTATCTAAGTCCCCGGCAACAACACCGAAAACTTGTTGATTGAAATTGCAAGTGCACGAATCGTAACAAGTAATAAAGTGAATGAGTAAGAGTATCGTCCCACGAGGATTGAAAAATTACTAATAAGTACCAAAATTTTCTAAACTATAACTATTTGATAATTCGAATGAGAGTGAATTGTTGAACTAGATAGTTTAAACTAACTAAATTAAATAAGCAAGTTGAGATTAAGGAAACAAGATTCCAGGGCTTTCGATTCACAATAACTGATCCTATGCGAATTTCCTACTTGAACTAATTGGAATTATTTCCTATTGTTGATAATCAGGACTCTAATTTATTCATTAATCTTTCTCAAGCATTAACAAAATATCCCAACAAGCAAATCTTCTACATCTCTGTGAAAACTCTAAACCTGTCAAAATTCAGTAAGAACAAGAAACCCCCTATAAAGATTACACAAGTCCATAGATATCTCTATCCTATAGATTCTTTATGGTATCTCAAACATATGTTGAAACAATTATCGCTTCTCAGTCTCAAATTGAATCCCAAATCATGCAAATATTGATCAATCATTCACAAGCATTAAGTCTAGAATGAAATACTTAACAATATGAAACAACTACTAAATTAGTTCAATTAAAGGAAGATTCACATAATCATAGTTAAGATACATCTTAACCCTAGAAAATGGGGATTAGTTCATGATAAACTTGAATAAAAACATAATCAAAGAGTTTAACATCAAGAAATTGAAAGAAATTTGGAATAAAGAAAAAACCCAAAAACCAGTCTACTCTTTGATGTTCTGCTTCATTTGATTGGTCCAGAAAATGAATAAAAAAAACCATAAAAAACCCCAGTGTGTGTCTGGTTCTCTCCCAAGTGATAGACTACTCTCCCTCCTTGTTCTGGAACCAACCTCCCAAGGAAAGAAAATAATTCCCTCTTTTCGAATCGTAGATTCTGTAGATTTTTGGCTTCAGATTGTGGGGTTGTTCTACCTCCAAAACATTTGAATCCTGAAACTGCTATTTGAGAAACAATTATAGCCCATTGACCTAGCTTTCCAACACTTCTTGAATCAGCTTAATATGATGTTTTAAGAGTAAGATATGGTGAGATTACTTGAGACTGTCCAAAGACGTTTCCAATTCGAGATTACATTAAACCCACCATGCCTTCCATTTGTTTGATCCCTTACATTCAACTTTCATTTCTTTTCATTGGGTTAGGCCAAGCCCACTTGAATTGAGCTCTATCTTTTGGGCCTTGGGCTTTATTATTTTTAGCTTCATCTTACTAAGATAGGAAACTTGACTCGATTTGAATTGCAGGCTAAGGGACATTCCAGAACGTCAACAGTGCAGGTACAGCAACTTCAAGTCCAGTTTTGATCTTGATGTAGCCAGTATATCTTAAAACTCAAAACATGGAAGGTGTAGATATTTTTCTTGGTGTTCTATATCATCTGAATCATCTCAATCGGAGCTCGGATGAGAGAGTTATGCCATATTATGAAGCGATGTTTAAATTGTCCAAAATCACCCAATTAGCTTCATTTTGCACTTAACGCCTCCATTTGCATCATAAATCAAAATATAAGAATAATAAGTACATTTAGGCACCAAATGAGTATAAAGTACTAAACATTAAGGGAGAAAAATATGACATTTTGTATTATCATCACATAGCTTCAGGCGTTCTCTCCCGCCGGTGTTTGGACTTGGATAGGAAGTTGGAGGACTATGAAAACTTCATTTAGACCTTGCTGGAGTCTTTCACTAGGCAAGTGGTAGAGACCGAATGCTTACAGAGGGGGCAGGCTCTGCTAATAGAGGATTTTGAGGTGGCTTGGTCGAGACAGGATACTGTTGAAGCGAAGCTAGCCAAACTTCCGGATGAGAAAAAAGCTATTAAGAGGGATCTGGCCAACTTCAAGGAGTCCCAAGAGTTCAAGTCGACTGTGGAGGTGGCTGCTGGTGACTTCTACCTCAAGCCTTGGTTGCATATCCGAGCTAGGACTTATAAATGGTGGAGATCCCCTCAGATGAAGAGGACAATAAGGATAGGGACCAAACCCCTACTGCTGAAGAAGAAGAAGTGGACAGAGAGTAGGATCTCTTTTTTTTTTTTGTACCTTTAGCCATTAGTCCCACTTTGTGAGAAAACTTCTAAGTTTAATGAAGTTATCCCTTTTTGTTTTCTATTTGTCTAAGTGTTTATCCTCTTACTTTCTTATCAAAATAGGAAGTCGAGAGGAAAAAACCTTGGGCTTTTTCCTTGGCGCAAGAGAAACTAACTTGGTGAAAAAACAAACTTCTTCTTTTATTAAGAATAAGTATTACATCAATACTTGGCAAAACAGAATGGGTGGTGATAGGAACACTTTGTGTTACATTTTTAATGCCTTTCCTACCCTATTTGGCTTTGTAATTCTCTTAACTTTGTTATTTTGAGCTTAGTTTCTTTTCTTAGTATTTAGAAAGCTTGTGAACGTGGGAATGGTAAAATAAGGTGCTAAAATGAGTTTTCCTAGTTACTTTAGGAAATCTAAGTGGATTAAAAAAATAGTCTTATCATTCTAAGAAACTTTTCTAATTATGGAAACTTTCCTTATCTATTATTTTCTGATTTCTTTGTAGGGTTCCACCTTGGAATTATTTGGATGATGTGTCAAAACACAAGAGAATATTGGAGTTCATTAGTGACATGGGTATGTCCAACCTAACATGGGCTTGCCCAACAAAAAATCACATAATCTCTTGTCAACTAAGCAAGGTGCAAGGTCCAAGCCCAAAGTAGAGGAAGATTCGGATGCAACAGCCTACTGGATTTTGGCCCATCATAACAGGCCCAAACAATATCATTTTTTAGACTTTCTTAGGTCTAAATTGAAGTTTAAGACGTCTTTTTTCCAGCCCAACAAGTTTCAGCTCATTTGGAGATGTGTGGAAGAAGATATGACCGTTTGAATTCTACTAGTTGGGTCCTCCTGAAATTTTGGGATTGTATTCCTTTTTCTTACTTTTGGCCATTCCTTGATTCTTTGCATGTTTTAGGGATTGTTTCGTTGCATGTTTTAGGGATTGTTTCCTTGCATGTTTCATGGCTTGTTTTTAGCATTGTTTTCTTGCTTTTCCTAAGCTTAGAGGGTTGTTCTAAGCTCTATAAATAGGGTGTTTGTAAGCTGAAAGAGATCATCTTTTCTCTTGGAACCATCTCTACTCAAAATTCAAGAAGCAAAAGGCTGAAACACTCCACCATTCCTTCTCCAATTGTGAGCACATTAGGACTTTTCTAAAATGTGTTATCCTTCATCTATCATCATAGCCGTGAGGTTCATCACCATTAACATCTCAAGCTTCCTTGAGTGTGTTCAAGAAGTGTACCCCTTACGACTATTCTTTTTAATTGTTTCAGCCTTGGATTCTTATGTTAGAGATTATTATTAATTCAATGAGTTGGTTAATTTTCAGATTTATTCTTTAATGTTTTTGAATTGTTCATGATATGTAGACATATTAATTCATTACATATATTGAATTTTCAGTTCTGTTATATTGAAAACTTTGATATTGCAAATCATTGAAGCCATAATCGCACTTTCGATCACCTAATTGATCTGGAGTACGATTTAAAGTGGTAAAAGCTATGAACAATAGCCAGTGTTCTGGAAATTGCATGTTCTTTATCCATGGACTTTTTCATAGGAATAAGGAACATGTTATTGAATCATAATTGCTTTTGATCTTAATGATTTGTTTAAGTAATTGTAAGGATGCGCTGAGTATTAACTTGATTGCTTAAACAAAATAACTAGCTGATGGACTTTTCCTAAGCTTAGTGATTAAGAAGGAATTTATAAAGTGCATGATCTCTTTAGGCTTGCACTTCGATTCAATTCTGATATGTGATTGAGGCACGAATTCGTTGTCTACATTGAAACAATTTGATTAGTCATTTAACAAACTTGATTTTCTGAATTGTGAGAGAAAATGATCAATTGTAAATAATTGTTCTTTAATTTCCTTAGTAAAGTTAGTAAAAAGAAAAATCAGATCACGAAAACCCCCTAATCTTGTGTAATGTTAATAGATGTAGATTTATATTTGTTTATAAACTGCTAATTAAACCAATCAAATCATTTTTTTATTATTTTTATGACTCTTTAGTATAGAGTACCCGCAATCCCCGGCCAATAACGATACCCTACTAATCACTTTACTACAATCTTCTGCAGGGTTTGTTGATGACCGAAATAAACGGTCTATCAAATGGCGCCGTTGCCGGGGATTGCAAAATCTCTACATTTTAGTGTCATTTAACTTGTTAATATTCTTCTTAGCATATAATATAACTTGTGTTTTACTTGATTGCAATTTTAGCATGTGACTTCCTTAAAACCATTTGTAACATTTGTAAGGGAAGCTCATTATTATTTGTATTTCAAACTTTAACTTATATATTGATTCCTTTGCTTTTGTTATTTAGGTCCATGAATGTCAGCGGTTAGTAGAAAGACTCAAGAACTTAGAAAATGTTTGGCTTTACTAAAAGAAGTTGCACTTTCTACAAATCAACCCCCACCTCACCAAGAAGGGAGGCTAGAGTCGGAGGAGTCAGATAATTTTTCACATCACTTGTCAGACGAGGGAGAAGACATACCTGACTTAGAAGACGTAAGTAAGGAAGACGAAGTACCAATGGCTGAAACTATTAGGCAAATGTCTTCTTCAACTGATAGGGGAGCTGCACCAACTTGTATTACTTATCCAGAACCAGCAGTTGGCAAGATAGCTGAGTTCGAACTGAAGAGTGGGTTTTTGCACCATTTGCCCAAATTCCATGGGCTTACTAACGAAGATCCTCACAAACATCTCAAGGAGTTCCAGTTTGTGTGTTCAAGTATGTGCCCACAAAATGCAGATCTCAACGTTCTGAAGCTAAAGTCATTCCCTTTTTCACTTGAAGATAGGGCAAAGACTTGGTTGTTTGATCTACCCTCGGGTTACATCAACACATGGGAGAAGCTGATGACTGAGTTTCTGACTAAGTACTTCCCTGCCTCAAGGATTACTATCTTGAGGAAGCAGATAACTGGAATTGAGCAAAGGAAGGAAGAGGCGTTCTATGCCTACTATGAGAGATTCAAGAGCTTAATTTCATCATGTCCTTCACATGGGATGAAAGAAGGGAATCTTCTCACTTACTTTTATGAAGGACTTCTCCCCCTCGAACGTCAATTGTTAGATGCTGCTGCCGGAGGTTCTTTTGTCGATAAGACACCTGATGTTGCTAAGGAGTTACTCGCCCAACATGCCCTTAATTATCCACAATACGAGGGAGTGTTAAACTCCACTCATGGGGTGAATGAGGTATCTTCTAACTCTGCTCTTGAGGAAAAAGTTAATAAAATGTCTACTCTTCTGTCTCAGGTACTGAATGTGAATGGAGCACAAGTACAACAAGTTGCTCAAATCTGTGGTGTGTGTTGTACTCAAGAGCATTCAACTGACCAATGTCCCCAACTGATCAACAATGGATGATGGGAGTCTCTTAACGCTGTTGGGTTTCAAGGTAATCAAGGTGGACAAAGGTACAACCCTTTCTCTAACACATATAACCCCGGGCTTAGAGATCACCCCAATTTTCGTTGGGCTAACAATGATAATGTTCAGAACCCTCAAGGTCAAGGGCAAGTGTTTCCACGCCCTCCAGGTTTGTTTATGAGACCTCAGGTACTTCAAAACTTTGTCCCTAATCCTATTGTACCTACAAATTCTGTTGCTTCTAATTATGATGAAATTTTAAAGGCCCTTGCTCAAGGGCAACAGAATTTAACTACTGTTACTCAAGCTCAACAAGCTCACACTAAGGATATTGCAGAGCTGAAGAAGCAATTGGGACAAGTGGTGGACTTCATGGGGAAGATAACAGAGAGTGGAAAATTGCCTAGCAACACTGTTCCCAACCCAATTATCGAGCAAGCTAAAGTTGTTACCACAAGGAGTGGCAAGACCCTTTTGGATATTCTTAAAACTCAGAAGAAAGCCAAAGTGACCCACCATGAGGAATAGGACGTTGAGAGCACCAAAAAGGAAATACAGAAAGATCCCACCACCACAATGGCGGAAATGATTGGTCCTCCATCATTTGAGAATGCTTTAAAACCTCAAGGTAACAAACAAAACCCTAAACACTCTTTTGATTCTAATCCTTTTGCTCGTGTACCTTTTCCTAGTAGGTTTGCCAAAACCAAGAAGGATGAATCTGATCAGGCCATCTTGGAGATTTTTAAGAAGGTACAAGTCAACATGCCTTTGATTGAGTGCTTGAAGCAAGTGCCAAGATATGCCAAGTTTGTGAAGGAGCTTTGAACTACAAGGAGGCAGACTCGTGAGAAGGAGGTGGTGAAGTTGAATGAGACAGTCTCTGCTGTCATCCAAAGGAAATTGCCACCAAAGCTTAAGGATCCAGGGAGTTTTTCTGTTCCTTGTGTGATTGGTACCAACAAATTTGATAATGTCATGCTAGACTTAGGAGCTTCAATTAATGTGATGCCTTATAGTCTTTATGCTTCTTTAGAGCTAGGTGCACTTAAAAGTGATAATGTTGTTATCCAATTGGCTGATCGATCTAATAAGTATCCTAAAGGATACGTTGAAGATGTTCTTGTGCAAGTAAATCAACTCATTTGTCCTGCAGACTTCTATATCATTGATATGGAAGATTCTCCCCTAAATTCTACTCTGTTGCTTTTAGGGCGCCCATTCATGAGGACTGCAAGAACAAAGATCGATGTTTATGAGGGAACTCTAACCATGGAATTTGATAATGAAGTTATACGCTTCAACATCTTTGAAGCCATGAGGTATCCATTGACTGACATTAAACGCTGTTTTTCTATTGATGATATTAACTCACTTGCGCAGAGATTTTTGGAAGCAATGGAAGAGGATGAGTTGAAAGTAACACTCTCTCAAGGAGTTGGTTATACTGAGAATGGAGAATCCATTTCTAGAGCTGAGTTAGAAAAGGCTGAAGAGCCCATTGTGATCAAAACCGTAGCCTCCCTTGAGGCCCGACCCATATTACCAAGGTCTATTCCTCATTTGTCCTTTCCTATTTCCACTAACAAAATGTTACCTTCAGTGATACAGGCCCCTACACTTGAGCTTAAGGTTTTGCCAAATCACTTGAAGTATATCTTTTTGGGGGACAAGGAGACGCTGCCTGTTATTATATCCTCGAAGTTGGAGGAGGACCAAGAAAAAAAGCTTGTGGACGTTCTGAATAAGTACAAGACCGCCATTGGTTGGACTTTGGCAGATATCAAGGGAATTAGCCCAACCATGTGCGTCCATAGGATCCTGTTGGAGGATGGTGCCAAACCCACCAGAGATTCCCAGAGACGCCTACATCCACCTATGATGAAGGTTGTGCAAGATGAGGTAATTAAGTTACTTGATTGTGGCGTTATTTACCCTATTTCAGATAGCAAGTGGGTGTCTCCTATTCAAGTTGTGCCAAAGAAGTCAGGAGTTACTGTGGTAAAGAATAAGGAGAATGAGCTTGTACCTCAAAGAGTGGTAACTGGTTATCGAGTTTGCATAGACTATAGGAAGCTCAATGCTTCAACAAGAAATGACCATTTCCCTCTGCCCTTCATCGATCAGATGCTCGAGAGGTTAGCTGGTTATCCTTTTTATTGTTTTTTGGATGGATATAGTGGGTACAACCAGATTTGTATAGCGCAAGAGGACCAAGAGAAGACCACCTTCACTTGCCCTTTTGGCACTTATGCCTACAGACATATGCCATTCGGATTGTGCAATGCACCAGGTACGTTTCAACGTTGTATCCTCTCCATTTTCTCTGAATACATCGAGAATATCATTGAGGTCTTTATGGATGATTTTAGTGTCTTTGGTAGAGATTTTGATGCATGCTTAAGAAATTTGGAACTTATTCTGAAACGTTGTGTTGAAACAAACTTGGTTCTAAATTGGGAAAAATGTCACTTCATGGTGACTCAAGGGATTGTTTTAGGACATATCATATCTGCTAGGGGGATTGAGGTTGATAAATCTAAGGTAGATCTTGTGCGTTACTTACCCTCTCCCACTTGTGTGAGAGAGGTTCGTTCATTTCTTGGTCATGCAGGATTTTATAGGAGGTTTATCAAGGATTTCTCTAATGTATCAAGGCCCTTGTGCCGTTTACTTCAGAAGGACACTCTCTTTGAGTTTGATGAGGAGTGCAAGAAAGCTTTTGAGAAGCTGAAGGAGTTATTAACTACTGCTCCCATCATGTCTCCACCTAATTGGTCCTTACCTTTTGAATTGATGTGTGACGCCTCAGATTACGCCGTTGGGGCTGTTTTGGGACAAAAAATGGACAAGAAGCCCTATGCCATCTACTATGCCTCTAGGACACTCAATGATGCTCAACTAAACTATTCCACAACTGAAAAAGAGCTCTTTGCTGTTGTTTTTGCCTTAGATAAATTTCGCTCTTATTTACTTCAAACTAAAGTTGTTGTTTATACTAATCATGCAGCTTTGAAGTATCTGATGACAAAAAAGGAGGCCAAACTGAGACTGATTAGATGGGTGCTTTTGTTTCAAGAATTTGATTTGGAGATCAAGGACAAGAAGGGGAGTGAACACTTGGTAGCTGACCATTTGAGCAGACTTGTTCATGAGGAGGACGTCCTACCCCTGCAAGAATCATTCCCAGATGAGCAGCTCTTTGGGATTGAGGTAAGTGAGCCTTGGTATGCTGATATTGTGAATTATTTAGTTACTAGGCAATTTCCTGACACTTTACCTCATTCTAATAAAGAAAAACTTAAGCATATGGCTAGGCATTACATATGGGATGAACCTTATTTGTGGAAGCATTGTAGTGATCAAATCATTAGGAGGTGTGTCCCTGAATCTGAGCATAAATCGATACATGCCTTTTGTCATTCTGAGTCTTGTGGTGGACACTTTGGTGCTCATAGGACAGCCCGTAAGGTATTAGATTGTGGTTTTTTCTGGCCTTCTATTTTTAAGGATGCATACTTGTATTGCATGACTTGTGACAGGTGCCAGAAGACAAGTAATTTAGGCTCTAGGGATCAGATGCCCATGGCCCATATTATAACTGTTGAGATTTTCGATGTTTGGGGCATTGATTTCATGGGGCCGTTTCCTTCATCTAACGGGTTTCTTTACATTCTTTTGGCTGTTGATTATGTGTCTAAGTGGGTGGAGGCTAAAGCCACCAGAACTAATGACTCTAAAGTTGTTGTAGATTTCTTGAGATCTAACATATTTGCTAGGTTTGGAATACCTCGTGTGATTATTAGTAATGGTGGATTATACTTCTGCAACCGTACAATTGAGGCCCTGCTCAAGAAGTACAAAGTGACTCATAAGGTGGCAACACCTTATCATCCTCAGACGAGTGGACAAGCAGAGGTCTCAAATCGTGAGATTAATGGGATTTTGGAGAAGACTGTGGGCCCTACATGCAAGGATTGGAGCAAAAGACATGATGATGCACTTTGGGCTTATAGGACAGCTTACAAGACGCCAATTGGGATGTCTCCATTCAGATTTGTCTATGGTAAAACGTGTCACTTACCAGTTGAGCTTGAGCATAGGGCATGGTGGGCTGTTAAGTCTTTCAATATGGACATTGATGAGGCTGGTTTATATAGAAAACTCCAACTGAATGAACTTGAGGAAATCAGAAACGAGGCATATGATAGTGCATGGATTTACAATGAGAAAACTAGAGCTTTTCATGATAAGATGATCCATGGCAAGGCCTTTGTTGTGGGCCAAAAAGTTATTCTCTTCCATTCTAGACTTAAACTTTTTCCTGGTAAGTTACGTTCTAGATGGGTGGGTCCATTCATTGTCACTAATATTTTTCCTCATGGTGTTATGCAGATAAAAAAGTGACAAAACTGGAAATGAATTCAAGGTGAATGGTCAACGCTTGAAACCTTACTATGAGGCTTTTGAGGAGCACACTATGGAGGATATACCCCTCCTAGAGGTGCCACTCACAAAGGACTAAAAACAAGGTACAAAGTCTAGGCTGAAAGACTGTAAACATTAAAGCGTTGCTTGGGAGGCAACCCAATTCAACCGAAGCTGTGGAGGAGTCATTAACACAGATTTGCATTCTCTTTCTCTCTTTCATTTACGTTGGTTGATCTTTATATGTTATTTGTTTTGTGTGATTTTCGTAAATACCTTACCCATGTTTATATTCTATATTACATGCTTATTCTGATATACATTTAGGACAATGTACGATTTAAGTGTGGGAGAGGGATTTACATCTTTTTGAGTCATATCATTGCTTTTTAGGTTTTAGGACCTCTTCTAACTCAATGATGAAACTGATTCTTAATGGTTTTTAAAGAGTTTGAGCATACTTTTAAAGATAAAACAAGAAATGGAGTTAATTTGCTTATGTTGTAGTCATACTTGGAAATTGAAATTTTGATGCACATTAGCCTTGATTTGAGCAATCAGTTGCCTTAGAGTGAAGCATGGAGACATATTGAATGATACTTGCATAATCCCACAATATTTGTGAGTTTTTCGAGCCTTAAAATTGATTCATTATGCATATCAATTCAAATTCTCTTCTGAGTGCATCTTGTGAATATAATGTTTTCTAGAACTTGCTTTTAAACCACTTGAGACGATCGTACATGTTCAGATTTGGAGAAGATGGAGGCAAATTAGGATTTTACCACCATGACTAAATAGCCTTTAACCTGATCATGATTTGACCCCTAGATAGCATTTTGAGCCTGAATTAGCTTATTTTCTTCATTAACCCACATTCATTTACCCTTACGAACTTAAACACTTTACCTACCCTTTTTCCTTGGAACTAGGGAACTTAGATCTTGTTTATATTGATTTGTAATGTGGAGATGGTGGAAAACATAAGTGTGGGGGAATTTCATGTGGTTCTAAGGTGGTTGTTTCGGAAAAAAAAAAAAAAAATAAAATAAAAGGTGTAGTAGGAAAAAAAAAAACTGTTGTGATTCAAAGAATACAAGTTCTGAAGAATTGGGAGTATTATGAGTCTTTAAAGCAAGTTGAAAGCCAAAGCGATTAAATCCACCCTATTGTGATGGAAACGTGGTACTTAATAATGATGATCTATTTATAACGTTATTGAATGCTTTCTAGTTCTAAGGAAATTTTATGACATCCTTTCTCTTCTTTCTTATGAAACCTTGACCCTTTAGCCCCATTACAACCCTTTCAAAGACCTCCTGATCCTTTGATGTTCTGTTTTTGATGTGGAGAGTGGGTGCATAAGCAAGCCTATGGTTTAAACTATTTTCACAAGTGATTGAGTAATTAGTATAGCTAGCACCACATTTAAATGAGTGAAAACCAGAGTGATGCATTGTGAAAAGTAAAATTTGATACTATTTGTGCATTAACTCGAGGGTGGCATATTACACTTACTCTTTGCTGATTATTCACACACACACACACTCAAAGTACGAATGTTATATAATCTTAATAACTCCGTAGCTTGTTTATTTGAGGTAAACTTGTGCTCTCCGTACTTTATTATGCCATATTACCTAAGGGATCTCTGAGACGTAAGTTGGAAGGATTAGAGTCATTTAATTTGTGTTATGTCATTGTGGTGTCATTTAGTTTATGTTGTTTCTCTTGAGATTCTACTAGGTTACATACTGTTGTTTTGCTAAGGGACTAGCCAAAGCTAAGTGTGGGGGAATTTGATAGGAACACTTTGTGTTACGTTTTTAATGCCTTTCCTACCCTATTTGGCTTTGTAATTCTCTTAACTTTGTTATTTTGAGCTTAGTTTCTTTTCTTAGTATTTAGAAAGCTTGTGAACGTGGGAATAGTAAAATAAGGTGCTAAAATGAGTTTTCCTAGTTACTTTAGGAAATCTAAGTGGATTAAAAAAATAGTCTTATCATTCTAAGAAACTTTTCTAATTATGGAAACTTTCCTTATCTATAATTTTCTGATTTCTTTGTAGGGTTCCACCTTGGAATTATTTGGATGATGTGTCAAAACACAAGAGAATATTGGAGTTCATTAGTGACATGGGTATGTCCAACCTAACATGGGCTTGCCCAACAAAAAATCACATAATCTCTTGTCAACTAAGTAAGGTGCAAGGTCCAAGCCCAAAGTGGAGGAAGATTCGGATGCAACAGCCTACTGGATTTTGGCCCATCATAACAGGCCCAAACAATATCATTTTTGAGACTTTCTTAGGTCTAAATTGAAGTTCAAGACGTCTTTTTTTCAGCCCAACAAGTTTCAGCTCATTTGGAGATGTGTGGAAGAAGATATGACCGTTTGAATTCTACTAGTTGGGTCCTCCTGAAATTTTGGGATTGTATTCATTTTTCTTACTTTTGGCCATTCCTTGATTCTTTGCATGTTTTAGGGATTGTTTCCTTGCATGTTTTAGGGATTGTTTCCTTGCATGTTTCATGGCTTGTTTTTAGCATTGTTTTCTTGCTTTTCCTAAGCTTAGAGGGTTGTTCTAAGCTCTATAAATAGGGTGTTTGTAAGCTGAAAGAGATCATCTTTTCTCTTGGAACCATCTCTACTCAAAATTCAAAAAGCAAAAGGCTGAAACACTCCACCATTCCTTCTCCAATTGTGAGCACATTAGGACTTTTCCAAAATGTGTTATCCTTCATCTATCATCATAGCCGTGAGGTTCATCACCATTAACATCTCAAGCTTCCTTGAGTGTGTTCAAGAAGTGTACCCATTACGACTATTCTTTTTAATTGTTTCAGCCTTGGATTCTTATGTTAGAGATTATTATTAATTCAATGAGTTGGTTAATTTTCAGATTTATTCTTTAATGTTTTTGAATTGTTCATGATATGTAGACATATTAATTCATTACATATGTTGAATTTTCAGTTCTGTTATATTGAAAACTTTGATATTGCAAATCATTGAAGCCATAATCGCACTTTCGATCACCTAATTGATCTGGAGTACGATTTAAAGTGGTAAAAGCTATGAACAATAGCCAATGTTCTGGAAATTGCATGTTCTTTATCCATGGACTTTTTCATAGGAATAAGGAACATGTTATTGAATCATAATTGCTTTTGATCTTAATGATTTGTTTAAGTAATTGTAAGGATGCGCTGAGTATTAACTTGATTGCTTAAACAAAATAACTAGCTAATGGACTTTTCCTAAGCTTAGTGATTATCTAAGAAGGAATTTATAAAGTGCATGATCTCTTTAGGCTTGCACTTTGATTCAATTCTGATATGTGATTGAGGCACGAATTCGTTGTCTACATTGAAACAATTTGATTAGTCATTTAACAAACTTGATTTTCTGAATTGTGAGAGAAAATGATCAATTGTAAATAATTGTTCTTTAATTTCCTTAGTAAAGTTAGTAAAAAGAAAAATCAGATCATGAAAACCTCCTAATCTTGTGTAATGTTAATAGATGTAGATTTATATTTGTTTATAAACTGCTAATTAAACCAATCAAATCATTTTTTATTATTTTTATGACTCTTTAGTATAGAGTACCCGCAATCCTCGGTCAATAACGATACGCTACTAATCACTTTACTACAATCTTCTGCAGGGTTTGTTGATGACCGAAATAAACGGTCTATCAGGTGGAACAAGATTGGCAAAGCAAAAAATTGGCGAAACAAAGTTGTGTAACTAGGGAACCTTCAGAGGGGTCCTATTGGTAAAACTTGCGGAGGTTCTCTACATTCTAAGTACATGGCATTGGCTTACCATCCTAGTTTTCAAGTTCGAACGTGCCTGCTCAGCAAACTCTCTTGATACGGTAGGGAACTTCCCAATTTGGGAGGAGCTTCCTTATCTTCCGGGGGTGGGATACGTTCTGAGGACCAGATCATACAATCTGAAAGCTCTCTCATTGACTTGGGATTATAGTATCTTGATACCTTCTGGTGGTAAGCGACAAGCTTGATCTGAGCTTTGTCTCTAGCCTCATCGATCAAGTCATCATTCATCTTGAGTGCTTTTTCATTATTTGCTTCATTGTAATTCTGTATCCGTAAAAATTATGTTCCTATCTCGAGAGGTATTACAATCTCGGATCCGCAAGCCAAGAAAAAAGAGGTATCCTTAATGGGTGTCCAAGCAGTGGTCCGATAAGTCCAAAGGACATTTGGGAGGTGATTGACCCACTATTGATCGGCATCATCAAGCCTTTTCTTGATGCTTTGTAGGAAGTTTCTATTTGTTACTTCGACTTATCTGTTGGTCTAGGGATAACCAATTGAGAAAAACCTTTGTTTAATTTGGAGGTCTTAGCAAAAAAATTTTAATCAGGTGTTATCAAACTGCGTACCATTGTCGGTGACTAATACCCTAGGTATGCCGAATATGTAAACAATCAACTTGCACATGAACCCTCGGGTCTGATAGTTAGAAATACTTGTGAGGGGTTTTGTTTCTACCGTCTTGGTAAAATAATCGATAGCTATTATCAAATGCTTCTTTTGCCCCGACGCCTCTCGGAATGGGCCAAGTATATTCATTCCTCACATGGCGAAGGGAAGAGGGCTGGTGATTGATGTCAAGAGATTGGCTGGTCACTAGGGGATGGAGGGTTGTTCTTGACAAGTACTGCACTTTTTTACCATCTCGGCTGCATCGCGGCCCATCTAGGGCCAATAGTAACAATGACGGCGTATTTTGAATGCCAACACTTGGTTGCCGAATTGATTTCCGCATATGCCTTGGTGTACCTCCCTGAAGGCGTAATCAGCATCGGTTGGGCCTAGACATTTTAAATATGGAGTGGTGAGTCCTTTTTTGTATAGTTGTTTGTCAATTACAGCATACATCGAGGCACGGGAGATAGGTTTTTTGGCATCGCCCTTCTGATCCGCGAGTGTGCCATATGCTAAGTAGCTGAGAATAGGGTCCATCCAAGTTTGTTCTTTGATGAGTGGCATAACCTGCACTTCAATGCTTGGAGTTGGGAGTGTTTCCAGGTAGACAGCACGAGTGAAATCAGAATGTCTGGAGGAAGTGAGTCAAGCTATGGCATCTGCCTTTGTGTTCTCCGCCTGAGGCACTTAGGCTATTCAGAACTTTTTGAAGGTAGGTTCGAGCTCATGGGCTTTCTCTAGATATATTGCGATTTTTACGCCTTTGGCCTCGAATTCGCATGTCATCTGGTTTACTACTAGCTATGAGTCACTGTAAACTTCTAAAGCCTTGACGGTTAGTGTTTTGGCGAGTTTCATTCCATTGAGCAATGCCTCGTACTCGGCCTTGAACCTAAACCTTAGGCATACTCAATAGTGAATCCTTCAGTGCTGCTATGGATGAGACTTGCTTCGGAGCCGTTATCATTGGACGAACCATCTATATACAGTGTCCAGTTTGGTGTCTGCTCAGCTTCCTTGGGGGTTTCAACTGAACTAGTGGGGAAAGTCGTCTCAATTATGAAATCTACCAGGGCTTGTGCTTTGATAGAGGTACAAAGCTTGTATTGGATATAGAATTTACCTAGCCTGATAGACAATCTGACCGTCCTTTCGGAGATGTCCGGCTTATAGAGGACTTGCCACAGAGGCTGATCAATAAGAAGTATTATGGTATGAGCTTGGAAGTATAGCTGTAACTTCCTGGCTGTGATCAAGAAAGAATAAACTAATTTTTTTATAGGGAGATATCTTATTGTAGCGTCTTACAAGACTCAATTGAAATAATAAATGGGTTTTTGTATGCCCTCGTCTTCTCTAATTAAGACTAAGACTACCACATCATGGCCTGTTGATATCTAGAGAAAGAGCTATTTTTCTGCTACGAGCTTGGTTAAGAGATGTGGAGAGCTCATGTATTATTTTAGCTCTTTTAATTCTCTTTAACATTCTTCATCCCAAGTGAAGTCATTGGCTTTCTTAATTGATATGAAGAAGGGTAAACATCTCTTAACAGATTTAGACATAAAGCGGTTGAGCACAACTACTCACTCGGTTAATCTTTGCACTTATTTAATGTTTCAAGGAGCGGTCATATCCATGACCGGCTTATTTCCTCAGGGTTGGCCTCTATCCCTCGTTCAGATGGTATGTAGAGACTATTGCCTTCATCTCATTAAGGTTTAGATTCCCAAGTATTAAATTGTATTACGACAGATGCCTTACTACCAAAAATGTAATTTGTATAGTGGTGATATATAGTGGAGTCGTTGCAGTGACTAGGAAGACTATGCTCCATTTGGAAAACATCGGTGTCCTAGAGAAACTATACAGATGAGATAACACTGGCTTGAGTTGATCTTTCTTCAGCTTCATTTGCTGGAAGACTTCGTAGAAAATGATATCTGCTAAGCTTTCATTGTCTGCCAGAACTCACTCAACGTTGTAGTTAGCAATGACTAGAGAGATAACCACAGCGTCATCATGCGGAGTCTGTACTCCTTCCAAATCCTCATCAGAAAAAAGTTATTACCTGATCCATTTTAATCTGTTATTGTGCTCGCTAACCGATGCCACCGACTGGGCATAGGCTCTCATTCGACGAGCGAACTGGCTCCCCACAGCTGGTGCTCCAAAGATAGTCTTGATGGTACCAGTGGTGGCAGGAGGATGCCCTTGGTTATTCCGACGGCACTTCTCTTCCCTGACAGACTTTTTAGGACTTTGCCTTGAGCTCTTCCTTGGGCTCCGACGCTCTCTATACTGCTTCTCCAAGGCCCATCTAGATAAGCAATGGGGACCATCTTCATAATCTATAACTTTACGAGATCCGATGTACTCCTTTAAAAACCTTATTTAGATGAAGGACTCAAGTTGCTGTTTGAGTGCATGGCACTCATCGATGACATGATCGTGATCCTTATGGAAATGACACCACTTGGGTCAGTTTCTGGGATCATATAATCCTTGGCTTGGTCAAGTATTTCGTTCATATCCCTAGGAGGGTGTTTAGTTAACTTGAAGTTGGAAGTTCCCAATTTGAGCCCATTCTGAAAGGCTAAAGTCTAGATGGCATGGTTGAATCGGGAGATGTATTCCCGGAGCCTTTCTCCTTGATGCTGGATGATGTTGAAGAGGCTTTGCGAGGTCTTCTGTGGCCCCTTGCTGCTCAGGAAGTGAGATGTAAAGGCGCGGCTCAGCTCCTGCTCTTTGAAGGAGCTGATACTGCCAGGTTTAAAATGGTTGTACCAAGTGCGATGCAATATCATGATAGTCTTGTAATGCTGGAGATGATCTACGGGATCCGTGGTTCTATCATACGCCTTGATAATCGAAATCTGACAGTGTCGAGGGAGAGAAACTTTAAGGATCTTATGAGAAAAAAGAGGATCTTTCGAGCTAAAGTCATCAAGGACGTTAATGTTCCTTGTTCTAAAGGCCTTGTTTATTCTTTGGTCAATGTCCTCCAATATTTTATCTAGATCAGTGAGGTTTTTGGATGTTGAGAAAACTCAAGATCTCATTATAGAAGAGAACCTGGAGGTATAGTAGTTCTGAGACCTTTCATTGGCGTGCTAGGAGGATCCAGTGGTGGACTGACCACCTACGAATTGAGGGCCCCATGGGGCATCTTCTGAAGAGAGTTTCGTTATGAGAGATGCAGAGCCATGGGGTGACCAGCTCTTTGCCTTACCTCGGTGGCAAGATTAGTGATGAGCCAGGTGAGTTCCTGGAACTGTTGGTGAATATGAGGGATAGTATGGTGCGAATCAGGGAAAGTTCTCAGATTATCTTAATATCTGGGTTTTATCGGATCTGGGAGAGGATCGTGTCCATTATGTGCGTTTGATGGTTCGTTGTCATGCTCAGAGCCATCGCACTCAGAGCCAATGCGCTATGAAATAACAGGGAGTTATGGATTAGCTGGTCGTTGACGGATAGACGCTGGTGTGGCGACTGAACTGGTCCCGACAGTGCTTTTGGGCGGCATGATAACATGTAAGTCTGTTGATTATTCATAATAGAAAGGCCCCTCCTTCTAGCGCCAATATATTAATGCTGAAATTCTGCTGGAATCTGAACCGTCGAAAAATGGGACCTGCACACACGAAACAGAGCTAAAACTTAAAGTCGCTGAGGTCAGCCCTAAGTTAGTTTAGGGATTTTTCTGGAGAATGAAAGAAATCAAAAGGAATAAGGGTTGTGTGTTGAGAAATTGTGTATACCTTTTGTTTTATAAGGGCGCCTATTTATAGTGCGCAGGAGTACAATTTGATAAGGAGAACAACTATAGTGTTAGGATAGGAGTGGTATTCTTTTGGAGTTATCCATTTGTCGTGCGAGTTTATCCAGAAGTATGAACAGTGGAACAAAACTAGGTCTTACAGTGTGAAATTATCATTATGCCCATTGCTACATGTCGAGAGATGATTGGTTGTCTTGTCATGGTTAGGAAATTTCCATTTCTACCCTGGAGAATGACACATGTCATTGCATTATTGGTAGGGAAATTTTTCTCCCACATCAGTGTTCAAAGTTGAGGCCTTAAGAGTACAAGGTCTTAGATTCAATTCCCATTATTAGAGCTAGAATTAAGCTGAGCTTTTATCGAACTATTCGAACTCAAGCTCGGTCAAAGCTCGGCTCGATTGAGCTCGAGCTCGAATTCGAGCCTGAAACTTAGGCTTGAATAGTTTATCGAGCTGAGCTCGAATACTTTAAAGTTCGACTCAAAAGACTTTCTAATAGTTCGATAAGGTATTATCGAGCTCGAGCCGAACCGAGCTTGAACCAATATTTATTTAAAATTTTTATTTATTAGAATTAAAGTTTGGACTCAAGCTCGAATGGAAAATTCGATGCACATTCTCGAGCTCGAATAGACTTGATTGTTATCGAGCTCGAGCTTTAATAAAAATTTATTGAGCTCGAGCCCAATTTTCAAGCTCGAATTCAAACCTGTTCATTTAAACTCGAGCTGAGCTCGAATACCTTAGTATTCGGGCTTGAGTCGAATCCAGCCCTACCCACGATGTAGATATGTTGGAAATTGTTAGGATTCATCCAAAGTTCAAATGTTATTTCATTACCCATTCGAAAGCAAATCTTTATATAAGTCACGTCAACAGTTTTATATAATAAAAAATTTCATATATCTAATTATGACTTTGAGTTCGGCCCCCAACATACATCCCAAAATCTGCCAAATTTAATTAATTATGCAACCTATTAAAATTTTGGTTTGAAAATCATCATAACCATGCAAGACGCATCAAGAGATGAATCTTGTGCAAGTAGAGATAGAATCAATTGATTTGGAACTAATTAGAAATCAGTTCATTAACATAATGATATCTTCCAAATTTCTCAAAACTTCCAAGCAAATCATTCCAAATTATTAATATATTAGGAGGTTAAACTTGAAGCCTTCATAGTGCTTCTGTGGATTGTCAGTTTGTCACACTTCCTTTTATTTTAATGAAATCATGCTCTCTTTTTTCTGCCTCTTTGTCCCATTTCATCTTCAAGACTACCTCCCAAATTGACAAGTATGGGTGGGAAAAAATAAAAATTGAAATGATATTAGTCCCTAACATGGGTTGAACGCTACTGGCCCATATGGCTAAATGGTTTAATGGTCAATAAAAACTCTCATGTTAGCTTAATCATGTACCCTCTATTAAAAGGCAACAATCTTAGTCCTTAGTCAAACTGGCAAGTCTAGAGAGAGAAGCTTATAATCTCTTCTACCTATGTCATGGGTAAGAAAAAGATCAACAAGAAAGCTTCTTTAACTGTCCAGGAGTTGAAGGATCTGGAGTTTGTTCAGAATCATTTCAAAAACAAAAGTGCTACAGTACTGGAATCGCGCAAGAAGATTCCAGCTGATGGGAGTAAGCATGAATCAATGGAAGCTTACACAGAATCTAACAGCATCTCATGCACATTGGATGAGGAGGATTCCATCTCCTTTAGACTGGAATTAGAAGGATTTACTTCTGACAAAGAAGAATGCTCTCAATCTGCGATAGAGGTGAACAGTGACAGAACTCAAAAAGAGGCTAAGATGATCCTGAAGAAATCTACTCCTTCATCAAGGGTTGGTCTTCTTAGTTCCAAGGATGTGAGAAATGAGGATATGGGTTCAGAGAAAGAAGTTTCGAACAGTGAAGAGGATAGTTCTCATCCTCACAGTCCTGTTCATAGAGTTTCAGAGGTGAATAGTGACTCGGTGAGAAAGAAGGCAGCTAAATGCATAAGGAACCTCCCTGTTGATGAGGAAGGGGAGGCTTCTATGGATTTAGGTTTGAACTCCAAAGGGATAGCCTTAGTTAAAGAAGAAAACCAGAGGATGGAAGGCTCTCACTCAACTCAAAGAGACTTAGTCCAGTTGCAGCCAAGTGTGAACAGTAAATTGAATGCAGGGGGAGTGGAAAAGAAAGCTCCTTGGGTGAGTCTGTTTGCTGATAATAGGAAGCCATGTAATGGCATGCAACTTTTAGTTTTGGAGAATGAGAATAATGAAGTGTGCATCACTGAGGATGAGTTGGAAGAAATGCCCCGTTTCCTTGTAGGATACTTTGCAGGGTGATTCCCTGGTAGAGCTGCCTTGAAGTCCATCATTGAATCCTGGAAGGTAAATGTCCAAACTCAATTCCATGGTAGTGGTTGGATAGTGTTCAAATTTGATAATATTGATTCTATAATGAAAGTAATGCAAGAAGGTCCTTACATAGTTTATGGTAGAGTTCTATTACTTAAAACTATGCCTAAATTCTTCCAATTTGATAATGAGGAGATTAGCACTCTCCCATTGTGGATCCAATTGAAAAGCCTCCCCCTTGAACTATGGTTAGCAAACAGCCTTAGCAAGATAGAATCCCTGCTAGGTAAACCCTTATATGCTGACAAGCTCAGTCTCACAAAAGAGAGGATCACCTATTCAAGATTGCTAGTGGAAATAGATGTGGCCAAAGAAATAAAGTTTGCTATCACTATCAACCTCCCTAGAGGAAGAGCCTTTGAGCAAAGAGTGGTTTATAAGAACCTACCTAAGTTTTTTAGTAAATGTAAGGTGTTCGGGCATTATGCTAGGTCCTGTAGATATAGCACAAAAGGGGACTCTCAAAAGAAGGCAGCTGAGAAGCAAGTTGATAATCCAGGGCACGATTCATTAAATGAAGATAGTTGCCTACCTAAGGTGGCCCCTCCCGCTTGTACAGAAACCAGTGTGCCTGGACTTAGTACAGGGCCTAGTATCCTAACCCTTGGGGTGTCAAAGGGATAAAAAAACCATCCTAGTCCTAAGGAGTCTCAGCAAGCAGTTGATAAAGGGGCATGGGTTGAAAGCAGTGCTATTCAGAAAGAAAAGGTGGTGGCTAAGACTAGATCAGAAGGTCCCAAACAATCTATGAAGGGGAGCTTAATCTCTAAAAAAAAAGGAGAAAGAAACCCCTGTGGGGGAGGATGTCCAGCCTACTACAAAGAAGAAGAAAAGTAAAGCACAGGGGTAGAAGGCCAGAAAGATGGGAAGGGAAGGGAAGCCTCCCACATCCTCCAATGATAGTTGCCTGCTGGAATATCAGGGGTTTCCACAAACCCCTGAAACAAAATGGGGTCCTTCACCTCATGAGAAGAAACAGGATTGATTTAATGGGAATTCTGGAGACTAAATTAGATGAGGACAAGCTGGGCAGAATCATGGGAAACAAATTCAGAGTGTGGAGGCAGATTAACAACTTTCAAACTCATGCTGCAGGCAAAATTATGGTGCTTTGGGATCCTTCCAAGGTCAGTATTTCTGTCCTAGACACTAGTCCTCAAGTGATACACTGTAATGTAAATTGCTTAATTTCATCTAGTAGTTTTGTAGTGAGTTTTGTATATGGCTTTAATACTATTGTATCTAGAAGACCATTATGGGATAATCTTTGTAAGTTCAGCTTAGAGAATGCTGCTCCATGGTTAGTGTTGGGGGACTTCAATAATGTGTTTGCATCAGAGGAGAAATCAAATGGCCTCCTAGTCTCTGACTATGAGCTTAGGGACCCTACTGAGTGCTGTACAAAAACAGGATTGACTGATGTAAACTTCATTGGGTGCCAATTCACTAGGTCTAACAATCATATATGGAGCAAGCTGGAAAGGGTTATGGTGAATAATACTTGGTATCAGAAGAGTTATAGAGCATAAGCGAAATTTCCCCCTGCTGGATGCCTTTCCGATCATTCACCTTGTATAGTCAATCTGTTTGAAGAAGTAAGGGGTGGGAGAAGATCATTCAAATTCTTCAATATGTGGGCTGAGCATGATAAGTTCACTGAGATAGTATGGGCTAATTGGAGTAGTTCCATGGGAGGGACCAAAATGTTCAAGCTATGTAGAAATTTGAAACTACTAAAATGCTCTCTCAAAATGCTTAATGAGAGACATTTTAGTCACATTTCTGCTAAGGCTTTAAAAGCAGCTCAACTCCTGGACAGACTTCAAGAAGAATTGTATGAGAACACTTCTGACATAGTTCTTCAGACCAAGGTGGCAGAACAGAAACTCAAAGCTTTTAAACTAGTAGAAGCAGAGATAAGCTTCATCTTACAACAGGCTAAGTGTAGGTTTCTCCTGAATAGTGATAGGGGATCTAAGTTTTTTCATGCCATGATGAGAAGAAAGTCCAGTAAGAACCATATTGCAGCAGTGGAAAATACAGGTGGATCCATGACTACTTCTGAGTCTGAAGTGGTTAGTGAGTTTATGAAATTCTATGAAGACCTACTTAGCTCTTCTAGCCCTTGTAGGCCTATAGACATGGATGTTATTGAAGAAGGTCCTAGAGTCTTTGGGAATCAAGCTACCATCCTGGTGAAGGAGGTTACAGAAGAGGAGATCAAGGAAGCTCTTTGGAGTATAGGGGAAGACAAGTCTCCTGGTCCTGATGGTTACACCTCTGGATTCTTTAAAAAGGCTTGGGAAATTATCAAGCTGGAGGTGATTGAAGCTGTGCAGGAAATCTTTTTGAATAGTAAGCTCCTGAAACAAATAAATCACACTACCTTGGTTTTAATCCCTAAAAGCAAGCATGCCTCCAAAGTGGAAGACTACAGACCTATAGTCTGCTGCAATGTGGTGTATAAGATCATTTCTAAGATCATTGCTTCTAGACTTTCCCCAATCCTGGGCAGCATTGTCAACCTTGCTCAGGCTGCCTTCATAAAATTTAGAAGCATGACTGAAAATATCTATCTTGTTCAGGAGTTACTTAGAAAATATAGTAGGAAGAGGATTTCCCCCAGGTGTATGATCATATTGATTTAAGGAAAGCTTATGACACTATAAACTAGGATTTTTTTTAATAGTATAATCTCTAGTCTTGGGTTTCCAGACAAGTTTAGAGGATGGGTCATGAATTGTGTCACTTCAACAGCCTATTCCTTATCCATCAATGGGAGCTTGCATGGTTTTTTTGTGGGAAAGCGGGGGCTTAGACAAGGGGATCCCCTCTCCTCCTACTTATTTGTGATTATTCTTGAATATCTTTCTAGACTCCTTACTAGACTGAAAGAAGAGGAAGGGTTCAAATTCCACCCTAAATGTGATAAACTCAAAATAACTCATCTGGCTTTTGCAGATGACCTAATCCTGTTTGCCAGGGGTGAAGCTTGGTCTGTTGGTCAGATTATGGACTGTGTCAAGGAATTCAGTGATTATTCAGGGTTGCATGCTAGCCTACCTAAGTCTAACATATTCCAGGCTGGGATTCCTATATCAGAACTGCTTGAAATCAGAAGGATTACAGGTATGGAAGAAGGAAGCCTCCCCTTCAGATATTTGGGGGTTCCTTTGGCCTCATCTAGATTGAATGCTGCCCGTTATTTTCCTCTTATTGATAAACTATCGTCTTATGTAAATGCTTGGGCCGGGTCTTCTTTATTTTATGCTAGTAGAACTGAATTGATTAAATCAGTGATGCAAGGTGTTGAATGTTTTTGGTTAGCTATATTCCTCATCCCTGTAAATATAGTGGAGAAAATCGTAAGATTGTGCATATTATTTCTATGGAATGGCAGGAACTCAGGCCCTAGAAAGGCTCTGGTGGCTTGGGATGAGCTCTGTAAACCTAAATCTGAAGGAGGTTTAGGTCTAATTGACCTTAAAAGCTGGAACAAAGCCCTTCTTTCAAGGACTTTGTGGAACATTCACTCCAAGAAGGACTTATTGTGGGTGAAATGGGTGCATCAATACTATCTGTTGGGTAGATCTCTTTGGGAGGTCAGTTCTAAACATGAAGATTCACCTCTTTGGAGAAAAATTCTGGAAATCAGGGTTGGCCTTGTTTGTCAGGATGAATCAACCCAGTAGGCCCTAGACAAGCTCCTGGAGTGGGAAGACTAGAATAATATCAGCATTAAAAAGGTTTACAATTCAATAAGGTAGAAAGGTAACAAGGTCAGATGGGCTTCTCTGGTCTGGAACACTAGCTGCTCTCCTAAGCACTCATTCATCTTATGGCTGACCATAAAAGGCAAGTTGCTTACCAAATACAGACTTCAATTGACAGGGGAGGATAAGTTATGTCCTTTATGCAAAGAGTATGAAGAATCTATTGATCACGTATTCTTCTCTTGCCGGATTAGCAAAGCTACCTGGGCATCGATCAGATTTTGGCTTAGGTGCAAAAGAGAAATGAACACCTTGAAAAGTGCAATCAAATGAATTCGGACGGAAGCAAAAGAAACAGGTCCCCCATCAAAAGCTAAAAGAGCAGCCTTAGCTAAGACAGTTCACATCATCTGGATGGCCAGAAATGCAAAGAAATTTGAGGGAACCTCAGTTCAATCAAATAGTCTAGCCAGGAAAATTAAGACTCATGTGTATAGAATAGTGTATGCCACTTTTCTTGATAACAGGCTGTTCTTGTAAGCCTTGGTTTTTGTTTTGTATATGCTCTCATTGTACATCTCCTGGGTATGCCCAGTGAATTATATAATTCTTAATACAAGTTATTTACAGATAAAAAAAACAACAATCTTGAAAATATGATTGTAAACATATAATAATCCTTAGCCCACCCTTTTTTTTTAATCTCTTGGCAAGTAGTGTAGCTCTCACATGCATTGTACTCCATTTTTTATGAGCTTAGCAGCCTCATTAGGAGACCAATACCTAGCAATTATTCTGCCAAGATAAAATAGCCCTATCATCACCAAATCCTTGAACAATTCCTTACTCATTCAGATTCAGACCCTATCACCTTCAAATTATTAGCAGTATATGTTCATTTAACTTATTAAGTAATACTACTTTACTCATTTTAAATTTTATGTTATATGCTAATTATAGACTAATACTCCCTGCATTGGTGCAAGAGACATCTCAAAAGCACGGGTTAGAAGATTATTTGCCAAAGTCCTATATCCATCTCAATTTATGTTACATGGATTCGGGTACAAGTGTTGTGTCTGAATGTCAGATTTGTCTATTTTTAATAGTTTTAGTAAATTTTCTTTTAGTTTAGAGTGTCCGAATATCATACCCTTATCTGAGTATCAAGAGTCTGACACGAATATAATAAAAAAAATGAAGAGTCCATGTAACATAGATCTCAATTCTCAAGTCCAGTCTTGGTTCTTATACTAGTGAATTCAACAAGTACGCGATGGTCACTTGTGTGAAACCAATGCCAAAAAAATTTACTCATTCTATCTCATAATTTTTATTGTGTTTACTATTTAACCACTTAAATGATTAATTTTTTTATTGTTAAATTATTAAGAAAATTTAAATTTTTTATATACATAAATAGAGTTTAAAAGTTGTAAAAAATATTTTTTATATTTTTAAAATAATATATAATAATTAAAATCAAATTTAAATAAAAAAAGTAATTAAAATTATGAGACAAAGAAAATATTATTTAATATCTACAAGCTCTATGGTTTTGATTTTTGAAATTAATTTCCCTTTTGAGAATGGGGAGCTCTTCAATTTCTGACACTGCCCCCACGCTAACGCTTGAAAATAACACAACACAACACAACATGCCCATCCATCTAATTTAATTTAGGAGTAATACAAGACGCTCTCTCTCTCTCTCTTTGGGAGGCGTCAAAGTTGTGTGCTCGATCAACGCCCACTACAATTGACGCAATATCCCACCTTTGAAATAAGAACAAAGAAAAGAAATAAACAAATTCACCTTTTTCAGTGATTCTCCCTTCATACATCATCATCACTCCCCATTCCCAAACCTACTTGGATGACTGGAATTTTGTTTTTAGCTATTGGATAAAGATAAGGAAGCATCCACTTACATCTTAAAGTACGAATCAACGAAAGTGGGCAAAAATAAGGAAGCATCCGCCTGCATCTTAGGGTACGAATAAATGAGAGTCCACTGTACCAACGTAAAGTTATCATTTTTTTAAAAAAATTCTTTTGTTATCAACGAAATTTTTCAATGTTATTAATAAATTTTTAAAACGTTATCTATAAAAATTTTATGAAATCAAAAACATCAAACTTACTGTTACCAACAAATCTACCTATATCAACGTTGATATTGAACTAAAAATAGCAGCTTGCAAGAAGCCAGAAATCGACAAAAATTGTGACAGTTGGTAAATTAAGGAGAAGAGTGTGGTTAATAATTATTAGGTGGGTAAAGTGTAATTTTGCAATGAATAGGTTTGGTTTGCAGGGTACCAAATTAAGCAATTGATTATGTAGTGGTGATGTCACATTAAGCTCGTTTTTAACCCATTGGCATTTAGTTTTTTGCTTGTTAAACAAGGTATGTCAGCAACTCAGATGGATGACACAGAGAGAAGGGATGATGCACACGAGGGTTGTCTCTGAGAAGATACAGTCAACAAGGCAAAACACCCTCTTCTCTCAGTGACTGACTGACTGACTACCAATGTGACTTCATGGTTTGCGTACAGTAGGTGTCATTAAATAGTTATGTGAAAGATAAAATAGGTATCTCTACTGCACATCTATGATCGATCTACCTACTCCTTCATCTCCTTCTTCAACAAAAAATAGAGAAGACCAAACTAAGAATACAGAAGAATTGTAGTAAAAATTAAAGAAAGAAGGTATCTCAGATTTGAAATAGGTCAACCATCATTTACTTGAGTAAATTAAAAAAATTTCTACTTTCGTGGCTTATCATTTGCAGTGAAGTCTACATCAACGAGCGTACACGTGGACCTTTGATCTAGAGTCGTTTTAGTGAAGGCTTAACCAATGTTATAAGTTTGGTTTCGGCTTGAGCACTAAACTGAAACCAAACATTATTACTTGCATCGATTTTTGTTTTGGTCATTTTCGATTTATTTTGATGGTTTTGATTGTTTCGATTGAAATATTATAATATTAATTTATATATATTTTAAAAATTTTAAAAAGGTAATTTAGTTCTAATAAAAAAACTTTATTTTGAATAATGTATTTGATAAAATAACAATTTTATTGATATTACTTGTGTTAGTATTTGAATTTTGGATGATGTGGATGATATATTATCTTTATTATTTGATGTTTAAATAATTATTTGTTTATATATATATGTGTGTGTGTGTGTGTGTGTGTGTGAAACGAATGTAATTTGATAAAAGGATAAAATCTCAATTTGGATTTATACCAAAAAAAGAATTTGTTATTGATTTAAAAAAAATTGAGTAAGATTAATTTGTATATTTAAATGGTAATTGTTTTCTTATAATTTATATTTATAAATAATATATTTTTTTAAATATATGTAATTTGACATATCGTATTTGATAATACCATCAAATTTAAAATAATACATCAAAACGAATCAAAATCAAAATATCTTATTTAAATAACTAAACCGAAACATTCTCTTAAGCAAAATTTAAAACCTTGGACTTAACTCAGTCTGGTAAGTAGTATTAGGTTATTTACCGAAATCTAATGATTATGTGTGGTTTGATGCCAATTTCAAAGTCAAGCAAGCAACAAAACTAAGGAGTACTACTACTAAGTGTAACCAATGTAAAGATCGATAGCCATCCATCTTGTCCCCAATTTTATCCATCTAAGAATTTAATTAAAAAAAAATAGGTCACATAAAATTTCCATTTTTATACCTACTCAAAATTGTCATTATTATTTAAATTTTTTGTAATTACTACACAGAGAATTATAACTATCCAAATGAATAAAACAGATGAACAATTCGAGTGACTATATTTCACCACTGCATAATTTAAATTTTATGCAGCTACTAACCAGCATACCTACCCATGGCATTGTGGGACTGTCAACATACACTAGTCTCTCTAAAATGAGATGAAATACGAGGTCGGAGTTCAATACCTTAATCTCCAAGAGTTTTTAAGTGTCTTGCTTTAAAATATCACATTTGTTAGTTAAACAGTTATATTTGATAGTAAATTATCATACTTGACGATAATAAGTGATGTTACCATCAAATATGATAATTTATCATTAAATGTTATCAAAATATCAGTAAATTGGACAATTTTTTTGAACTTTAAAACAAAGTAACGTAAATTGAACCGACCAAGAAAACGTTTCAAGAAACAAAATTTTGGTGCAGAAGGACTGACCAAGGCCTCATGGCATTTAAAATTTTACTGGTACTTAACTACGGACATGGACTTGGGTTCACGTCATCGCCCATTCTAATGGACACTTGATCAAGCATCATGGACTTTTCTTTGCCAGCCTAGATTTTTTTGGCTTAGACCGTTTGAGTCACGGTCTCGCTACTCAAGTGTAAGATTTGCTTGGGTTATCTGGCTTGCTTTTCAAGTCATTGAAAGGCTTTTCCCCTTAGCAATGCAAACAATCTTTCAGATTTCAGGATCTATTGCAGCACCAATGAAACCTAGTCTTCATCGTTTAAAATCCTCAGAATTCTTGTAAATTGGTCATGCTAAAATGGGGCTTTCAAGCTTTCTCCCCTTAAGCTAGGGAGAGATTATTCCAAATTCTATATTTAAATATTCTACTATTTCTTACTACCAACTTTGTGAAGGAGTGAGACTGAAACCTAAATGAGAAATTTCAACTTCCCCGTTTTGCCAATTTCTTTCGGTTCTCTGGAATGGTAGTCTGCTAGAAGAATAGATTTTCTACTTTGAAGTTTCCAACACAACCATTAAGGCTACGTTGGGCAATCTTAATACGATAGGATAGGGTAAGCTACCCATAAGTAAGCTCACTACACTACCGAGTATTTGGAACACAGTAAATATTCACTACTCTATCCAGTGTTTTGATTGTAGATCGAGTAAAGTATGTGCAACTGAAATTTGACACTCTTTAATGAAATAAATAAATAAAATAGGCAAATTAATTAAGATTTTACCACCATTTTAAATGCTAATGAAAAATATACATTGTCCATATGTCAAAAATACTTCAAAAAATTACATGATAAATTAGGAAGAGACCAAAATACCCCTACACAAAAAAGTATCTATGTCATAACAAATTTATCTCTATTTTCAAGTCAAAATAAGGATGCATTTACCCAAATAAAAAAAAAATCCGAAAAAGGCCAAACATGACTCGTAGCGCATGTCTTAATTTCTCAAATCAAAACACGTAAACATCCACAAATGTCTCAAAAAATAAAATAGACAAATAATAAGAATCCAAATTAGCATATTTAAGTAACATAATAATCATAAGGACACCAACCATGGTGCCAATATCCAAATCCAAGTACAACGACAAAAGAAGTGATCTACATGGCATAATTCATAATTTTTATAGTCTACTCCATTTGAAATCTACATCACAAAGCAGAACAATAATGACGTAGAGTCAAAACAAAAAGATGCATACTCCCCATTCAATTTAATGAAGGGGATAACAACCAACAAACCCATTCAACCCTGTCTGTCATCAAATCCACAGAACTGATGGACGTTTTGCTCCTCAAGGGCCATATAGACCATGCATACAATCATCATCTCTAACATAATAAACCATTCATACAACCATCATCTCTAACAGCATATCCTCAAGGGCCATATATGCCATGAAGACATTGTCCATTACCAAAATCCATAGGTACTAGTCAACAAGCAAATGAATAGTGTCAATATCAACCTCCAGGAAAGTTATTATATTTTAAAGAAAATTTACTGACCAGCTATAGATAACCACAATATACACAAACATAAGACTTTTAAGCAATCCGTAACTTGCAACAATTTTTTTTAGCATTTCACAACCTGCAACTTAAAAAAAAAACTCCTCAAAACACTAGCTTTATCTTCTTCACACTACATTAAACAGTAGCAAGCCAAATCTAACATATTATTACTCAAATAATATTGAAACATTATGTGCAGAATCATAAACTGAATTGAATTGGTGAATTTAAGCAGCAGCTGTAAAATCCCAAAAACTCAAATTCATGAATTGCAGCAATAATAGGTTTTAAAAAACAAAATATAATGGCTACATTTATCAACATATTTTAAGTATCATAATAGCAGGTTTACGCATATAAGAAGAAAACCATCCCATGGCCAAGTGAAAAGTAAGGTTATCATTATATCCTAACATCTCAAAAGATAGCACTTGTGTTACATTGGAAGAAAAAAAAAACATACAAAATTCACACTGTTGAAAGAAAAAGGCGACAAGGGATTTGAGTTTTTTCGAAAATGATCAAATTTAACCCCCACTCCCCAAAAAAGGTGGAAAATTAATTTAAGATCAGATAGTGAGAAAAATAGCGAATATTTTTATTGAAACATTTAAAGAAAAATGTAAATACATCCAGAAACACTTCAATCAACTAGAGAAAGCAGCCATGTAAGAAAAGAAGTTCATGGATAGGGGCAAAAAGAAATTGATATAAGCCTAGCTCCAATTTGAAACTTCTAATTTTCTGTACTACATTCCTTCAAAAATTAGAAACTGAAAAGGTCTACGGTTCAATCCTCAATCTGCGAAAGGTTCTTCTCCAATCGTACCTCATAATTTGGTTACTAGCAATCCTTATTGTGGAGAAGCAGTAGCTATAACTGATTAACAACTTAAAGAGCAACCATAAGGCATCTGTGCATATAGCAATTCTTATTTGTTTTGATATAGTTAATCTAGGCCTTGCTTTTCAGAACTTAATTTTTTTTGGAAAGTGAACAAATTTGATGAACTTTTCAATGGTAAATTACAACAACATTGCCAAACTGCAGCAGTGGAGAATTTGGCATACATTTCTTCTCGCGACCTAAAATTCTAAAACATCTATGTCCATCAAATTAACACCAAATAATTACTCTAACAGCACAAAAGATAGCAGTAGTGTTATATTGAAAAAAAACATTCAAAATTCACATAGTTGAATTTTTCCCCTCAAAACACGAGCTTTATCTTCTTCACACTACATTAAACAGAAGCAAGCCAAATCTAACATATTATTAGTCAAATAATACAAGAAACGATGAGAGAATTGGAAAAATTGAGAAAATAAAGATAAAATTTGGAGAGAGCATTCTTACCTCTTCACCCAATAGCAGCGGCGGCTATACCAGATACCCACACCATACTTGCCGTAAAATAAAGAAAAAAATCTTCAATAGTATATCGGTGCATGAGTATAATATTTATGCAAAGAAATTGAGCTAAAACCCACAAAGAATTGAGAGAGAAAATAAAGCTTACCTCGTCCAATCAGGGAGAGAAAACCTCATTGAGAGAAAGAAAAGCTCGTTGAGAGAAGAGTACTGAAGAGGAGTAGCATAAATATTAGGTATTTTGTAATTGTTTATAAATCCAAGGGTATTTATGTCGTTTCAAGTGATAAAGCAAACGCATATTTGAAAAATAACACCTACCCACCTCATAAGTCCTTACTTAGCGTACGCTGAGTAAGGATTACTCTATCCAGTGTAAATTTCGGCGCCAAACATATTTTGGGTAGGGTATAAGGGCCTTTTAAATGCTACCAAATTACGTTTCCAAAGAGCATGCAATTCTCAGTAGTAATCCCTGATGGAAAATGCTAAATACAAGCCCACTTTGTGGCTGGAGCCATTGCATTTTGGATGTGAGATGACAATTTTATCCAGCCAAATAAATGAAAGAAATGGTAAAGATAGATAAAATTTGTCATTTCGCACGGCTCAGGCCACAATGGGTGAGCATGTAGCACCTCCGATCCTTAATTGCTCCAGCTACGAACACAATGTTAACAGCATAACAACTCATCTGAAATAATGACATGTAGAAGGATATATACGATATAGAAGTGATGGCTCTACAATGATTCATCATAAGTTCTAGGCTGAACATGATATCAAACTTGCAGATGCAAATATCCATGCCTAACAAGCTATATCAACCAGCTAACTAGATAAAAAAATAGTCTCCACAAATATGCTTAGATCAATAGGAAAGTTCATCTGTAAATCAGCAAACCAGGCCAAGAGTTAATGAAGTTAAAGGCATCTCAATTTCAACAAACCAATTTACACATGTTACTTCGTAGTAATGAATTGAAATAGAGCTTTCATAAATACTAGCTGAGCAGTGAGTTCAAATGGTATGATAGTCCTTTCATTCAAAACTATTTAAAATTTCATCACATCTTGGCCTAATGTTGAGGCTAATGAGTTGGGTTACCTTTTGTTTTCCATTGATTACAATGGCCACAAAATAGTAGAATATTTTAAGCTTAGAGTCAACTTTCAAGACCATTTCTAAGATCTCTGTTATCATGGAAGGAAGACCTATGGCAGACAGAAGGAAAAGAAGGATTATTGATGATATCAGAATATGGGATTTTAATTGGAATTGGTCGCATAAATCAACTCCTAATCTTACAACCTCCAATTACATGCATGCTTACAATAAAAATGGCTGGTTAATGAACTGCTACAAAGGATTAATTAGGGAAGCAGGATGGGGCTTTGTCACCAAAAGGGAAGGAAACACCTCCCCTCCATAAAAAGTAACTGTAACCAGAACAACATTAAGAGTTATCAGCTCGTCTCATCAAGAAAATAAATCCATACTTCGGATTAATCACCACCTTTTAAAGGTTGCTTCCATCTAAACTGCCAAAACTTTCTTGCATAAGAGGGATCCAGTTTTCCAGCTCTGTATGTACGATCTATTGCATTTCTTGATTTCACAATCATCATCTGCTTTCCAGAAAGTAAAAATTTTCAGCAATCTTAATAGTGTAGAGTCAATAAATGACTCTCCAAGGACTTCTCACTTATTCCCTTATGATTCTTGGTCCAAAAGCTATCCTTCAGGCATCTATTTAACAAAAGAGAGAAAAGAGGGGGAGGGGGTAAAATAAAGAAAACCTCTATTGGTACATTGCAGCCAGCTAAATTATTCAGTAGCCCAAAGAGATATAAAATCTTCTAGGACTGCAACATATTCAGCCAAAGAACCTCCAATGATAAAAGGTGCTACCTCAAGAACAATCCATGACAAGATACAGACTCTCTGCAACAGAAGAATGTACAAGGCTCTATACCCAGAGAAATATAAAATCTTCTAGGACTGAAAAATAAGTAGTTATGACTAAAGCCCTCATTCATAACCTAAAGCCTCAATTCCTAAGCTTGAATTAGTTTATACGTAGATGTAAATTATAATTCCATTTAAAAATAGGGAAAATAAAATAGACATGAAGATATGGAATAAATTCATTAACTTTCCAACAGTTTACACACTTATCTGAGACAAATTAATTAGGAAACTACAAGAAATAAAAGACAATGTGGGCACTCGGGATATATATAAGAACAGCATAGCTCATGTCAGAACAGAATATGCTACTCTCAGTGTTGAAAGATTACTAAATGCATCAATAGACATAACAAGATAATGACCGGATCATCCAACCATAAGTAAAAAATATAAACAAAGGGCAAAGCAAAATTAGGACGTATACTGTATATACCTCTTTCTATTAATTTCAGTAGCTTAGTATATTTCATAACGTAAGCATGATTGGATTATGAATCTGTAGTATTACGACATCCATACCAAAAACCTCCAATTCCCTATGATGCTAAAATACAATCCGAAATCCAAGGTCAATTCCTGATTTATAGTTCTTTAATCCTAAAATAGACTAGTGCATTTGAACAGGACCTAATGTTGTGTCAGCCTTTAGAATTGACATGTAGGCCTATTAAATGCAAAGTGCAAGCCATTCTTAAAAACTTGACTGAGCACAAAAAAAGTTAGTAATCTAACAGGTTATTCTGGAGTCGCATGCCTTTCCAGTTGAGAACCAGACTCGTTTTTCACATCATCCATCCTGCTACAGTCAGTCCTTTCTTCTCTGGATTGCAAGACTTCTCTCGAATTGGCAATTTCGTCAAAGGTGATCTGCTTGTTTCGACATTTAGGGGAACAATATGCACCCAAGATTCTGCATTGAATCATCAAGTTTCAGCCCAAGTATGCAACAGCTGAATTAAGCAACAAACCATCTCTACAGAATGATGGAACTCTCATAATATTAATTTCATATCAAACCATCCCAGTCCATAATTGTTTTATTCTTTGACAGCAATGAAACAGCAAAATAATTTTAGACAGACAGAAAACCTTACCCGTACATAAAGAAATCATCTGTATCACCGGACTTCTTATTGCAGAAGTGGCACTGATCAAGAAAATACCCAATACGCCCCTGACCACTTTCCTTTTTCTTCTCCTCCTTCTCGTTCACTACCTCCGGGGAAGACACCGTGAAAATCGTTGGCCGAGACTGTTCCCTCTCCTCCGGTACCTTTGGAGAGATTATCAGCATAGAAATCGCGGGACAGTCACACCGCATCCCCGGCAGAGGCGGCGATGGTCTGTTGAAGACGCGAGTATCGCGGACAAAGCTGGAGGAGCTGGCCATGCGAGTGCGCTTCACCGTCATGATTGACTCGCTTTGTCAAAGGGTTTTGAGTCAATATGCATAAAAAGATAGAGAGAAGGGATTAGCGTTTGGGGGTTCAGGGGAGGAAGAGAATGCTTGTTTTTAAGCGGCAAAGTGGACGGGGTTGGTAAAGGGGGTTTTCAATGGAGCAATTACCTATAAAGTACTGTGGTCCCCATCGATGCCTCTTTTAATGGACCAAATGTGGAATACGCGTTTTATTTTTAATTTTTTATGCTACTGAAGGTCGGATTTGATTGTCTACGGTTTGTAGCGTAATGAGTAGAGCGTACGTGAGTTATTACAAAATTGAAAAAAAAATTGATTAATAATTATAAAAAAAATAAATAATAATTTTAATATTTAATTTTTTTAATAAAATTATTAATAAATTTTTTCGATTCTATAATACAAGTGGACAAAGTAATGTGCTCTTTCTCCACAAAATGCTGCTTCTTATTGTCCATAATCTACATTAGCAAATTTGGTTGTCTAGATTTTAATCTATCATACCAAAAAATATATATACTTTTAATCATGGTTTTTTTTCTCTTTTATTATATGAGAATTTAATAATCAAAATATATTTGTTTTGATTCTTAATAAAAGGTGTTTTTTAGAAAAAAGATTAGTCTCAATCATCGCAGGAATGTGACAATGAGATCGCACAACAATTTTAGTTGCGGCTATGAGGCTAACATGATATCTTTATTTGTTATCACATGTTATTCAATTTATAATAGAGTAGTCTCAGTTATCATCCCAGTCGTCGCGAGAATGTGACAATGAGACTATACAACAATTTTAGTTGTGACGATAAGGCCAACATGATGTATATCTTTATTATTGCAAGTTCTTCGATTTCGATTAGTGTAGTTTCAGTCATCATGAGAATGTGACAAGATTGCATAACAATTTTAGTTGTAGTGATGAGGTGAACATGATGTATGTCCTCATTTCGATTAGTGTAGTTTCAGTCATCACGAGAATGTGACAAGATTGCATAATAATTTTACTTGTAGTGATAAGGCCAACATGATGTCTGTCCTCATTTGTGCAAGTTATTCAATTTGGATTAGAGTGATTTTTTCAAATCTCAAGATTTGATGTATTAATCAAGAAAATCTCAAAGTTTGATTTTTTTTAAAAAAATTCCACCAAAAACCACATGGTGAAACATGTAACTTTTAAAAAAATGTAACCCTATTTGCTTTAATTTTCCTTTTATAAGTCTTATTTGCTTTTATCTTGTGCGCATATAGCCTGAAACTTGATGCACCATAAATAATGAGGCAAACAACTTGGTGCCTAGCAAGGACTGATGCAAACTTTCTCTAAGATCAATCTACGTACCGTTTGTGAATGGGCTACTAAAGCAAATGAAAAGTGGTTTATTATTCCATTAGGTGTAGAAATCTTATAAAAACTCAATTTGAAAAATTGTTAATTGATCGTAGATCACTATGAAGCCTTATGGACTAGTTGATGCCTAAATCTTACCAGATGGGATAGAATCTTTATTGTAGTAGAATATTAAAAGATTTTAAATTGGATTAGTTAGGTGACAGACATGTAACTAAAATTTAGGAACCATATGACATGTGTCATGTAGTTGTGCTCTTGAAGGTTTTTAGTAGTTATTGTCAAGAAGAGTGAAACATGTGTCATGTAGTTGTACCTTTTGAGGTTTTTAGTAGTTATTGTCAAGAAGTAGGGCTCGAATCGAGCCGAGCTTTTATCAAGCTATTCAAACTGGAGTTCAGTCAAAACTTGGCTCGATTGAGATCGAGTCGAACTCGAGCTTAAAAATTAGGTTTGAATAGTTTATCGAGCTAAGCTTGAATACCTTAAGGTTCAGCTCGAAAGGCTCTCGAACAGATTGGTAAGGTATTATCGAGCTTGAACCAATATTTTTTTAATATTTGTATTTATTAAAATTCGAGCTCGAGCTCGAGCTCAAATGGACAATCCAAGGCTTAGGCTTGAGTTTAAGCTCGGGCTTGAATAGGCTCATTTGTTATTGAGCTCGACCCGAGCTTGAGCCATCATAAATTTTATAGAGCTTGAGCTTGTTCATTTTAAGTCGAATCGAGCTCGAATACCTTAGCATTCAGGCTCGATTCGGCTCGAGTCCACTGCTATCAAGAAGAGTGGGACAAATATCATGCACCAAGATTTCAGGTGATTACCAACGGTTATGGATTTCTTTGTATAAATAGTAGAACTTTTGATATAATTTGGACTCCCTTTCAATCAATTAATCCTACAATTGATCAATTTCCTATCTTTACCTTTATAGATTTGCACTTAAAATATATTTAATTCCAGCTATTTAATTTCAGGTTTTTTTTTTTACATTTCTGCACTTATTTTCTTGCACTTGCATTTCAATTATCTTTAATTTTCAACCATTTAAATTCATGTTCATCTTTAAATTTTAGTATCTTTACTTTCAAGTTTTTATATTTAGATTTTAAACTAAAAATCCAGGAACTCGTTGCACTTTGTGCCTTGAGCCAATAACCTTCTTCGTAATCATCTTGATTTTAAAGCTCATTATCTATACATAAACAAATTAGGATGCTTGTAATCATTTTCACAAAATCAGGGTAAACAAATTGGCATGCACAGTGGGATATTGGTGTTGGTACATCATTTATCTTGTGAAGATGAACATAAAGTATTTGATACATCATTTTGACGGTGATTATGGCTAGCAAAAGTAGATCTAATATGGTCCATAATTCTTGAGTTTGGCCACATATATACAAGCCTCTAACATTGTGATGGTTCCATCTCAAAATCATTCTGCTTGGGTTCAAGAAATGGATCTTGAACAAAATCCTTCTACTTGGGCAAATGCAAATATACCATTATATCAAGTAAGTTTTTTTATATAAAGTTAATCTTAAACTTGATGATTTGTTAGAAGATATTAAAAAGTTTATTGCCTGAGAATTTAGTGGCTTGTTTCGTAAAAAAAAATGTCTAGACTTGATCCATATATGTTTAAGTCATAATCTATAGAAGGAAAATTGAATCTTCGAATAATCTAGAAACATATTCCATAACCACCACATATAAGGATAGAATTAGATTTGCAACAACAAAATGATCATCAACATGAAAGAAGTCAATTAATGCATAAGGATTATGAGGTAACTTATCAAACTCTTAAACAAAGGGTTGCATTATCTTATGAATCCTATAAAAATGCATTGAGGACATTAATCTTTCCTCGAGACTATGAAGTTGATACTAAGTTTGTTGTCCAAGAATTTAATTCTCCGGAGTTTGGTTATGATTGCCAAGAGAGTATATTTCAATTTCTTTAAGATGATGATCTAGTTTCTTGGATTCATGACCTCATATGCTTATTGAATTTCAATAAATTTTCTCCTAAATAGATGTGTGAGGCACATGAATTGAAGATTGTTCTCCAATGGTTAGAAAAAGTGGTTAGTTTTACTTTGGTGACTAAAATGAAACTTGTGAGGAGTCACTTTAAGAAAAGTTGGGCTTCATTTAATGACTCTTTATATTTATTTTAATTTGTTATCTATAATATTGACTTAAAATTTTCTTTTTCATGTGTAAAAATGTTTATTGAATTCTAAAGTTACAGTTTTAAATGACATTTGGATCAAAAAATTTCATTTGTCTTGACATAGCCATTAGAAGGATCCAACATCCTAAAGGCCATATGTATTCTATAATTCCAAAATTCAGTGATATAGTGTCCACAGGAAGAATCTTTGGTTCCTAAGACCAGTTGAATTATGCAATTCTAGAAGGTCTAACGAATTATGCAATCCTATGTTGCACTTTGCAAAGAGTTGATATAATGGCCTTTGATAATGCTTTTTCACTCATAAATTGGGCTCCTGCTACACTTTCCTCAACATTTCGCTAGCAAAATATTAAGGAAAGCGAGGAGCATTGTAGATATCCAAATCCTACCCGATGGGGTAGGATCCCTATTGCGGTAGAATCCTAAGGATTCTAAACTGGATCAGTTAAGTGGTAGACATGTAAATAAAGTTTAGGAACTATGGGACATGTGTCATTTGGAGGTTTTTAGTAGTTATTGTCAAGAAGAGTGGGGCATATGTCATATAGTTGTACTCTTAAAGTTTTTTCAGTAGTTATTTTCAAGAAGAATGTGACAAATGTCATGCACCAAGAGTTAATGTGGTTACCAATGATTATGAATTTATTTATATAAATAGTAAAACTTTTGATGCAATATGGACTCCCTTTCAATCAATTCATCCTACAATGGATCAATTTCATATCTTACTTTTATGTTTTACTTTTATGCATTTGCACAAATTATTTTTAATTCTAGCCATTTAATTTCATATTTTTTACATTTCTTCACTTACTTTCTTGCACTTGTATTTCAATTATCTTTAATTTTCAAACATTTAAATTCATGTTCATATTTAGATTTCATCATCTTTATATTTAAGTTTTTAGATTTAGATTTTAAAAAAATAAAAAAAATCTAACAACTCATTACACTTTGTGCGCTGAGCCAAAAATCTTTTTCGTAATTGTCTTGATTTTAAAGTCTTTATCCAAAACATATAAACAAATTAGCATGTTTGCAATCATTTTCATAAAGGTAAACATGACTCTAAAACCTAACAAGCCTTTTCCTAAGCTTCAAAGCCTCTGCCTTCAAGCTCCCGTTTCTTTATCAGTCAATTCATTCTCCACTTCTTGAGTAACACCGAACTTCAGTTGATTGTATAACTCAATCATTGAACACTATCTAACTACAATAAAAAAATATAATATTCATGGCTTGTGTAAGATGTTTAAGTATATTTTAAATGAAATTAATATATCAAACTAATACCTTGTTATGCCACCAAATGCAATAACAATGAAATTGAAAAAATCTATCATTAAGATATGGAAGAAGTACAAAAACACCCTTATAACTTAATGCAAACTACTGCCAACTCTATCTTATGACAATGCAATTATCAAACAGGTGGTTTGGGATCATAGATCTTCTTATCTTGTTCTTTAGTTTGTTCTCTTGAAGTGGGTGCATCATTATATGAAAAACTTTTAAGCGCACAGACACTTAAGAAATTTTGTTGGATAAACTCAAATCGGTTTTGTTATCATTAAAATCAAGTCACTTTGCTTGTTCTGTTTCAGCATCAATAACAACTTCAATCTCCAAAGAAGTATGTGTATCATTATCTCCCCCATTGGCAAACACCTTGTCCTCAAGGTGAAAGGAAATATATTGAGAACGAAAGTGTTAAGCATCCTCCCATGTAATTTCCTCCATAGGTAACCCATTCTATTGTATTAGGAGCTAAGTGATCCATTGTTTTTTCCTCAATATTTTTTTGGAACCAATAATAGCAGTAGGTTTGAGTGATGAAGAGGTATCTATAATATATAGTGGAAGTGGAAGAGGATTGTTAGTAGAACCAATAAATGGTTTAAGCAAGGAAACATGAAAGACTGGATGAATGCTTGAAGTTTATGTTAATTGAAGTTTGTAAGCATCTGAGCCAATTTTTCTGTAAAACTAGAAAAAAACCCATAGTATCTTTTTGCAAGTTTCTATGATGGCCTATGAGCAACTCTGAAATCTGTTTATAGGGTTTTAGTTTGAGCAAAACCAAGTCCCTAACTTTGAACTGTAAATCAGTTCTATGCTTATTTGCAGTAATCTTCATTCTTTGTTGTGCTTGAAGATGATGAATTTTGAGTTTGGCCAATATTTCCTCTCTAGTTAAAAGATCCTTGTCAATAGCTTCAAGGGAGGAAATTCCTCTGCAATAAGTTAGAATTGATGGGGGTGGTTTCCCATATGCTGTTTCAAAGGAGTCATGCCTATGGATGAGTGAAAAGAGGTATTGTAATGGTATTCAACCCAAGCTAAGAATCTGTACCACTATTTAGGTTCCTTAGAAACATAAGACTTGAGATATTATTCCAAGCGTATGTTGGCTACCTCACTCTGACCATCAATTTGAGGATAATAAGCAAATGACAAGTTTAATTCAGTGTCCTATAGTGTGAATAATTCTTACCAAAATCTGTAAATAAAAATAGGATCCCTGTCATTGACTATGGATCTAGGCATGTCATGGAGTTTGCACATCATATTCATGAAGAGAGCTTTAACTTTAGAAGTTGTATAGTGAGATGAATGGGCACAAAAATGGGAAATTTTTTTAAATCTATCAATCACCACCAAAATAACATAAAAGGCATGTGAAAGAGGTAAATAAGTTATAAAATCTATACTTAAATCCTCCCAAACTTGTTCAGGCTACTGTAAGGGTTGTAATAGACCATATAGGGATTGATTGCTACTTTTGATTTGTTGGTTGACAGTGCAGTGAGATACAAAATGTTGCACATCTTTCTTCAGTCTTTTCCAAAAAAAATTGGTAGAAACGCTAATGTAAGTTCTAAGAATACCAGCATGCCCTCCTGTTGGTGAAGAATGGAACTTTGATGGTAAAGATTGTTTAAGACTGGACTGTTCTCCTAGAAACAAGTTTCTTTTTATAAAATAACAGATCATGTTTGACTGAGGCCAAGCCGCAATAGGATCTTGGATGCAAAGTTGTTTTTGATCAACAATCTTGGAATTACAAGAATGATCATTTTTTTTTAAATCCTCGAAGAAACTAAACAAAGGCTTTGATATGGCAAGTAGTTCACTTATCGCCTTTTTTTCAACATGTTGTCTAGACAAAGTATCAGCAACATTGTTTGTACACCCAGGTTTATAACTGATTTTAAAAGAATAACTTAGTAGTTTGCTTAGGTAATGTTGTTCTGGGGTTTGAATTATAAATGCACAGGTTTGCCTTGCCACATGAAATCCATGGTGAGTTTCTTATAGTTAGTTGTAATTGGTCCTAGGGTTTCAAGCCATTGAACCCCTAAGATTAGATCAACTCCATGAAATGAAATGACAAAAAAATCAGTAATGAAGTGATGCTCATTTCTACACATACCAACACATGATAGATACTCTCCATTTTCCACTTGCACTTTAAAGTGTTTTGAGGGATTGATTATTAAACCAAAGAAGTTTGCAGCCCTTTCTTCGATAAAGTTATGAGTACTCGCCCCAAATACCAAAACTTGCATAGTATGTTGATGAACTTGACCTTTAATTCTCAGAGTTTTAGGAAAACTATGACCCATCAGTGCATGAATGCTAATTTCTGGAATAGGTTCAGTATGCACATAACATAACAATCAAATTCAATCCATTCATTCAAGAGATATGATAACAAATTCCTGCAGCAAACAAGTTCAATTCACCATTCATTGAAGTTATTAATCTGTGCACTTAAGTTCTTGAGCACTTTACAAAAAAAATGGGTCTCATTCACCTACTGTATACCAATTGTATGCCCTTCTATACTAGTGAAGCACAACAAAAATATGTCTCATTCACTTTTCTTGATAAGAACGCTTTCTATCTGAACTAATCTCATCTTTCTGAAGATTGGTCAAGATCTCAAACTGTGGACTCCCAAGTACGTTTTGATTAATTATCAAATTCTCACAAAGAGTTAGAAGCCAAAAAAAAAAAAAAAGAACAAAGAAAAGAGCAAAGATATTGATTTACCCGTGGTAGTTGCTGAAGCCCTAAGGAATTCTCTATTGCATCACTCTCATGTTGGCTCATTGTAAAGCCTGGGTTTCTTGCAGAAGCCTTACTGAATAGTCCATTCTCCGGAAGGAATGATTTATTTCTAGACCTCTGTATTCTATAGGCATACAAACAGGACATCCAGATAAGGAGCCTCTAGATGACGCCCTGTTTTCCAGAAGTTCACATTAAAGATGAGTTGCATGCATGACCACAATTGAAAACCAGAGTGCGGGGACTAGAAGAATTCTTGGTAAGAAGGCAATTGCATATACAACATAACAAGCTCAAGGGTTCGTACCCATAAGAAGCCCCTTTCTAGAGTAAGCTCATGGTATAGAATGTGTCATCCTCTATCAGAGATTTGGCAGTATCCTGAAGTAATCATTTAAATCAACATAAAATTTATTGATTTGTAAATCACGAAAAAAAGGTCAAACAAGATGCGCTAATAATTCAAATTATAAAAGGGAAACAATCGGTTATCCATGAAAAAGTTCAGAAGTAGTAATATGCAAATGTAACCAGAAATTGAACTCCAGTAAAGAAACATTTAACAAAAACAAAAATATAACTCAAAAGCTTGGTATTCTAGAACTAAATGCCTTACTGCAATGTAGCTGCCTAAGACGTTCCCTCCTCCAAAGTCCAATCAACAAGATGAATTGGAAAGACATAAAGAGGAGTGGCTTCCTAAGTCTATTACTCTATTGCTTCCTCTGAGTTTCTTATCTACCAAAAGAAAAAAAAAAGATGCATAATCATGCATAGCAAATACACTTTGGTTATTTTTGGTAACTTTTTTTTTGGATTAAGATGCACTGAAATTCTAAATTTACTAAATTATCTTCAAAACGTCAAAAAAGTTACACCTATAGAAAATTCTACTTACAAATTCCAATTTTTCACATAAAGAACCTGGAAAACCTCTTTATTTTTTGTTAAAGAAGTGCCGAGGGCAGTTGGGGAGCATGCAGTTTCTGCCCCTCGTGCACCAGGCAATTATAAGGAAAAAGACAGGGTGTCCCCAATGGGATAAGACCATGCTTGCCACAATATAAATTTGAAAGATGACCCATCAAAATGAAAAATAAAAAATAAAAAATTGAAAGATGCAATTCTAAGCTTAACTGAATGAATTCTTTCAGCATGGGCATATGAAGCAGACCCCAAAGAAAAGCACACATTTATTTATAAGGTACACACACCAGTATTCTTCTTTCAAAGCCATATGTTTCCAGCATCTCCAAATTCCTGGCTACCGTTATCAGAGAGGAGTTTAGACATGATAATTGGAAGGTGAAAATATCCTATCATTCCCTCAACAATCTCTTTAATGAACTTAGAGAATAACTTACTCAATTAATGGACACCCCAATGGGATTTTGAGATTTTTCGCTTGATTATGTCTGCCCCTCCATCCTCTTGCAATCCCAGTGATTCAACTAGCATTCTAGCATGGCTTCCACCTTCAGATTTCCTTTGAAGACCATACAAACCCATCACTGGCTCACAAAACCTGCATTAAACTGGAGGACCATAAGCTTCGGAAAAAGCAACCATGCCTCTTATATTACAGTAATTTCTTTCCAAAACAATTTAATTTATGCAATAAAGTGCCAAGTAGTTGTTAAGATTAAGAAACAAGTGAAAATCTAGAAGACATCTTCTCATATTTTGTCTTTCAAACTAACAGATTCTGTTGTTTCCTTGTTTTCAGTTTTCTGGCAAGAACCTTTATGAAACTGAATTGCTCCCTTGCATGATCTTTATCTGTTTCAGGTTTTATCTTCCATAATCCATATAGATGCATTCTACCACACATGACACTATTTGCATTTGTCCTATAATCATGATAAACATGCTATTGCTATATTTTCTATGGCAACCAGAGATTTGACTTCCAAATCAAAAAATGAAAGATATACAGTAATATGCAATACTAGTATTGGAACTTGATGGAGTAACAAACAAACTAATTTGAAATCAACAATGAACCATCACTAAGAACGATTCGACAGTCGACACTGAAAGCGGAAAACTCGTAAACAGTAAGATCATGCAGAGCTGGAAACATGGAGTGGTTAACATATGCAGAAAAGCATATGAGCCATTGGTTTGAGCTTATGTGTCAAGTAAGTGAAACCAGAGTCTCCGACTCCTCAGGATTCAAATGAGGGGTGTTACATTGGCACAATCCAATACAGGCATGCAATATATTGTGTATGTCATTCACCTGAAGAGAAAAACCACATATAAAATAAACTTGTCCAATCGTAAATAGAAAAAAGAAAAAAGTTTAACCATATTCTCTCCAGAAGTCATATATACAGACCTTCAGATTTAAAACAAAGCTAAAATGCTCCATGCTGGCAGATCCACTTAAAGCCGAGCTTGAAACTACACTTTTGACAGCAGTATCAAGCTCAAAATTTTTTTCATTAAGGCCAGAAAGTGTAAGTAAAGGAGCACTCCCAGCATCACCAACCCTTTTTTTTATATTAAAATGTAGTTGCATCTATGATCCCATATTCTTGGCACAAGCGTAAACAGTGTTCCACTCGTTAGCTATCAAAAGTTTGTGAAAGTTTGAGAACTGAATCATGCTCAAACTGACATAATAGCTGCAAAAGTAAACCGCAAATAATTGGAGCCTGAAATGCTTCCATGAGGCAAAATGATGCTTGCTTCCATAGTATTATGATATGGATTAGCATAATCCCCTCAACATAAACCAACCCACTTCTTGAAGGACAATGCTGCTTCCCTCTTTTTTAGTTGGGCTTCTGTCTGGAACTTTGGAGCCTTGCCCTTATAAAGTGTTTTATGGTACTTCAAGAAGAGGGTTCGATACTTGTATTTGTCAACAAACATGTTTCCTTTCTCCATCATCTTGACTACTTCATTTGCACGACTGAAAAATCCACCCCTCACGAATGTATAAAGTACAGAATCAAGGAGTTCTTGATCAAACTTCATTGAGGTGGAAGAAGCAAGAGATTTCATTTCACCCCATAGCTCTGTTACCTCCAGATATTTACCCCCAATAGCAGCATACCCAGTGACCATAGAATGGAAAGTTTGAGCATTTGGGGAATGCCCCAGACTCCTCATCTTCTTCAGGGCTTTCTCAGCATCTTGCATCAACCTCTTCTTGCAGAAAAAATGGACCACATTGTTCCAGTCATGAACTCCATGATCCAAGCTCTGCCCTTCTTTGATTTCGTTCAAGAGCTTTGCCATTAGCCCCACTTCGCCATTCCCTGCACATCCCTTAACCAACATCTCAAATTCTTGATGACCAGCTCTCGGGATTTTGGCCTCTTTCATCTCTTTGAACAGATGGAGAGCACCCTGTATATCTTTTTGAATCACACGGGACTGAATCAAAGCTTCATAGCAGCTAGAATCGAGCTGAATCCCGGCCTTCTGAGCATCTCGTAAAAGTGATGTGATCTCTCTTGTTCGATTTGCTCCACAGTATCCTTTCAAGAGGGAGGAATATACAGAAGAGCCAGTTCTAACCCCAGCCAAACGCATCTCATCAAGAAGGTCATGTGCCTGATCTAGCCACCCCAGTGAAATACATGCATTTATTACATGAACCAATGCTGAATCATCATTAGAAGCTGGGGAATCTTCTTTCTCTGCCTTAATAAGAAAATCAGCTAAATCCTTGGTCTTGCCAGCTTCCAGGAAAGCCTTTACTAATTTCACATAAATTCTTTCGGTTGGTTGGAGAATACCGTGTTCTGCTGTAATCAATTCAACTTGTCCTTGCAACTTAGCCAACAAAGTACCTAGTACTTCTTTTACCTCAGCCTCAACTTTTAGGAAATTTCGGTCTCCAGAGAACTCTTCGAAAGATATCATATGGTCTCTAAGAAATATACTGTTCTCTAAACCATATGATTCTCTTGGACCCAAACTTTGTTCAGCAACCTGTCTTGGGGGTAATTTATTGTCAGCAGCTTCAAATGCAAGTGTAGCCGCACCAAGAGAATTTCGAGCTACCTTTGCTTTCCGAAGCATTTCCAAAACCATTTTGGAAGCAGAATCAAGATCCCCAAACTTCAGATGGCATGTAAGCAAGCAATTATAAAACTGTCGAAACTGAATATCACTTAGGTTACAAGCTTCATCAATGTGCCTCAGAAGCTTCCTTAGCTCTTCCCTTCGCCCATTTCTCTCATATATATGAGCCATTATGATCAACAAGTTTGCATCAGCTTTGACACCAATTCGAGGCATCATGTCTAGGAGCTGCTCAGCTTTCCTCGTTGTCCCAAACAGCAGACACCCAGCCAAAGCAATGTTGAGAGCAGTAGTATTAGGCTTCATGGCAATCAAAGGTGCATTAATCTTTTTACGAGGATCCACCCTACCATCTTGAAACAAGTAACCTATCTCAAGAATCAATTCAGCAGCAAGGTAAGCTCCTGGACCTGTTAGTGACATTTGAGCCAATATCGCAGACCAGGCAGTCACAGGAGGAAATTGTTCTGTTTCTACCAACTTTCTCACAATAGTCGATGCAGGAACTGGTAAACCACATTTTGCAAGAGCAAGAGAGAGATATATCACAGGCTCCTTTTCCAACAAGTTCTGTTTACTCTCCTCAAAAGCATGTTCCACCAACCCATAAGCTTTCTCAAGCCACTGGAGATCAAGGCTTTCGGCAAAACCTGTCAGAACCTTGTTCACAATAGATTTTCGAGGAAACCCATCCATTTGCATGTGTTGTTCAAACAGCTTCCATGTATCATCATATCTGTGCCCATCAATGGAATTTTCTATTTCCAGACTTAATTTAGATGGGTCTCGAGCCTGGACCAAGATTGTTCCAGCCATGGCTGAAAAGGACTGCATTTGATGGTTGAACCCTCTCTGGATTCCTAAGCCAATAGTTAGCATGTTTAAGTGTATTGAAGAGGATCCAACGGCCTCACATACAGGAGTGTGGTTCCAATAAATCTGAATTTTCCGCCTGGAAACTCGACCGATGGTGTGACCACTTTGACCAAATAAGGAAAGTAAAACAGATGGGTAAAAAACAGTTATCCGATGCCTCATTTTCCTCAAAAGAAGCATTTTCTTTATGAAATAACAAATATTAACTGCAAAACGTAGAGATCGAATTGATCAAAAGCTGCAACATCCACAACACCTACTAAGAAATGAAAATACACTTCATAGCAGAAACTTAAATGGCTCTTCAACTAGAACCTAATCAAAATCTTATAATTGAATGGTGAAGGTGGAAATTTGGAGAACGAAGAGATTCCTATTCTTAATGAGACATTTTATCGAACATGAAAAAATCACAGTAACTTACCGTTATAGAAACATCTGAGTATCAAATATCTAACTATCAAGAGCAAGTGTGGAAAAGAGAGAAGCTTTGAAGGATGACTCCCAGGTCAAATTTGCTTCCCTACAGTCGTTCACGTTCGGTCTCGCAGCTGAAAATGAAGGTCGATTAGACACTAGTGAGTAGTGGCGTTTGTGCCTTCTTTCCTTTTCTAAGGGACAACATGGAGGAATTTGTTTTGACATTTGAGAAAGAAGGCCAGATTAGTGCTGGGCTTCTTGGATCATCCATGTGAATTATCGGGTCCAAGTTTGGCAAATTACAATCCTGGACACTGAAAAAATAATTCCATTGAAACAATAAATCAAATAAAATTAAGACTAAGAACCAAAAAGAATAGAAAAAGTATAAGAACACCTACCAAGTAATAAATACATAAAAATGATAACTGGGCCACATACATTAAGAATTCACACATTTGTTTTCAATTTTCACCGTAACTGTGGTTACGATGAGAATTATGTAAACATAACTACATTCTATCTCAACTATTGACCCTACTTATAGTTCCTCGTGTCTTATTTTAAAGATGCATGACAATCTTGTCCCTCCCTGAAGTCCTTGTCCAACAAAGTAGGAGGCATGCTTTATCGTTGTGGTTCACCAAACAAGTATAAGAGGCTGGAGGCAAAGCTTGAAAGGAAAATGATTGATGCGAAGAGAACATCAGGACGCCAGAATTTCAAATCAACTGAAAGTATAATTATGAGGTTCCCTCATTTCAAAGGACTGAAAAACATAAAAGGTGTATTTGAACAGTATGGTGGGTAGTGGGTACAATGAAGCTGCTTTTTTCTCTTCTGTTGGATATCAGCATCGGTGTTAATTGCAAACAGACCCTCTCTCTCACTCTCACTCTCTCATAGATGAAGACTCTAATGGCTGTACTGATCATGGGGAGCTGAAGAAAGAATTGCTTAAAGAAATTACAACATCTGAGGATCTATGCTTAGAGAAATTACAACATCTGAGGATCTATTCCATTAATACCTCATTGATGGGGGCCAAGGACTACAATTCAAATAGGTACATGATGTAGAACAGAAACAAAAACTTAAGCATGGACAGTGAAAATAAATATTGAAATTGAGTATCAGTATCACGTGGCTCTCCGTCATAATGTATAAGAAAGAACAGTGAACAATAAACCTCTTGATTAGTTTATTATTTTTAACAAATAATGAGTTCTTCAAACAGACGTACTTAAAAACCAAACTCACTGGGCCCTCAGGCAACTTGGAGACACAAAGCTGCTAAAAAAGCCTTCGAGAACTTTTTTGAGAGAAAAAGAGGATAAAAAATTTGGCTAAGGATAAAAAACTTACAGCAGAAATTGATTGGAATTTGTCTACTTAACAGCATAACTCACAAGATGGTGCGTAACTCTAAATTGATCCATCTTACTCCCATAATCCCATTTCATATAATAATTTAAATTCAGATTTCTTCTCTATATTGCAAGATGTTTGGCTAAGTTCAATAAAGCATAATTTAAAGTGCAATTGAAACACTGGAATACCTATGTCAAACCAAATCGATCATTTGACAAGTAAACAACAGACTTTCGACCTGTTAATGTTTCTCAAAGCTAAGAAATCATCTTGGTTTCCTTTGAATCCCAGAAATTCTCCTAGAAGAAACTTACTACTGCTCAGCTCCAACCTGCAGAAAAGTTAGTAAATAGATCGGTTATGTTCGAGAACATGAAAGTAGTGATGAAAAGAATCCATACATGAGTAAAGCAAATGCGACAATGACAAATGTATGCCATATTTTTTTCTCAGTTTTAGAAAAAAGTGAAAAAGAAAAATAGTTCAAGAAACAAGCACTTAATACCAGCTGAAATAATATATAAAACCCAGAATCAGGATTCAAAATTAGAAATTTAGAACCTAAAGGAAGCTAATGTCATTTCTCAACTTCCCTAGACTTCTTCATTCAGCCTTTTTCTTTCCCTAAAGGATTCAATTTGATATTTCTAATGTGTTAGTACATCAACAAAAACCTGATAAACATCTATTACAGATTCATTGTGATCGGAATAAGCTGTTTGCATTTGAATAAACAAATGTAGTTGGTGATTCTTATCAACATAAAAGTAACTACTATAGTTTCTCGTTTTATACCAGAGATCCATCTAACATACACTCCTCACATGATCACATATATGTGCCAGAAAACCAAACTTGGTAAATTGCTACCTCATAATTTCTCTCTCCCTCTCGTCTCCCTAGCTGTTGTGCTATACATAAAGTTTTGAAAAAAGAACAAAAAGGAGGTGCTTTGGAATACCTCTTTTGATTCTTAGAAGGAAACACACATACACACACCTCAGTTCTCATTTCTACAAGCTAAAATATGAAAGAAATTATAGTTGGAAACCAGAAATTATCTCCTATGTCAGTCTAATCAATAACTTGGAAAAAAAGGAAATATAGTTGAATGGAGCCAAAAAAAATACCTTTTGGTCCAATATGCAATTAGAGACAGAGAGCTGCGGACAGAGAGGGCGCTAGAGAGTAAAGATATTTTTCCTCTTTCTAGGGCCCCTATATTTTTCCCAATGCAGATAAAGAGAGAGGGAATGTTGGAGATGGAGAGAAGTGACAGATAAAATCCGCGGCGAGGCGGGGAGAAAGAGAGAGGGGAAGCTGATAAAGAGAGCGCAGAAAAGGGTGAAAGAGATTGCAGAGGGGTTACTGTTTGGGGCTTGCAGCGGAAAGATAGAAGGAGAAAGAAGAAGAGAGCAGCAGAAAAGAAAGAAAGAAGAAAAGGAAACGTTGGGGATTGAGATTGATTTCTGATTGTCAATTGAACAACGACGGGTTTAAACCCCTAGAGCCTGGCTTGAACAGTTGAACCCAGCCACCCTTAAAAAAAAGGTTAAATGCATTTTGACCCACAAATTTTGGAGGTGTCTTACACATTATGACATTAATAAAAATGTCTTTAATTTTGGCACATTGAACCTCAATGTCAAAAAATTGTTACAATCTTATGCATTTATCCAATTTCATTCAATCCATCTAATTATTAATAAAAATAATTAAAAAAAAAACAGAAAATAAATTTAAAATACTCAATACCTACACAAACTCAAGTAAACGAACCAAAATGTTATACGAACCAAAATGGACTTTGCGATGGGGAGGAGAGCGTTAAAAACGACTTCACTCTCGAAATTAGGAAGTAATTGTGGTAGCCGGTCGGGATGTTTCTAGTGATGGGTTATGTTAGGCACGACGATTTGGAGACAAAAGATGTAACTCGCACGCTGATTGTGCGTGAGGACTAGGGGGCTAATGAACCAAGAGAAGAGAGGGAAATGAAAGAAAGGAAAATGAGGGGAAATAGAGAGAGAGAGAGAGAGAGAGAGGCAACTGATCAGGAATATAGCCAACGAATTACGACTTGGGTCAGAGAATATGGCCAATGGATTATGACTTGGGTTAGGGAAGAAGAAGGGGGTTAGGTTTTCTTTATCTTTTCTTTTCTTTTTTAATTTTCTCTATATTTTCATTTTTAAACATTTTTCGTTAACTTGTTAGTTCAATTGGACAGATGCATAGAATTTGGGGCAAATGCTTTTAAGCCAAAAAAACCTATCAAGCCAAAGTCTTATTTATGTGAATCCTTTTTCCTTAATCACGGCAATTATCATCATAAAATATGCAAATTTGTTTGTTTAATTTTCTTTTATCAAACAAAAGATGTCACACCCCGTAACCAAGTGAGGTAACCTTAACAGAGTATATCATGATTTAAAATATAATAAAACTTGTTCATAGAAATCATTTCTTAAAATTTAACTAATAATAATATAAACAAATTTTTTATTTTGGTGAATTTCACATTTTCAAATAATTATATATAAATCTAAATCAATAGTGCTTTTCACTCCAACATAATTTTTGTATTACCATTGTTAGAAAACTTGTTCATAAATCTCATCAAAGACTATATCCATCAAATGACCATAAATCTATGGATAACAATTTATCATAATTTTTCGAGTATATAGAACTCCATACTCACATAAAAATTCTCAAGAAAACAATAATTTATTTGAAAATGATCAAAACTTTTAAGAAATCACTTAAACTTACCGGGAAAAGTAGCAAAATCCATAAACCAAACCAAAATCCAACAAAATTGATTTAAAATTCAAAGCATCAGTTTGTAGAGCATGCCACAATACCAAGCCCCACCTGATGTCACAACCCATAAGCTAATCTAAAGAAAATCCTAAAAAATTAAAATTTGGGGTAAGTTATATAGCTTAGTGAGATGAAGATATTTTCCTATGTAAATAAAATCTCTACACGTATCATACAATCACTTAAGAAGAGGGAAAAAAGATATTTACATATATACTAACAGAAAAATTATTTTATTAAAACCACTATTTAATTGATCAACCAATCTTTGAGGTAACAACATTTTTCGAATTATAAAACATTTCATGAGATTCTTTCAAATATCCAAATGAAAGCTGCTAATAACAAAGCGATAAAAATATGGGTTAACATATATCATGCCCCTCATTGGGCTAATCTAAACATCGTCTCTCACTAGGTCAATCTCAACATCGCCCCTCACTGGGTCAGTCATATCACATGTCATATATTTATATAGCGCGCTACCCTGAGATCTTTATTCATATATTACATTTCTCAAGATGCATCCTTTCATACTCATGCTCCTCAATGGACAATCATCTCAAACACGCTCCTCAATATGCAATCATATATCACAATTCCAACCATACCCACTTTATTTATTTTTTTTGAAAACATATAAAAAGTTTATGAAAATTCAACTTTTCTCTTTTATCATAAACTCGTTTCCAAAGAAAACATAACAGTTCTTTATTTTCTTCTAGGCATAATAAAATCTCAGGTAAATCTCATGAACGGTTTAAATTCTCAAATTTCCATCAAAATGTAACAACTTAATTTATTAAACTATCCATACTCAACATATGCAAATATTTTATATATATATATATATATATATATATATATATATATATATATATATATCTCATGAACGGTTTAAATTCTCAAATTTCCATCAAAATGTAACAACTCAATTTATTAAACTATCCATACTCAACATACGCAAATATTATATATATATATATATATATATATATATATATATTAAAATATTGAAATATATAGGAGGGATAGTAACCATAGGATACGTGTAGAGAACCACTCACCTTGAATCACTAAAGAATGCTAGACTTGGTAAGCCGAGGTAGTAGTCCCCTCGCTTGCCCCAGAACCTATACTAGAAAGTAATTCAAAAATAAGAACAAAGCCTACATCTCACTAATATGATGATGCATGTATGCATCAATGTAGATGTCATAATCCCCAAACATGTCATCACACTAAATCACTAGTAGGTAGAATGTGTAGTTATACTTAGCAAGATATCTAATTTAGTTCTCACCAAATTATGCCTTGAGCGTTAATATATTCTTTAAGTTAAAAAAAATGTTAATTTAAATTTTTTTAAAAAAAATAAAATAACCTTTAATTGCTTCACTTAATGCATTTACAGAAAATGGTCTTTTTTATTTTGTTTTATTTTTCTTCAAGATAGTTTAGGTGACTATTTATGCTATATTCTCTAAATCGTATACCTTGGGCATGCTATACGAAGTTAATTAGTCAGTTTTATGAGGCTTGGATATGCTTGCACTCAAAAGTCAAATTTGGTTCTTTCAGTTGGAAGATTTAAAGAGCAGTCACGAAGATGTAGTTGGAAAAATTGACATTGGTGGCAATTCTAGCAAATACAAGAACATAGACCTTTTAGATAGTCCCATGGACATTCAGCGGAGAGAGAAAGTAAAAGAAGCAATGATTTATGCATGAAGTTCATATGATCCATGGGCTAAGACAACTTTCAGGTATTGTGAAACCTCTTTTTGTAGACATCTCCATCAAATAAGATAGTAACTATTATTCGTCATACCAATTCCATTTGTTCATCATAACTTTAATTTTTTTTTATAAATAAATTTTTTATTAGAAAAGCACCACGACGGTGCATCAAAAAGCCAATTGTTAATTACAATGCAAAAAATCCACAAAATCTATAAGGTCCTCACTATTTACAAAAAAGTTTCCTCTAACATAAAAATTGATAGAGTTAAACCACCTATCTCTAATGATCTCAAAAGGACTCCCCACACCATCAAAGGCCCTCAAGTTCTTTTTTTTCCACACCATTAAAAAAATAGAATGTGAAATTAAACTCAAAGCTTTCTTAACCTCTTTGGGAGCTTTTAAACCATTCCAAGAATGAATCTTATTCAACACGAAACCTGCTTACACTCAAGAGATTCCCAAAATTCTATAACTCATCTCCCTCAAACTTCTCGCCAAAGAGCACTTTACTAAGAGACGAAAGAAGGACTCGACACAATGTTTGTAAATGAAGCACCTATTTACAATCACTTTCTCCCTCCTTTGTAAATTGTCAAGAGTTAGAATCTTCTCCCATGAAGTTTCCCAAATAAAAAAGTTAACTTTTTTTGGAGATCTTGAGCATCAAATTGCTTTCGAAGGGTAGTTATGGATATCGATTAAAGAAGCTTTATCATAAAGGATTTTATAAAATTCTTTCACCTTAAACCCTTTTGATGGACAAGGCCTCCATCTCATTACATTCTCTCTACCTCTCACCATTCAAGAATTATATAAAGAATCTATAAACAGAGTCATCTCTTCAACTTCCCAATGATAAACATTACGATTAAAAGGAATATGCCAAGAGACTCCATCATTAGACACGGAGTAGCAAGAAAGTACATTTACTTCTTTATCCCTCATAATGTAAAATATTTTAGGAAATTTATCTTTGAGAGGGGTATTCCCGCACCAAATGTCGTACCAAAGATGAGTTCTAGCAAGAGGCTTCAAATCATCCCACCATTTCCTAATCCATTTCCAAACTCTTATACCATAGGCTCCCCGAACTTCCTTGGACATCCACCTATAATGCTCCATCCCAAACTTAGCATCTACCACTTTTCTCCATAAATGGTTTCTCTCAATAAGAAACCTCCAAAGCCATTTTCCAAGAAGGGCCTTATTGACTAAAGCTAATGAGCTAACACCAAGACCCCTTTTCCAATGGTTGCTTGACCACACCCCAATTAACCAAATAGTACTTGAAATCATATGCTGTAATGCCCCAAAAAAATATTCTTTAAATACCTTCCAATCTATTAACCACCGAGCTAGGTATAGGGAAGAAGGACATGTAGTAAATAAGGAAATTAGAAATGATGCTTTTTTTTTATGAGAATAAGTCTACCTCCAATCTATTAATCACCATAAATTTGAATTTTATAATATTATTAAGCTCCAATTCAACCTCTTTATCACTAATCACATTAAATATTTTAACTTGTCACTTAATTATCCCCTCACAAGAATAAATCTAACAATGTAAATTATAGTCTGCTCTACATTCAACTACATAATGACCAATTTAACATGTGCATTACAATTTATGAATATGCCAGTTACTAAATTACAGTTTTAATCCACAAAACCCCATTCATTATACCTAAATTCATCCATGTTCCTTCACCATTTTTTTTTTTCATTTCATCAATCTGTTTATCTCTTCATTTACTTTAACAGAAATAATAAAGATAATTTGATCTTACTTTTGTTTATTGCATATTTCCCCCATTTCAAGCACTGAAGCACTACATTGAATATGTGTTGCAACCTCACAATTCAACACTGTAACCACATGATCACATCTACTTCATATGATCTAAAGTACAATAATATGTATGTTAGTGAATAGATAACAGTACAAAACCAGTGAACCTACCTCTCCCTTAAATATACCTAAACCAACAACCTAATATTAATTCACCCATATTGATTTCATCTACCTACAAATTGATATGCAAAATCATAAGAGAATATGAGAAATTTTGCCTAAATAAAATGTAAAATCTAATTCTTCTTCTTTGAATTGAACATGAGAATGAGATTATTCCCTAAGTTTGTGAGAGAGAGAAGGAATTTTTTCTATGGCTAACACCTGAAGTTTTCGACGTTTCTTCTCATTCCAATGACTAGAACTGCCCAAAAAAATTGCGGTGATGTGTGGCTACCGCATGGTTGAGTTCACGGCTGCATGCTGAAGGGGTTCAGAAAATACGAAAGGGTCAGAAGATGAAGGAGAGAAGTTCTAGCACAATTTCCAACCAAAACCTCCAAAAGAGGCTTCAAATCATCCCATCATTTTCTAATCCATTTCCAAACTCTCATACCATAGGCTCACTGAACTTCCTTGGACATCCACCCATCATACTCCATCCCAAACTTAGCCTCTATCACTTTCCTCCACAAATGGTTTCTCTCAATAAGAAACCTCCAAATCCATTTTTCAAGAAAGGGTCTTATTGACTAAAGCTAACGAGCTAACACCAAGACCCCTTTCCAATGGTTGCTTGACCACATCCCAATTAACCAAATAGTACTTGAAATCATATGCCGTAATGCCCCAAAAAAATATTCTTTAAATACCTTCCAGTCTATTAACCACCAAGCTAGGCGTAGGGAAGTGGAACATGTAGTAAATAGAGAAACTAGAAATGATGTTTTTTTTTATGAGAATAAGTCTACCTCCAATCTATTAACCACCATAAATTTGAATTTTATAATATCATTAAGCTCCAATTCAACCTCTTTATCACTAATCACATTAAATATTTTAACTTGTCACTTAATTATCCCCTTACAAGACTAATTCTAACACTGTAAATTATACTCTACTCTACATTCAACTTCATAATGACCAATTTAACATATGCATTACAATTTATGAATCTGCCACTGACTTAATTACAGTTTTTCCAATGACAACTTTAATCCACAAAACCCCATTCATTTATACCTAAATTCATCCATGTTCCTTCATCATTTTTTTTTTCATTTCACCAATCCGTTCATCTCTTCATTTACTTCAACAGAAATAATAAAGATAATTTAATCTTACTCTTGTTTACTGTATATTTCCCCCATTTCAAGCACTGAAGCACTACATTGAATATGTGTTGCAACCTCATAATTCAACACTGTAACCACATGATCACATCTACTTCATATGATCTAAACTATAATAATATGTATGTTAGTGAATAGATAATAGTACAAAACTAGTGAACCTACCTCTCCCTTAAATATACCTAAACCAACAACCCAATAATAATTCACCCATATCGATTTCATCTACCTACAAATTGATATGCAAAATCAGAAGAGAACATGAGAAATTTTGCCTAAATAAAACATAAAATCTAATTCTTCTTCTTCGAATTGAACAAGAGAATGAGATTATTTCCCAAGTTTGTGAGAGAGAGAAGGATGGCTAACACTTGAAGTTTTCGACGTTTCTTCTCATTCCAGTGACTAGAGATGCTGAAAAAAATTGTGGTGATGTGTGGTTACCGCATGGTTGAGTTCTCGACTGCATACTGGAGGGAGGCATACAGAAAAGACGAGAGGATCAGAAGATGAGGGAGAGAATTTCTAGCACAATTTCCAACCAAAACCTCCAAAAGATGCTTCAAATCATCACACCATTTTCTAATCCATTTCCAAACTCTCATCCCATAGGCTCCCCGAACTTTCTTGGACATCCACCCATCATGCTCCATCCTAAACTGAGCCTCTATCACTTTCCTCCACAAATGGTTTCTCTCAATAAGAAACCGCTAAAGCCGTTTTCTAAGAAGGGCCTTATTGACTAAAGCAAACGAGCTAACACCAAGACCCTTTTCTAATGGTTGCTTGACCGCACCCCAATTAACCAAATAGTACTTGAAATCATATGCTGTAATGCCCCAAAAAATATTCTTTAAATACCTGATAGTCTATTAACCACCGAGCTAGGCATAGGGAAGAGGGACATGTAGTAAATAGGGAAACTAGAAATGATGTTTTTTTTATTTATGAGAATAAGTCTACCTCCAATCTATTAACCACCATAAATTTGAACTTTATAATCTCATTAAGCTCCAATTCAACCTCTTTATCACTAATCACATTAAATATTTTAACTTGTCACTTAATTATCCCTTTACAAGACTAATTCTGACACTGTAAATTATACTCTACTCTACATTCAACTTCATAATGACCAATTTAACATATGCATTACAATTTATGAATTTGCCACTGACTTAATTACAGTTTTGCCAATGACAGCTTTAATCCACAAAACCCCATTCATTTATACCTAAATTCATCCATATTCCTTCATTATTATTTTTTTTCATTTCACCATCCGTTCATCTCTTCATTTACTTCAGGAGAAATAATAAAGATAATTTGATCTTTGTCTTGTTTACTGCATATTTCCCCCATTTCAAGCACTGAAGCACTACATTGAATATGTGTTGCAACCTCACAATTCAACACTGTAACCACATGATCACATCTACTTCATATGATCTAAACTATAATAATAAGTATGTTAGTGAATAGATAATAGTACAAAACTAGTGAACCTACCTCTCCCTTAAATATACCTAAACCAACAACTCAATAATAATTCACCCATATTGATTTCATCTACCTACAAATTGGTATGCAAAATCATAAGAGAATATGAGAAATTTTGCCTAAATAGAACGTAAAATCTAATTCTTCTTCTTTGAATTGAACAAGAGAATGAGATTATTCCCCAAGCTTGTGTGAGAGAGAAGGAATTTTTTCTATAGCTAACACCTAAAGTTTCCAATGTTTCTTCTCATTCCAGTGACTAGAATTGCAGGAAAAAAATTATGATGATGTGCAGTTACCGCATGGTTGAGTTCACGGCTGCATATTGGAGGGAGGCATACAGAAAAGACGAGAGGGTCAGAAGATGAGGGAGAGAAAAGATAAAATAGAAAGAGATTTAAAGGTGGGTAGGTGTTTAAACCTAATCTGGGTTTGTTATAGAGAAAATCGGGGAATGGTTTGTGTTTGTTGTAGAGAAAATTGGAGAGATAACGTTCATATTATTTATTTCTTTTTTTTAAAAATTTTTCTAATTCAGTTTCGGTATATTGAAGTATTATATCTTTGAAGTATAAAGTACACTGAGCTAGTTAGCTCACTGGTAAGGCTTGGCCATTTAAGGAGTTATTGGTTTGAATCTTCCTTCAGGCCATTTGTCGTTTTACTTTTCTTTTCTTTTTTCTTAAAATATTATTTATTTGTGATACCTAACTATTTTATAAAAATTTACTATAATCTCATTACTAAAATTTATTTAGTATAAATAGTATAAACTAAAATGTATGCAGGAGTATGATGATATGCACGTGAAAGGACTATAATACTCCAATATTAGAACGTGGGTCTTACAAAAGATTACCCAAACTTTATAATTCTCAATTTTTGTTCCCTAAATAGTATGTTATTTGATGCTATCATATTAATTTATATATTAAACAATTAAGTATCATTTGTTTGATTAAAAAAAAGAGCATTATTTTAATAAGTAAATGATATTAGTATCACCTAAATAGACTATATCATAAGAAATCCACCACCAATCAATGAAGTGATTTTTAAGATAATCTATAAATTTAAAAATTAAATACTTTGTGTTAAATTACTAGTAAAATTTCTTGGTATCTATTTTGATTGGTCATAGTAGTGGGTTTAATAATATTGCTCTACTTTTGTTCCGTCTCCCTAGAAAAAAAAACTTTTATGTGAAAAATTAAGCATGCGCAAAGTTTGAGAACAAATGATTGTATGATAACAAGTAAAAAAAATATTTTTTGCTAAATATTAATTTTTTATCAAACTTTAAATATAATATATTAAACTCATATTTTATTATTATTATTTTTTTTTATAAATGTCAACTAAGCAAGCTAGGCGAAAGCTTACTCAAAGAGATGCCCTATGTCTTGAGGACTTAAAAATCCTTTTGTGAGAGTTTATGTGCTAAGCGAAATGAGAACTAAGAAGAGATATTGTGAGACCTAAGAAGAAATATTGTGTTGCTTCCCACTTTCTTGCTTGTCAGACTAAGCCTTCTCATTCTTGGGATTTCTTTTTTTGACAAGTATTCTTGGGATTGGAAGAGTACTATCCTAGCAGGTAGAGATGCCCTTACCTAAAAACTGGCCATTTAAAATCCAAATAAACTATCCAAAAACAGCTACCCTTCCAAATTATTTACAACCTCCTCACACGGTAACAAATGATAAATCTTATTTTGATGAAAGAAAATTTATTCTGGCAAGTATTCTATCCAATTTTTCCCAAGTGCCAATCTTACAAAAATAACAATGGAACGTCTATGGTCTCTTCAAAAGGAAAGTTCTATTGGCACTCACTTAAAAACTTCTAGCGCTTTTCCATATCTTTATGTCAAAAGAACCTTTAAAGAAAAATCTTGTCACATCTTTGCAATCTCCTCAAAACACAAAAAGCATGAAAAAGCTATGCAATATGAAGATTTTTTTTGGTTGGTTCAGATTTAAATTTAATAGTTTAGACTTTAAATCAATTGAAAATTTTACTAGTAATATTAGAAACTTTATTGGCAATGTTAATTTTTGGTTCCCACAGCTATATTGACGTTATTAATGAAACTCATTAAGATTATCAGTGAAATTTCCAGTTAGTTTAAACCATTGGGTTTAAACCCGAGCCAACCAATTTTTTTTTGCGGCAATACACACCAAGAAGGGATATAATTGGAAAAGCAAACATATCAAAAATAAATAAAAAAAAATTGATTCCAACATTTCTCTATTCTCCCCCACTCTCTCTCATTTTTAATTTTTTTTTATAGAAATTGCCATTTTTATTTTTTGATAGAAGCTCTCATCTTTTTTGTCTCTCCCATTTCAGACTTTTTCATCGCCAATCTAGACCAGCAATGGCTGCATCTTCTTCTCCTGAGCATTCTCTCCTATCCCTGCTACATTGGCCCTCACTTTCGACGCATGGCCACAAGAACCATGGTGATTTTATGTATTGTTATTGAGGATTTTTGGTAAGATACGTAGTAGTTTTTTTGGGGCACTTGAATGCTAATAATTTTTTTTTGAAAAGATTGAATGCTAATAATTAACACCACCCAATTAGAAAACTGTAAATTATTTATTGATAAGCTATACTTTCTTTTGTTGAATATATTTTATGTTCGGAATATTCACACGTGAGTATCAAGATTTAAGAAACAAAATTGACTTGTATACATAGTTTAGACTAAGACTCGTGAGTTTAATAGTCAAGTTAGTGCACATTCATATATATCAAGTTGCATGTAAATTCTCTCCATAGCATGTGGTATCAACCCAATGATTCGAATTGAACACATAACAATATTGTCTCCCATTGTATTAACCTATGAATGAAATCATTGAATCTCATAGATATTGTCCATGTTGATGCCGAAATTTGGTTAAGTCTGACTAGGTCAATTCAAGACAAGTCTGATCAAGTATATCCAAGTTAAGTCTAAAGTCCGATCTGGGTTAGCAAAGTCTGAGGTATCTGAAAAGAAAGCCGTCCAGAGTTTTATTTTCCGATGAGGGCCTTCCAATGCTTAAGTCAGCAACTGGCGTACGAAAGAGAAAAAAGTGAGGAAATAGGAAAATATTAGTGGAAGAGTGTTATGAATGAATGTGCATCTGAAAAGTTATGCCATTTATATAAGGTTGAGAATTTTATCCTAATAGGAAAATGTGGTGGGGCTCATAAGATGAAATTACCCTTTTGCCCTTAGGTGGGGAGTATGGGATTTGACATATTTTGTAAGACAAGTAGTCTTTTCATTTTAGAGGTGAAATTATTTTGATGCCATTTAAGATATCCATGTGTTGATATCCTATTTAATGGTGTATTTTACCCCCATTATATGCCCCCACTCGCTTAGAGGCGAGTTTTCGGTATAAGGAAGTAGTTCTTCATACTAGTCGGCTTCAAGTCGTTGTTCTTGGAGGTGTGCCTTTGCCCTCAGACGTGCGTAGAGTGAAGGTCCATTTTGGGCCTTCACCCCAGTCCTCGAATGTAGGTTTCACCTCATACATATGTAGGGTGAATGGCCATTTTGGGCCTTCAATTCAGTTCTCAAAAGTAGGTTTCACCTCAAATATGCATAGGGTAAGGGGCTATTTTGAGCCTTCCCCTCGGTCCTCTGACGTAGGTCTCACCTCGGACATGTGTAGGATGAAGATCCATTTTGGGCCTTCACCTTGTTCCTCTGACGTGTATACTTAGAGAATTTTCTAGGTGAAATGGTGTTTAGACTGCTTTGAGGCGTCTTGTAGTATGCCCGAAAAGGACACATGGCTTTCTCTACACTTATGAGTATGGTTGGACACAGTTATACTTCAATATTTATTGCTTTTAGCATTTATAAATATGTGAGGGGGGAGGCTTCCCCTCTTATTTGATCATTTTGCTTATCATATTCTTCTATAGCTTACTTCAGCCTTATCCTCTTTACCTCGACTTTCATAGCTAGTAGCAACAACAACTCTTCTTTCATTCTCCAAGAGCTGCCCCCCCCCAACCCAAAAAAATGGTTAGGATAATGGCCGCTATAGGTGCATTACCCAACCTTTTCTCAATGTTGCACTTCCGCTCCTTATCTCTTTTTAAGGATTTTTCGCCTTGATCTGCTTCTTCCCTTTTGCTTTGGGTTTCTCTCGCGAGGAGGACTTCTAAGGGGTTAGGGATTAGCTCGAACAAACTTCTTAAGGTATTCCCTTTGAATAAGACTCTCGATTTCATTCTTCAGATGCTAACAATCGTTAATGCTGTGTCTACAGTCTCGGTAAAATAGATAGAACATTGACATGTCTCTCCTATACGGAAGATTTTTTTAATCTTTTTTGGCCATTAGAGGATATTTTCTTTCATGATCTCCATCAACACTAATGACCTATAGGTATTAAAAGGGGTGAAATTCTCAAATCCTCGTGGCTTTGTGTTAGGTTTGCTGCTCTTACTTCCATTGCCTCAGTTACTTTTGTCGTGGTCATCCTTTGACTTCGAGGTATTTGAATCTTTCCTATTTTTACATACTAAGGCCTCTTCCCTTTGTTTACAAAAATTCTTATCCTCTTTAATGATGACAAACACATCAGCTTTAGTGAGGAGTTCAAACATGGTGTGCATTTGATTCCACGACAAGAAGTGGCTAAGATCACAGGCCTAGAGTTAATTAACAATAATATTACTCTGACATTTTGATCTAAGTCTCGGATCATGTAATGACCCATTCCAGGTTGACCACCCCCGAGACGGTGTCGTCACGTTTTGAAATCGTAGCATGACACATATATGCAACAATATAAAAACATACATCGACTGAAAATATATATACATCAACCCTCAACAGGGGAGTTACATTATAATATCCCATCTTGAACAATATATACAACATATTATGCATGAATGTCTACATTTTTTTTTTCCATTAGTTTGAGGATGTGGACCACGAGACTTACAGATAATAACTCTGTCTGAATCTTAGCTCTGAATTTATTCGTCCTACCTGCTGCCTGAAATTATTTAACAATGAGGAGTGAACTTCACAAGCTCAGTGAATTAAGTTTACTAGAAGTACTCGATTTGTATACTTCTAGTTATATTCATTCATTGCTAAATCAACGTAATTAATCATCTATCTCTTCTCACATTCTAATTCGATCATTTATCAATTTCTCTTAATAAATAAATTATTAGGCTATCATCTTTTAATAAATATATCTCATATATTTTATCAATTTAATATTTCCAATTTAATATCATCATAAAGTTCACATCATACAAATAATCAATAATATAATTCTTTATTATATCATCATTTCTATTTATCTATCATCAAAATTATCTCATTATGAGACCCATCAATCAATCAATCATTTAATAATCAAAACTGATTCTTTAGCATCTCAGCCATTAATAATAAATATTTAAAACAAATGTGATGCATGAATTTAAATTATCTTTCTTTCTTTCTCATCGTATCATTTCGTATTATTATCTATAAACGTCTTCTCATATGTCGACATATTTCAACCAGACCAGTTACCTTCCTAGTCTTCTCAGCCAAACCAGCTGCGTTCCTGGTCTTCCTTTTTATGCATATGAGCAATAATATGCAAGCAAACATACATCAAAGCATTCAATTCAAGTATCTAGTTCTTTCTCAAAATTATTATTTTTTTATCATATTTATTAAATTGTCTCCTCATATATCATATCAATTTTTCAATCATATTTTCAAAAATTTCATATAACTTCTTAGCATATTTTTCATTAATCTGTCCTATTTAAAATCATAAATTCTTATATAATTAGTTTTCAACATATTATTTAATCCCTAATCAATAAATCAATTAATTATGATGCATAAAAGAAAATACATCATCTAATCATTATAATTCAACAATTTATTCGAATATCATAAATTCATATTTTTATTGGTCTCAATTACTAAAAGTAAATCTAACTCACTATGTAGCACTTAAAGCTACCTGTGGATCACCTCATTGCCTTTCCTGCTCCTTTCAGCAATTTTTTGAGATTGTTGATCACCAACACATAATCATCAACTTTCATAAATCTTACTATTTCATAACTTAATTCAAACACTATAATTATTTAATTATGAGTCTTATTGAAAATTTACCTCAAATATGATGAAATCTTATTGTAGTAATTGGATGACTGTAACTATCTCTAATATTAGAGAAATTTTCTTTATAACTTTTTGCTAAGAAATTTGAATTGAAGAAAGAAATAAACCAAACGGGATTTGAAGGAAGTAAAGTCTCTAAGCTTTCAGAGACTTATAAACTTTGCAATTTTTTTTTAAATAATATATTATAATATTATTTATTTCAAATATCAACACAGTTCCATTGTTTCACATAGGTTTGTAAGAACCCATGTTCTTCATTGTTTTTATCTTTCTTTTATTATTATTATTATAAAATTTAAACTTTCACTGCAACTTCACATGAACACAAGTTTCATGTTCTCAACCGCTTCAATTTTTTTTTTAAATTTACAGTTTTAGCATCGATTATTTATAATTTTGCCATCTTTTAAAATTTACAGCTTTACCACCAATTATTTATGATTTTGCCATTCTTCATTATAAAAAAAAAATGATATTTTCCTCATTATAAAAAAATAATATTTTCCTCATTATAAAAAAAAATTATATTTTTTTCGATCAAATTTTCTAGTTATTTTTCTCTACCTAATTCCATATTTTTCGTCAAAATTCTTTCATTTCAACTTCAAATTTCATAATTTTCAGTACTTTCTTTTTCAAAAATTTTCTAATTCTTTCAATAAAATTCTCTATATTACCTTTCAAATATTATTTCAAATCAATACTAAATCTTTCATCTATGGATTATTTAATTCGATATAATATGTGTAAAATTACTCCTTTACCCTTATTTTATAAACACGAGTATTCCTATTCCACCCACCTTATAAAACTTTTGTCCCCGAAATTTCCATACCTAACTCATGAAAAAACTAGGGGTACTATTTTCTCATTCTTGCCTCATGCTCTGATGCGATGAAATTTACACTAGCAAGTGCACTAATCGTTCAAGTAATAAAATAATGAGTGAATATCGTTCCCAGCGAGGACTGAACAAATATTACAAAAATTATGACTCAACTCTTACCGTTATTTGAGCAAACGAATAATTGTAGGGGAAAAGTTCATTAACAATTAACTAAGGAAATAAGACAAATGACAACAATAAATAAAGGAAGACTTTCGAACTTTGGAATGAAGATTCTTATGAACTAATATGCTAAGGACTCGATTTCACCTAAACCATTATTGACAAGAGTTTCGAATGGACAAGTTTCGTTTAATATGTTTTTCAAGATGGTAGAATCCCCAATAAATTGGTTATCCATATTCCAGGTCTAACCACAATCCCAAGAATCATTAACTTCAAATATCCGTATTCCAGGTCTATTCTAGATTAATTCAAGTCAAGAAGCATTAAGTATTTTTGGATTCCTTTCAGTTAAATCTCCCTATTCGGTTACAATTTAAGCGGACCACATGAACTTCCTAGAATACCTATTCGGTTACTCCTATTCCATTCATGGCATGTTTTTCCTTGGCCTTTGCATAGATAACAATCCAATATCATATTTATTAGTTCAACCATTCATAAAAGCATGGCTTCTCTATTCGACACATCACCATGCCCAAAGAAGGAATCAAAATAATAAAAAGCATTAAGAACAATAGAACACACTATTTGAAAAACACATTAAATTCCACTTGTCCAAACAACAACTCAAGATATAAGTTTAAGATCCATCTATCCTTAATACACAAAATATCTACTCCATGTTAATATTCAAACAATCTAAGTTCATATTATAAAACATCAACATAGCTAGATAAGAATAATACAAAACCGGAGAAGAATGATTCAAGAGCTAGATGCGTAGCCTCCTGGAGTGTCTCCAACTCTCCTCTCTCGTCTTCTCTCCTCCAAATTATGTTTTCTTCCTTCTCTTTACCGTCTCTCTCTTGTTCAGCTAGGGTTTTCTTTTTTTAACTTTTCAGAATCCGCAGGCTGGCGCTGCAGCTCCAACTTCCCGGCGCTGCAGCTTCAAGAAGTCTTTCTAACCCTAATCTGGCGCTGCAGCTCCAACTTTTTGGCACTGCAGTGCCAACTTTCTGTCCAAATTGGTCTCTTTTAGCCAGCTACCAGCGCTGCAGCACCAACATCCTGGCGCTGCAGCCTTGAGTTTCTGTCTTCTTTGTGCGTTTTGGCCTTCCAGTGCTCTCTAGTGCTCTAGCAAGTGTCTGCACAATAAATTTCCATGACTTAGCATTGATAAATCAACTAAAACAACTTATTAGTATAATAAGAAAAACTAAACTCAATTTGCTAAAAATACATGCAACATAATTCTAATGCTTAAGATCAACACCAAAAACGTGCCTAAAAGCAGTATAATAACAAGATTTATTCAGAGTTATCACACCCCCAAACTTACGTTTTTGCTAGTCCTCGAGCAAACTAGAATAAAATTCTATGCACACACATCCTAAGAGTGGGAGATGGTTTGATTAGATTTGATATAACATGCCTCAAAGATTGCATATAAATCATAACGCAAGAAAACTTTCCAAATGCTGCAAATGTCTAGAATTTCAAATTTATTGGCAGCTTTATCTTACATCAAATTCTTTAAACGTGTGTGTGTGTAACACCTTTATAAACTTAATCATCTCGCCACTCTGATCGGTTTATGCAAGCAAGTAGGATAATGCCAATCTTTCAAAGTCCATAAGCTTTCTTTTCACACTACTCTCCACTAATGTAGGCCATGACAATACCCGAGATCACCAGGACTTTATTCTGCTTATAACTTTTGTTGGAAATCACCTTGACAAGATGCCTAGGTGGTGATCTTCCAAACACCCAAGTCTTGAACGACTTGAAGAAAGAATTTCAGCAATCGAACACAAGAACAGAAAATCAAAGAAAGAAAGAAGACAAGTAATTTGTTGTCGAGGTTCGGCAATGTGCCTACGTCCCCGTGAGTTCCTCTGAACTCTCTGCACTATCACAATGGTTCTTACAAAGTTACAGCAATCCCCTTCAAGAATCTAAGTTCTTGAAGAACCAAGAAGAGAACGAGAAAGTGATAGACCTATTACAATGTTTTCTATCAATTCTCTACTAACCTCTCTTCTTTACAACCAGCCTCACTACAAGAGTCCTTCTTGTGTTTATATCTCTCACATAATTCTCTCTTGTGTTTACAATTATCTCAGAATGTCACAACCTGTGTGGTTCTCTCACACACCTTTTCCACCACTTGAAATGAGGCTAAGAAACCCTTTTTATAGCCTCTTAATTCTTGGACAATCTTGTGAATCATTCTTGACCCTTTGATCATGTTCTTCCTTTAATCTCAGCCTTTCATCACTCTCCAAGTGATGCTGTGCGTTTTGGTGTGGTTCTGTGTGCTGCGGCGTGACCTGATGCTGCAGCCTCCTGATGCTGTGCGCACACCTCCTACCTGTGGGCAGAAACTTCCACAGCAGTGTGCCTGACCTTTCCATGCTCAAAATTAAAGCACACACATGTGTGCAACCTTATAACTTGCTGAAATTTGATATCCCATAATTGGTTTGGACATTAACCAACTTTAGGCCATGTTTGGATATGTTTGAAACTTAGACAAATAACAACAATCTCTACCTTTGTCTAAGAGTTCAAAAACCTGAACCATTGTGCAGAAAGCTTCGGGATCCAAACTCATTTGGAGTTACCAATTAACCAACTCCAATCCTAAGAAGTCCAAGGTAATGATTGGACCTTCTTAGAGGTAGAACCTTGGTGCCTAAATCTGCAGGACTTTTCTCCGTGGTCTTCTTGTCAACATGAATGCATCCTTTCGTACCATTTTCCAGAATGTAATGATACCAAACATCCATATACTTTGTCCCCTCATGGAAAACTGGATTCCTCCAAAAGTGCCCCGCACTTTGGTTATCCAAAGTTACCACTACCTGCTCTTTTAGGACCTCCCACTCGTCCAACAACCCTTTGCACCCCATAGCCTCCTTTATGGCTTCCGTAGCCGCTATGCATTCTGCCCTGGTTGTTATGAGTGCTACCACTGGCTGCCACTGAACCTCCATGTACCTCAGCAACCACTTCATCCCAAGCCAATGCTCTTTTCCGGGATTACTCACACATTCGCTGAAAACATCCATTGCCCAAGAAACACTTGACCTGTTTCTCTTCCTTTCCCAGATGATTCTCCTCATCCCAAGGATCTTTTGTGTAAGGCTGAGATCCTTCCTCTCGAACTCCTCACTGAGTTGAGATGTAAACCTTTCCATCCTCTTCCTGCTGTTCCAAACTAACAGCCCATCAATGACATAGGTGAGGATACTCACCATCTTCCCCACCTTGTGTCCAGGTGAGAAAGTTTCTGTGAAACCTATTTCTTCTCTTCTTGTGAACCCATTCGCCACCAGCTTAGCCTTGTTCCGGACTTCATCTCTTGGAGGGCACCCTTCTTTGATCTTGTAAGTGCACTTACATTCCACAACTTTTTGATTTCCTGGAATTTTCACCAATTCCAAAAAGTTGTTCTTCCTCAAAGAATCCATTTCTTCCTCCATAGCTAGCTGCCACTTTGACGAATCCTTACACTCCATGGCCACCGTGTAAGTTTCTTGTTCACTCATCTCTCCTTCTGTCCAAGGAGCTGCTACATCCGCAAACCCACATCTTGAAGGTGGTCCGACCAGCCTTCTTTCCCGGTCTCTTGTGAGCTGAAAGTCCTTCCGACTTGCTGCAGCATCATTTTCTTTTTCAGCCTCTTCTTGAGTTTCTTGAGCTTGGCAATCATCCAAGGGCTCTACCTGGTCTGAACCCTCTTGCCTCCTTTGCTCTACCTGAACAGAATCTCCCTTGATGCTATGCTCAACAATTTCTGAATTAGTTTGCTCACTAGCCCCTGCAGGGTTAGTTTTCTCCAAGTAGGGAAATAATAATTCATTAAAGACAACATCCCTACTTATTATGAGTTTAAATCCTTCTTTTTCTAAGGACCACAACCTGTACCCCTTAGCCCCTTCCCCATATCCTAGAAACACATATTTTCTAGATCCTGGGCTAAGCTTATCCTCCTTTTGGAGTGCATACGCAGCACATCCAAAAGTCCTAAGGTTGTCCAACTCAGGGGGTTTTCCACTCCACATCTCCATGGGAGTCTTTTGGAACACAATCCTAGAGGGTGATCTATTAATCAAATATGCAGCTGTAGCTACAGCTTCTCCCCAAAAATATTTTGGTAACCCGGATCCATCTAACATGCACCTAACCTTTTCCATAAGGGTCTTATTCATCAACTCAGCAACTCCATTTTGCTGAGGAGTTTCCACAACCGTCCTATGTCTTAGAATGCCATTTAACCTACAGAATTGATCAAGTTCTTGGTTAAAAATTTCTAAGCCATTATCGGTTCTTATCCCCTTAACTACTCTACCCATTTGTGTCTCAACCAGCCCTTTCCACACCACTAATTTATTCAAGGCATCTAATTTATTCTTAACCAAATAAACCCATACTTTTCTTGAATAATCATCAATTAAAGATAGAAAGTAAATGTTACCTCCCTGTGTTGGTGTCCTTGCTGGTCCCCAAAGGTCCGCATGAATGTAGTCAAGAATGCCCTTAGACTTGTGCATTCCGGTGTTGAAGCTGACCTGATGTTGCTGCCCAAAAACACAGCTCTTACAAAAATCCAGTTCTTCTACTTTGTCACCACCAAGTAGACCTTCCTTACTAAGCACTTGCAGGCCCTTTTCGCTTATGTGTCCCAAGCGAGTGTGCCAAAGGGCTGCCTTGTCCAGCTCAGCCATCAAGCTTGCTGCTTGATCATTGGTTTCTGTTTCTCCGATCATCTCATAGAGTCCATCGTTTCTTGCTGCCTTGATCACCACCAAAGATCCCTTGGCCACCTTGATCTTTCCTCCCTCTATCTTGCATGTATAGCCCCTGGAATCTAGCTGCCCCAATGAGATCAAGTTCATCTTCAAATCTGGAATATACCTCACATTTTCCAGCAGCCTTGTGACTCCATCAAACATCCTCAATTGGATATCTCCAATCCCTCTCACTTGGCAAGAATTATCATTCCCCAAGAAGACCATTCCATCATTGATCTTCTTGAAATTCTTGAACCATTCTTTGTGAGGGCTCATATGATGAGTGCACCCGGTATCCAAGATCCATTTCCCGCTGCCTTCTTGCCCCTTGCTCACACTTGAGCACACAACAAGAACATCATCATCTTGCTGTTCTGTTTTGGCAACCGAAGCCTCTCCATTCTTGGTATGGCTTCCTCCTCTATCCCTTGTCATCTTCTTGCAATCTTTCTTGACATGACCCTTATTATGGCAGTAGTAGCAGCTCTTCCCTCCAAATCTCAGTTTGGAATGCATTCTCCCATGGCTTTCTCCTCTACCTCTGTCCCGGTAGTAGCCATGCATGCTTCTGTGCACTCTCCCATGGCTCTCTCCTCTACCTCTGTCCTGGTAGTAGCCATGCATGCTGCTGTGCACTCTCCCATGGCTCTCTCCTCTACCTCTGTCCCGGTAGTAGCCATGGTTGCTGCCATACCAAGTTGCTGGCCTTCTTTTAAAGAACAGCCCTTTACCACTTGATGCACTCCTTTTCTTGGCATCAAGATTATCTTGCAACTCTTTCTTAGGATCAAATTTAAAAGCAAAGATTTGTTTCCGAAGATACCTCTTATGTGGGAGAGTCTTGGCAAGAAACAATTCATCTAGTTTCTTCCATAATGCAGCTGGATCTTCTAAGTCTCCGCACTCCCTTGTGTCATTATCCGACATGTTCAAGAAAATGGTGCTGTAAGCCATCTTCTTCATCTCGGTCCGCTGGTCCTCCGTGACACTTGCTGGAAAAGCATCATCTTCTCCAATAGCCAAGTCCACTTTTTGTTGCACAAGAACCTCCTTGATCTTCCGCTTCCATAGGGAAAAATCTCCCTTTCCATCAAACTTCTTTATACCGAAATTTGAATCCATCTTGCGGAGATGATCCCTTGTCTTATGCAGTACCCACAAATGCTTTCTCAACCTCAAGAACACAGATCGAAGATGGATCTTAACCGTTCTTGAATCACTTTCAAGAACACGATCAGATATTGATCTTAACACCGTTCTTGATTTACCTCAAGAACACGATCATATATAGATCTTAACTCCGTTCTTGAATCACCCAAGAAGTTGATCTTTGATTCTTGGAGTCTTGGCTCCGTACCTTCTACTTCATGTTCCGATAACCAGCTGCTGTGCTCTGATACCACTGTCCAAAGCTCTGATACCACTGTTGGAAATCACCTTGACAAGATGCCCAGGTGGTGATCTTCCAAACACCCAAGTCTTGAACGACTTGAAGAAAGAATTTCAGCAATCGAACACAAGAACAGAAAATCAAAGAAAGAAAGAAGACAAGTAATTTGTTGTCGAGGTTCGGCAATGTGCCTACGTCCCCGTGAGTTCCTCCAAACTCTCTGCACTATCACAATGGTTCTTACAAAGTTACAGCAATCCCCTTCAAGAATCCAAGTTCTTGAAGAACCAAGAAGAGAACGAGAAAGTGATAGACCTATTACAATGTTTTCTATCAATTCTCTACTAACCTCTCTTCTTTACAACCAGCCTCACTACAAGAGTCCCTCTTGTGTTTATGTCTCTCACGCAATTCTCTCTTGTGTTTACAATGATCTCACAATGTCACAACCTGTGTGGTTCTCTCACACACCTTTTCCACCACTTGAAATGAGGCTAAGAAACCCTTTTTATAGCCTCTTAATTCTTGGACAATCTTGTGAATCATTCTTGACCCTTTGATCATGTTCTTCCTTTAATCTCAGCCCTTCATCACTCTCCAAGTGATGCTGTGCGTTTTGGTGTGGTGCTGTGTGCTGCGGCGTGACCTGATGCTGTGCGCACACCTCTTGCCTGTGGGCAGAAACTTCCACAGCAGTGTGCCTGACCTTCCCATGCTCAAAATTGAAGCACACACATGTGTGCAACCTTATAACTTGCTGAAATTTGATATCCCATAATTGGTTTGGACATTAACCAACTTTAGGCCATGTTTGGATATGTTTGAAACTTAGACAAATAACAACAACTTTGGCTAAGGTTAAGGTATGGTAAAAGATTGATTTGAGGCTCACATCATCTTAAGCACATCAACCAATAAAAATTTTATTTCGAACTTTCTCTCAGTTATCATGGAATACTTCCAATACTTTTGCTATTGTCACATCTTCTTCTTCTTATTCTTTTTTTCTTTTCCTTTTTTTTTTCGTATGCTTGTACTATAGTAGCACTAGTCTTTGTTTCCGTGTGCATTACTGAAACTATAGCATAGCATATACACGACGATCAAACACAACTTTGTCGGCTGCCTATGATAGGCAGAATACAACTTGATCAAATAATTCGTGTGGTAAACCTTTTTAACTTCGATCTTTCCCTTGGTCACTCTCGATGGGAAATATGTAATACTTGTCATAGCCAAGTGAAAACCGCTTCCTCTTGCTCAATCCTCTATCACCACTTAAGAGAATAATCCCTTTATTAATCAATGTGCTTACAGGTGAAAGGTGGAGATATATATATATATATATATATATTTGAAAGGGAAATAGATTATATGATTGGGTGACAAAACAACATGTATCCGAGCTCAAAAGGGGAAAACTAAGGATAATCACATATCAAGGGTTGGCTAGAAAGGCTCAAACTTTCCAAACATGGCCTGGATCCTTTCTTTGGTATAGTACTACCTAGGATTTCGCCTCGAGTGGTCTTCAAACAAGTTCTAGAGTCCAAGAGATTACAAGACTACACTGCTCACATAAACGCTCTTTGAAACAGCAAGACAACAAAGTGCTTAGGTGTACGTGCTCATTGAGTTCAAAGAGTTCGATGTAAAATAAATCCAACAACAAATTCAAGCACACAGACAAACGCAAAATTTTTCAAATTTTCAATGGCTATAATCAAGTTAATCTATTTCTCATCATCGAAAAAATCAAAATCAACACAAACAACAGAAAGCACTTAGATAAAACAAATAGAAAAATAACTAGAAACATGAGCAGTGCACAACATTCAGATAAATTTCCCACCCCCAAACTTAAATGATACATTGTCCGCAACATATAGAATCTAAATTATAAATCAAGAGAAAGGAATTCCCCTGATTAGTCGGAGGCCAAATCAATCATCTTTGTCAATGTCCTCATCCTCATGATCACTGCTATGATCAGGATATGGTGGTAGTTGAGAGGGAGAGTAGCTGGAAATTAAATTTTTAGAGTGCCCTAACTGTGGAAGGGCTGTGCATTTAAATGTCAGCTTGCGGCCTGGCGCTGCAGCTTCCACTTTCCAGCGCTACAGTGCTGGATTTCTAGGCAGATTTAATGTGCGTGAGTGTAGAAATAGCTTGTGTGCACAAGTCTGGCGCTGCAGTTCCAACATTGTGCGGCTACAGCGCTGAATCTCTGACCTGGACAGCAATCCAGCGCTGCAGCCTCACATTTCTGGCGTTGCAGCACCAGGGCTTTTATTTATATGATCGTTCAAGGAATAAAATGATGAGTAAATATCGTTCCCAACGAGGACTGAGCAAATACTACATAAATTATGACTCGATTCTTATTGTTATTTGAGCAAACGAATAATTGTTGGAGAAAAGTTTACTAACAATTAACTAAAAGGGAAAAACAGAACGCAATAGTAGATAAAGGAAGACTTGCAAACTTTGGAATGAAGACTCTTATGAACTAACGTGCTAAGGACTCAACTTCACCTAAACCATAATTGACAAGAGTTTTGAATGGACAAGTTTCACTTACTATGTTTTTCAAGATGGTAGAATCCCTAATAAATTGGTTATCCATATTCCAGGTCTAACCACAATCTCAAGAATCATTAACTTCAAATATCCGTATTCCAGGTCTATTCTAGATTAATTCAAATTAAGAAACATTAAGTGTTTATGGATTCCTTTTAGTTAAATCTCTCTATTCGGTTACGATTTAAGCGGACCACATAAACTTCCTAGAATCCCTATTCGGTTAGTTCTATTCCATTCATGGCATGTTTTACCCTGGCCTTTGCATAAATAACAATCCAATATCATATTTATTAGTTCAACCATTCATAAAAGTATGGCTTCTCTATTCGACACATCACCATGCCCAAAGAAGGAATCAAAATAATAAAAAGCATTAAGGACAATAAAACACACTCTTTGAAAAACACATTAAATTCCACTTGTCCAAACAACAACTCAAGATATAGGTTTAAGATCCATCTATCCTTAATACACAAAATATCTACTCCATGTTAATATTCAAACAATCTATGTTCATATTATAAAACATCAACATAACTAGATAAGAATAATACAAAACCGAAGAAGAATGATTTAAAAGCTTGATGCGTAGCCTCCCAGAGTGTCTCCAACTCTCCTTTGGCTTCTCCTCTTCTCCAAATTCTGTTTTCTTCTTCTACTGCCTCCCTCTTGTTCAGCTAGGGTTTTCTTTTTATAACTTTTTAGAATCCGCGGGCTGGCGCTGCAGCTCCAACTTCCCAGCGCTGCAGCGCCAACTTTCTGTCCAAATTGGTCTCTTTTAGCCAACTACCAGCGCTGCAGCGCCAACATCCCGGCGCTGCAGCCTTAAGTTTCTGTCTTCTTTGTGCATTTTGGCCTTCCAGTGCTCTCCAGCGCTCTAGCAAGTGTCTGCACAATAAATTTTCATGACTTAGCATTGATAAATCAACTAAAACAACTTATTAGTAGAATAAGAAAAACTAAACTCAATTTGCTAAAAATTCATGCAACATAATTCTAATGCTTAAGATCAACACCAAAAACGTGCCTAAAAGTAGTATAATAATAAGATTTATTTAGAGTTATCACACCCCCAAACTTACGTTTTTGCTAGTCCTCGAGCAAACTAGAATAAAATTCTTTGCACACACATACTAAGAGTGTGAGATGGTTTGATTAGATTTGATATAACATGCCTCAAAGATTGCATATAAATCATAACGCAAGAAAACTTTCGAAATGCTGCAAATGTCTAGAATTTCAAATTTATTGGCAGCTTTATCTTACATCAAATTCTTTAAAAGTGTGTGTGTGTAACACCTTTATAAACTTAATTATCTTGCCACTCTGATCAGTTTATGCAAGTAAGTAGGATAATGCCAATCTTTCAAAGTCCATAAGCTTGCTTTTCACACCACTCTCCACTAATGTAGGCCATGACAATACCCGAGATCACCAGGACTTTATTCTGCTTATAACTTTGGCTAAGGTTAAGGTATGGTAAAAGATTGATTTGAGGCTCACATCATCTTAAGCACATCAACCAATAAAAATTTTATTTTGAACTTTCCCTCAGTTATTAAGGAATACTTCCAATACTTTTGCTATTGTCACATCTTCTTCTTCTTATTCTTTTTTTCTTTTCCTTTTTTTTTTCGTATGCTTGTACTATAGTAGCACTAGTCTTTGTTTCCGTGTGCATTACTGAAACTATAGCATAGCATGTACACGACGATCAAACACAACTTTGCCGGCTGCTTGTGATAGGCAGAATACAACTTGATCAAATAGTTCGTGTGGTAAACCTTTTTAACTTCGATCTTTCCCTTGGTCACTCTCGATGGGAAATATGTAATACTTATCATAGCCAAGTGAAGACCGCTTCCTCTTGCTCAATCCTCTGTCACCACTTAAGAGAATAGTCCATTTATTAATCAATGTGCTTACAGGTGAAAGTTGGAGATATATATATATATATTTGAAAGGGAAATAGGTTATATGATTGGGTGACAAAACAACATGTATCCAAGCTCAAAAGGGGAAAACTAAGGATAATCACATATCAAGGGTTGGCTAGAAAGGCTCAAACTTTCCAAACATGGCCTGGATCCTTTCTTTGGTATAGTACTACCTAGGATTTCACCTCGAGTGGTCTTCAAACAAGTTCTAGAGTCAAAGAGATTACAAGACTACACTGCTCACATAAACGCTCTCCGAAACAGCAAGACAACAAAGTGCTTAGGTGTACGTGCTCATTGAGTTCAAAGAGTTCGATGTAAAATAAATCCAACAACAAATTCAAGCACATAGACAAACGCAAAATTTTTCAAATTTTCAATGGCTATAATCAAGTCAATCTATTTCTCATCATCGGAAAAATCAAAATCAAACACAAACAACAGAAAGCACTCAGATAAAACAAATAGAAAAATAACTAGAAACATGAGCAGTGCACAACATTTAGATAAAGTTCCCACCCCCAAACTTAAATGATACATTGTCCGCAATGTATAGAATTTGAATTATAAAGCAAGAGAAAGGAACTCCCCTGATTAGTCGGAAGCCGAATCAATCGTCTTTGTCAATGTCCTCATCCTCATGATTACTGCTATGATCGGGATATGGTGGTAGTGGAGAGGGAGAACAGCTGGAAATTAAATTTTAGAGTGCCCTAACTGTGGAAGGGCTGTGCATTTAAATGTCAGCTTGCGGCCTGGCGCTGCAGCTTCCACTTTCCAGCGCTGCAGCGTTGGATTTATGGGCAGATGTAACGTGCGTGAGTGCAGAAACAGCTTGTGTGCACAGGTCCTGGCGCTGCAGCGCCAACATTGTGAGGCTGCAGCGCTGAATCTCTCACCTGGACAACATATAAATGAAAGACCTGGTGCTGCAGTGCCAGAAATGTGAGGCTGCAGCGCTGGATTGCCGTCCTGACTTCAAGTAGGGCTGAAAATAAACCAAAAAAATGCACATTGTAAGGCCATAAAAATTGAAATACAAATAAATTAAGCAAAACAAACAAATTTGAAACACATCAAATAATTTCTAAAGGCAAGAAAAAATTAAAAAGTAAGAACCAAAATGGTGGTTCTAATTTATAGTCTTTAGCTTGACTTTCTATTTTATGGCTCTTGGAGAATGGTGGTGGACGATTTAGGGTCAAAAGTCCCCATAATGTAGTGCTTCAATCTGTGCCCGTTAACCTTGAATGTCTCCTTGTTTTTCTAGTGTCAAACCTCAACGGCACCAAAAGGTGAGACACTTATCACGGTATATGGTCCAGTCCACTGAGATTTTAGCTTTCCTAGAAATATGTGCCTTCTTAGGACTTCCAACAACTGTTCTTCTATTTTACCTATCAACGAAGAAGTTATTATCATAGGGAAAATATTTTTCTCTAAATAAGCATATTTTAAATGAGCAAGTAAAGTTTTCAATTCAGTTATTATTATTTGTTCTTCTGGCACTTCTTTTCCCATTTCAGACTCCAAGTTCCTTGCTTCTTCTTCGATGATGAGTTTTTCAGTGGTATTAGTTCCTGATTCCATGATGCATCCCTTCAAAGTATCTTCATTTAATGTTTTCTCCTGAAACTCCTCAATGAGGTTATCAACAATATCCACTTGAAAACAAGAAGAAGTAGAAAAGCTATAAGAGTATTTCATAATTTTATACATATCAAAAACTACTTGCTCATCATTGACTCTTAAAGTCAATTTCCCTTGTTGTACATCAATTAGGGCTCTCCCTGTAGCAAGGAATGGACGTCCAAGTATAAGAGGTACCTCACGATCCTCTTCCATGTCGAGAACAATGAAGTCTACAGGGAATATAAATTTATCAACCTTTACCAGTACATCTTCTATGATTCCCCGTGGTCTCTTAATAGATCGATCAACTAATTGTAATGACATTGTTGTTGTTTTGATTTCTTCTAATCCAAGTTTCCTGAAAATTGAAAGAGGCATAAGATTGATACTTGCACCAAGGTCACATAAAGCTTTATCAAAAAATGAATTTCCTAAAGTGTAAGGTATAGTAAAACTCCCTGGATCTTTTAATTTTGGAGGTAGCTTGTTTTGCAGTATAGTGCTGCACTCTTCAGTTAACATTACCGTTTCGTGTTCCTCGAACTTCCGTTTATTAGACAAAATTTCTTTTAAAAATTTAGTGTAACTAGGCATCTGTGCTAATGCCTCTACAAATGGAATGTTAATATGCAATTTCTTGAAAATCTCTAAAAATTTTGAAAATTGCTTACCTAATTTTTCTTTCATAAATTTTTGAGGATAGGGAAGAGGTGGCATATATTTAGTTTCAGGGTTAGAATCGATCAAACCTTTACTAGTACATTTCTTTGCTGAAACACGTTTCTCCTCTTGCTCAGTCTCTTCTTTCTCACCTTCTTGATGAGTGATTTCTTTAGGTTGTGGCTCTTCCAATTGTGTGCCGCTCCTTAGTGTTATGGCCATGACATCCTCCTTAAGATTCTTTTCTGTGTTGCTCGGGAGGGAACCTTGTGCACGTCCAGAAATTATGTTCGCTAGTTGACCGACTTGAACTTCTAGATTTTTTATGGATGCTTCTTGATTTTGGAATCTTGTTTCTGCTGTACTTAAAAATTTAGCCATTATATCCTCCAAGTTGGACTTATTTTCTTGAGGGGTATATTCAGGATGAGATTGCTTTGCATTGCTTTGATTCCACGAGAAGTTTGGATGATTCCTCCATCCCGGATTATATGTGTTGCTGTATGAATTGTTCTGCCTGTGAAAATTTGAAACAAAATTAGCTTGTTCAGCAGATGAATTATACGCAAACTGATTACCTGCTTGACAGTTACTACTATGGTGGCCACTACCACTACACAATTCACATATAACATGTGTAGTAGGATAAAGTCCATCTATCTTCTTGGTGAGAACCTCCATTTGTGCTGTTAAAGCTATAACAGCATCTATATTGTGCAATCCTGAGGTTTTGTTTACAGGTAACCTCTCAACTGGCAATTGATAAGAATTTGTGGCCATCTCTTCTAGCAATTCAAGAGCCTCTTCTGGAGTTTTTCTCATGATCATGCCACCTGCAGCTGCATCAATCATATTTTGGGTTGCACTGGTTAAACCGTTATAAAAAGTTTGTACCTGCATCCAAGTGGGCAACTCATGATGAGGACATCTTCTCAAAAGGTCTTTAAAACTTTCCCATGCCTCATAGAGTGACTCTCGATCGACCTGCAAAAACATAATAATTTCATTACGTAACTTTGCAGTTTTTGCAGGAGGGAAGTATTTCCCTAAAAAAATTTGTGCCAATTCTGCCCATGTGGTTATGGATCCGGCAGGCAAAGAAGTCAACCAGTTTTTTCCTTTATCCCTCAATGAAAATGGGAAAAGCCATAAGCGGATTGCATCCTCCAATACTCTGTTATGCTTGAATGTGTCACAAATTTCCAGGAAATTAGTCAAGTGAACATTTGGATCCTCTTGCGATAGGCCCTTAAATTGTACTAAATGTTGAATCATTTGAATGATGGTAGGCTTAATTTCAAAATTGTTCGCTTGTATAGGTGGTCGCCGAATGCTAGATTCAACACCATCCATCTTTGGCATGGCATAATCCCACAGTGCACGTTTTACCTCTGCATTATTTCCTTCTGCCATTGTGTCAACTGTTACTGGTGCTGCTCTTCTCAAAGCGTGAAAAGTGCGCTCAATCTCTGGACTCAATTCTGCAAGTATTCTCCCACTAGTACGTGTCATGCACTAGTAACGAAAACCTTGCAAAAGACACTTAAAAACCAAATTAATAAAATCTCAAATTAACTAGTTGAATCACAATAAATGTATTATTTTATTTCAGTCCTTGGCAACGGCGCCAAAAACTTGATGCGATGAAATTTACACTAGCAAGTGCACTAATCGTTCAAGTAATAAAATGATGAATGAATATCGTTCCCAACGAGGACTGAACAAATACTACAAAAATTATGACTCAAACCCTTACCGTTATTTGAGCAAACGAATAATTGTAGGGGAAAAGTTCATTAACAATTAACTAAGGAAATAAGATAAATGACAACAATAAATAGAGGAAGACTTTCAAACTTTGGAATGAAGATTCTTATGAACTAATATGCTAAGGACTCGATTTCACCTAAACCATTATTGATAAGACTTTCGAATGGACAAGTTTCATTTAATATGTTTTTCAAGATGGTAGAATCCCCAATAAATTGGTTATCCATATTCCAGGTCTATTCTAGATTAATTCAAGTCAAGAAATATTAAGTATTTTTGGATTCCTTTCAGTTAAATCTCCCTATTCGGTTACGATTTAAGCGGACCACATGAACTTCCTAGAATCCCTATTCGGTTACCCCTATTCTATTCATGGCATGTTTTACCCTGGCCTTTGCATAGATAACAATCCAATATCATATTTATTAGTTCAACCATTCATAAAAGCATGGCTTCTCTATTTGACACATCACCATGCCCAAAGAAGGAATCAAAATAATAAAAAGCATTAAGAACAATAAAACACACTCTTTGAAAAACACATTAAATTCCACTTGTCCAAACAACAACTTAAGATATAGGTTTAAGATCCATCTATCCTTAACACACAAAATATCTACTCCATGTTAATATTAAAACAATCCATGTTCATATTATAAAACATCAACATAGCTAGATAAGAATAATACAAAACCGGAGAAGAATGATTTAAGAGCTTGATGTGTAACCTCCTGGAGTGTCTCCAACTCTCCTCTCTCGTCTTCTCTCCTCCAAATTATGTTTTCTTCCTTCTCTCTACCGTCTCTCTCTTGTTCAACTAGGGTTTTCTTTTTATAACTTTTTAGAATCCGCGGGCTGGCGTTGCAGCTCCAACTTCGCGGCGCTGCAGCTTCAAGAAGTCTTTCTAACCCTAATCTGGCGCTGCAGCTCCAACTTTCTGGCGCTGCAGCGCCAACTTTCTGTCCAAATTGGTCTCTTTTAGCCAGCTACCAGCGCTGCAGCACCAACATCCCGGCGCTGCAGCCTTGAGTTTCTATCTTCTTTGTGCATTTTGGCCTTCCAGTGCTCTCCAGTGCTCTAGCAAGTGTCAGCACAATAAATTTCCATGACTTAGCATTGATAAATCAACTAAAACAACTTATTAGTAGAATAAGAAAAACTAAACTCAGTTTGCTAAAAATACATGCAACATAATTCTAATGCTTAAGATCAACACCAAAAACATGCCTAAAAGCAGTATAATAACAAGATTTATTCAGAGTTATCATGCTCCCAAGTAATTTCTTCAACATCTTTGTTTTGCCATAACATTTGAACTAAAGGAAAACTTTATTACACAAGACTTGTTCTTTTCTGTCTAGAATTTTGATTGGTACTTGCATAAATGTCAAATCTTTTTGAAGTTCTATAGCCTGACTCAGAATACTATGGGATTCATCATGTAAGCAATTTCTCAAAAGTGAAACGTGAAACACATTGTGCAATTTCTCAAGAACACAACACGTTCAGACACCAAAAGAAAACAGAAGATCTAGAATAGACACTAAGGTAATTGAATCACATTGTAAATCTCTAGATTTCAATTACGTAGCGTGATCTATGGCTCAATTCACAAAAATTTTGACAAAAATAAAATATAAAAAATGTTTCTAAGTCAAAAACTGTTTTGAAACATAAAAACTGGGTTTAAGGACAACCCAGTCGACTGGGTCTCTATACTAGTCGACTAGGAAAAGGGACAGTAAGTTCCCAGTCGATTGGTAATAAGACTCAACTGACTAGTAACTTCACCCAGTCAACTGGTCCTATGACCCAGTTGACTGGTTCGCTCTCTTAGTTTAAAAGTGAATTTTTTTCAGTTGACCTAGTCAACTGATATGAGGACCCAATCGACTAGTAATTCAAAAATATGACCGTTTAAAACATGAGACTTGAGTATTTAATGCTCAAAACCTACCAAATCAGTGTCTAACGGCCATACAAGTCCAAGGCTATAAAAAGCCTCTTCAATAAGCATTTGAAAACAAGTAAAAAGCACATTCAATTCATCATATAGCTCACTAAAGCCTTGAAAAAATTATTGTGAGCCATTCTTTAAGCTTGTTCTTGAAAAAAATATATTCTTCATTTATAAAGCATTCATTTCTATCTCTTTACCATTCCTTTACATTTAATACCATTTATTGTAAAGAGAAAGATTTGTTGTAACTCTTAGAGTGTTTAGGATTAAACACTTTGTTGTAACTTCCTTGTTGAAGAGATTGTTTGTAAGGTTTATGCAACAGTCGTGAAGTTGCTCGACTACAATTAGTGGTTTACTTCAAGGAGAATCCTTAAAGAAAGTGGACGTAGGGTCGGAGAGATTCCGATATTGTCGAACTACTACAAACGGAGTTTGCATAGTCTCTTCCTTAACTCATTTATTTTCAAGCATATTATTTGATTGTGTGCGTTGCTTGTTAAACCTTAAAATTATGAGTTAATTAGCATTAAGTTTTTTAAAACCTAATTCACCCCAACTTGGGTTTGTACCTCGGTTTATAATTGGTATCAGAGCTTCATACTCAATTTCAGGCTTAAAATCCTTGAGTTGATCTGATGGCATCTAATAGCTATATCGAAAGATATTCCTATACTAGACCTCATTTGTTCAATGGTCTAACTATAACTACTGGAAAAATGGAATGCAAATCTTTGTTGAAGGACAAGATTACAATCTATAGAGAGTTATTGAACAAGGACCTAGAATTCCTACAAAAGAAATAACCATTGGAGAGATCAATTATACAATCCCTAAACTCAAAACAGAGTTTAATGAAGAGGATTGTAGAATGATGTCTCTGAATAGTAGAGCAACTAGCATGTTATATTACGCTTTAGGTATCGCTGAATACAATAAAATTTCTACATGTATTTCAACTAAAGAGATTTGAGATAAACTACAAGTTACGTATGAAGGCACTAGCGAAGTAAAAAAATAAAAAAATTTATATGCTAGTGTCCAAGTATGAATCTTTCAAAATGTCTCCTAATGAAACTATTTCTCAAATACACTCACGTTTTACTACCATTGTTAACAGTTTAAAGCTTCTTGGTAGGAACATTGAGGAATTTGAACTAACGAGAAAGATCTTAAGATTTGCCATCCACTTGGAAAGCAAAGAAGATGGCCATAACGAAGGCAAAAGATCTCAACAAACTTGATGTTGAAATGCTCATTGAATCACTATTGACATACGAGATGGAAGAAATGAATCTTGTTGTCAATGATGATGAGGAAAAGAAGAAAGTGATTGCTCTCAAAGCCTCTACAAGCAACAAAGAGGAAGAAAAGGAAGAAGAGAGTGAGAGAAGCGAAGAAGATTGTGAGATGGCATTAATCACCAAAAAGTTTCACAAGTTCTTAAAAAAGAGCAAGAAACCTTACACAAAGGATTCCACTCCAAAAAGAGAACCTTTTATGTGTTTTGGTTGCAAGAAGCACGGTCACATCAAGGCCGATTGTCCAACACTAAGCAAACCATATAAGAGCTTCAAAAAGAAAGCTATGATTGCAACCACATGAAGTGATGATGAAGAAGAAGAATCTTGGGACAATGATGTTGGATACGAGGAGATTGCCAACTATTGCACGTTTATCTACCTAAATAAATAAGTAGATAACCGAACTTGTTTTACTTGCAAGTACACAATGTTAATGGTAGCATAGTGTGCAAGTGTGAGATCATTTCTACAGGGATTGGTGAATTTCGTTTTTAGAATCAGTTTCTCAATATAAAAAGATAGAAATAACAGTTGAGTGTGATTTAATAATAATAAGAACATAGAGCTTTGATATCCACCTCTAATTATACTTTCCCAATGAGTAATGTGTCAATGCACTAGCCTTACCATGAATACCTAATGGTTGCCAACCTAAGGGTATGGTATATACTCCTTAAGCTGTTGATTTCCCTAAGCACTGAGTTAGGCATGGTATCTACTCTAACTCTTTTCTTTCTTAAGGGATTCAACATAGTATCTACTGAGTTATTCCTTAAGAGAGCATAAGATTTATGGAAATCCACAACCACATGAGACCTACTCCCGGTTTCCCATGTTGATTAATCCAAGAATCCGGTGTGGATATCTTTTGTTACCATTGTTAGACCCAGGATTCGGTCATCCAAATTGGTCTAACTAACTAATCTATACCACATACACATATTGATCAGACATACACATATGAGGAATTTAAATAAACACATGTATTAATCGAGTTAAGCATCATAATCAAGGCTATTTCAAAGATAATCAATGAATGTATATATGGGAAAGCATAACTAGGGCTTCAATCGAGCCCTATAAAGAGTTAGTTACACATGTTGTCTAAGATAAGCATCATAACATAAACTAAACAAAAAATATAAAACCCGAAGAATACTGTGGAGACAGGTTGTCAATCTTTTCAAAAGCTTACAACTCCGAGCCAAGCAAAAGATAAAAGAAAGGATGTTTTTTGTGTGTGTTTACAAGTGTATTTATAGGGGTTGAATAACCCTGGAAGACTCTGGAAACCGTAAACTTCCTAAAACGTAAAACCTCCTCTATTTCTAAAACTGGTTCTATCGTTTTACTGTTCACGCCCGTACATATGTGCTTGATCGCATTCGTTGTGCGCTCCATCGCAAGGCTTCGCTTGATTCTTCTTTGTGTGCACACGAGCGCTTATGCACTCGATCGCACTTTAGCTAACAGCTCCAAGATTTCTAGATTTCTTCCTTTAAGTGCCAAAGTTGCTTCTTTTTTTCTCTATGACCCTATAAAAACATGTGAAACACATAAATGAAGTAAAATGGACTAAATTAACATAACTATGGACTTAACAAATGTAAATAAAGGTGCTTAAATAATATTTAAGCCCCTATCACACCCCCAAACTTACATATTGCTAGTCCCTTAGCAATACCAAACTAAAAACTAAAACGAAAAATAACGGCACACAGATAAATTCAATATTCATAGTGTCCACAAAAGTTTAGGTCTTACATAAAACTATGATGCGCATTCATGAGCAAGCTTAACAAATATAAACACACCTTTGCAATGAATAAGAGTTTTGAACGCAAATCACTTTCATGAGGCAGTTTAAGACATCACAAGTTTGACTTTAGTGTGTGGTGAACTAGCACATAAAAAATTAAATTTCCAAATAATTCTAATATGTAGTGTTTCGATATCTCAAGATTCACCAAATTTTCTATTAGAATCAACAAAGATGGCATAGTTTTTCCTCTTTTCTTTTATTTGTGAGATTTTTGCCAAGTTTAGTTCCTTAAGCTTTCTATTTGACTCATGTAGTGAGTGTTTAGCCAATGACTCCCAAACCAGATGGTTTTAGGGCATTAGGTGTAAAGACACCCCTATGGACTTACTAACTCGAGTCAAAAAGGCTACGAAACTAACTGGTCTTAATGCTACCAATAAGAATTTCCACTTTTTGACGTGACACTCACTGCTTACTGAGGCAAGAGGGCCAGTTACTCTGCGAAAAGTTCTTTTTAATGATTATTGTGAGCAAAATTTCTACCTTTTGACGTGACACTTACTGCTTATTGAGGCAAGAGGGCCAGTTACTCAGTGGAAAGTTTGTTTAATGATCATTAGGAGCCCTTTTTTTTTTTGCGCAATAACAACTTTTTCTATTTTCTTATGCCAAAGTGTTAATCTAATAGGTCATCTGGTTCACAGTCAAGCCAAAGAAACATACAGATTAAAATTACATGTCATACCCCACACAATTATGTGCTAATGTGCTCGTGTTAGTTTAGGCCAAACTTGTGAATCCTTAAATGCCTAAAAGTAAGTGATCTAGGTTCAAAACTTAATTATTGGCCCATATGTTCAAGGTGTTAAGCTCACTTATGAAGTCAAATCATATTGTTTATTTAGATTACCCAAAATTTTTGGAACAGAATGAATATGCATTTATCTATAAAAACAAAAACTAGGACATTTTGTCATACCCCACACAATTATGTGTTAATGTGCTCGTGTTAGTTTAGGCCAAACTTGTGAATCCTTAAATGCCTAATAGTAAGTGATCTAGGTTCAAAACTTAATTATTGGCCCATATATTCAAGGTGTTAAGCTCACTTATGAAGTCAAATCATATTGTTTGTTTAGATTACCCAAAATTTTTGGAATAGAATGAACATGCATTTATCTATAAAAAAAAAAAATTGGAACATAGTGTGTGTGTGAGTGTATCCCCATACCCCTAAACTTAAATTTTACATTGTCCCCAATGTGTGAGAAGCATGGAAAGATCTAACTGTGAGATGCAGAACTTAATGACTGGCATGGCTCATAGCACGCCCCCAAACTTGAACTGGATGCACTGACTATGTCATTGAAAAGAAAAAAAAACATAAACTGGAAAACAAGTGATAATAAATAGATATATAAAAGTAAAGACTAATAACAAAAGGAAATACTAAAAAGGATATGCTTTGGGGTGCCTCCCATAAGCGCTAAGTTTAACGTCTTCAGCCAAAACGGGTATCCTCTCACTGTTGGTCATCAGGTGGTGCAGTCAAAGAGGTACTGGGTGCAGGAGGTAGGCGATCGAGGATGACCTGTAGCATTACCTTTTTTCATGCAAACCGCGCCTCCAAACCATCTATGTGCTGGTGCACTAGTGATGTAGCTGCAGAGACCTCACCTCGGAAGGAAGACAACTCAGCGAGAAAGTACTGGGACTTAGTGGGTCCTATGTCCGAATGGTCCTCCTCTTGCAATGGGCTAATTACAGGGGTCTATGTCTCCTTATGATCCTCCTCAACTCTCTCAGCTGTAGGTGCATGAGTTGGGAGTCCTCGAGGCATGTAAGAGGGATGCTCTCACACTGGTCCGTCGCTGGTGGTCCCCTTAATCTCTTTCTTCTTGAGGATGTAAGAGAGTAGGAACTGGAATGGAAGCCCCCATGCATCGGCCGTGGTGGTCTGGCAGCCATGGACATGATTCCAAAATTTATGCAGCTGACTCCAAATGACAGCTGGGATAGAGTACCAATGGCCTCAATGGAAGGCGTATAATGTCTATAGAAATCGATCTCTCCTCTGTGTCTTATGCCCCAGTGGGCAAACATTTCGCTGGAGGATGGTGTCCACGAGCTAGAGCCGTAAAGGTATTTTTGACAAGTTCACCTCGTTGTTGTGCCTATCAGTGTACTGGCCAGCGCACATGTCCTCGATGATCGTGGTCAGGTCAAAAGATTCTGGCTGCTCTTCGATATCGGTGTCTTCCAGAGGGGACTCATCATAGCAATGAAGAGCAGTGGCTATGTCAGCGCTAGTTACCTCAATAGATGTGCCATGGACTGAAGAAATCAATACTCCTGGTCTGCTATAGTTAAAAGACAGGCTCTTATAGAACTGGACTACAAGCTGGGTGCAAGCAGTCGAGCAAACTAGTTTAAAAAGCCTCTTTAACCCCTGGTGTTTAAATGCTTGGACCGCCGATTGAGTGGCATCCATGTGCTTGAAGACTTCATTGATAGTGAAAGTGGTCTCAAATAATAGCTCTTTTTGCTCGATGCGGGGTCGGGATAACTGGGCACGGCTGCTCGAAGCACGGGAGGTAGAGGTGGATTGTTTGGACATGTTTATCTTGGTTTCTGTCAAATTTGCGATTGATCATGAATATGTGCGCTCGATCGTACTCTGGACTCGACACTCGATCGCAAATGCCATGCGCTCGATCGCACACGGTCAGATGATAGAGCCTTAAATATTCATATTTAAGCCCCCTTATTTACATTTATTAGGTCCTTAGTTACGCTAATTTAGTTCGTTTTACTTCATTTGTGTATTTCACATGTGTTTTATAGGTTTTGGAAGAAAAGAAGCAGTTTTGGCACTTAAAGGAAGAAGCCTGGAAATCCTGGAACAATCTCTGGTCAATCTGCGATCGATCGCACCATGCAATGCGATCGAGCGCACATTGCAATCGTGTGCACAGAAGAGGGATCGAGTGCAGCACTGCGATCGAGCACAAGATGTGTGCGATCGAGCACACATATACAGGCGTGAACAGTAAACTGCAGAACCCTGTTTTGGAAATAAAGAGTTTTTGTCGGTTTAGGAAGTTTAGGGTTTTCTGCACCTCTTAGGACTTCTCAAAGACCTATAAATATACCTGTAAAGCACACACAATTTACACCACAACTTAGAGAACACTTCTCTTAGCTTTTACTTGGAGTTGTAAGCTTTGGGAGAGAATTGACGCCTCTTCTCTCGGGTTTATTCTTCTCTTTATGTTTAGTTTATATATGATGTTTTTAGACAGCATGTGTAACTAACCTTCTTATAGGGCTCGATTGAAGCCCTAGTTATGCTTTCTCATATATTTATGCATTTATAAATCTTTGCCAATAGCCTTTATTATGTTGCTTAACTTGATTAATGCCTGTGTTTATTTAAGTTCCTCATATGTATGTGTATGGCCAGCATATGCATGTGGTATGGACCTATTAGTTAGATCAGTTTGGATGATCGAGTCCTGGGTCTAACATTAGTAACAAGGGATATCTTATCCAGATACCCGGGTTAATCAATATGGAAAACCGGGAGTAGATACCATGCCCTAGGTCTCATGTGGTTATCGATTTCCATAGTACTTATGTTTTCTTAAGGAATAACTCAAGCAGATACCATGCTGAATCCCTTAAGGAAGAAAAGAGTTAGAGTAGATAATATGCCTAACTCGTTGCTTAGGGAAATCAATAGCTTAAGGAGTAGATACCATGCCCTTAGGTTAGCAACCAGTAGGTATACATGATAAGGCTAGTGCACTGATACCTTATACAATTGGGAAAGTATGACTAGTGGTGGATATCAAAGCCCTATATGTCTTTATTATTATCAAATCACACACAATAGTTATTTTATTTCTTTTTACTTAAAGAAACTAATTCTAAAAACCGAACTTTACCAATCCCTGTGGAGATGACCTTGCTTTCGCACACTATACTACACTGTTGACCTTGTGCACTTGCAAGTAAAACTAGTGCGATTATCTGATTAATTATTTAGGTATATAATCGCTCAACAAGTTTTTGGTGCCGTTGCCGGGGACTGCGCTAAAGTTCCTTTTAGAATTACTTTCGTTTAATCATTGTTATTATTATTTTATTTTTTGTTTACCTTCTTTATTGTTCACCAAAACTTAATCTATTTGTTTTCTGTTTCAAGCATATCAAACCCTAATCGCACCTTCTGTGGTACTTGCAATCGATCGCAACCTTCTGTGCGATCAAGCACAAATAAGACAGAGAGTTACTCGAGCAGCAGAGTTTCACTGCTGCACTGAACCCAGTTTTCCTGATTTATGCACGGACTTCGATCCTGACATCCAACATTCTTTCCCCTTGATCCCGAGCTTGAGCGGACTGTCCGACAAAAGCTAAGGAACAACTTTGAGGAGAACTAAGAAGAAGTCGAGATCAAAACACAAATGGCGGAACAGTTCGAGAACCAGCAACCACCTGCACGAGTACCGTTGAAGCACTCCTTCATCCCTCGGAACATTGATCAACAATCATGCATTGCATATCAACCTGAGGTGATGGGAAATTATTACATATCTCCGCAAATCTTGAATGCTTTGACTCATTTTAGAGGCACTCCTAACGAAGATCCACACTTACACCTCCGAGAATTTTTCGATCTTTGCAAGTTCTAGCACATACAAGGACTAGACCAAGAAGGAATAAGGTTAATTCTGTTCCCTTTTTCCTTTAAAGATAATGATAAACTTTGGTATAATTCTTTGCCTGCAGTTTCTATCCACACTTGGGAGGAGTTGGCAAGCAAGTTCTTGAAGAAGTTCTTCCCAGCCCAAAAGACGAGACAAATGAGGAAAGAGATCCAGTCCTTCCAACAAAAGGATGGGGACCTCTTCTTCGAAGCATGGGGACACTTCAATGAGCTGCTACTGAAATACCCACACCACAACCTGCCTCAAGATGAACTGGTACAAGCATTCTATGAAGGTTTAAATGATACTAACAAATGTTTTGTTGATTCAGGTTGTGGAGGAGTCCTGATGGAGAAAAGCAGTGAAGAAGCAATAGAGCTCTTCGAAACCCTCAGCGAGCACACCCAACAATTCTCCTCTCGAGGTAGACATGTGACCAAGGGTAAGGGTATGTATGAGGTAAATGTAAATGGAGGATCTTCCCCTCAAATGGCAGCAATGGAAAGGAAACTAGACTTATTGGTAAAAGCCATGACTACTCAAACTGCCTCATCTAGCCTACCATCTACCCCACTCCAGGTATGTGCAATATGTTCCCAATATGATCATAACACTGATACTTGTCCTTTGTACTCATCTGCAGATCCGGAACAAGCCAACTACGTGGGGCCTAACAATTATCCACCGAAGAACAACCCATATGCCAACACGTACAACCTTGGATGGCGAAACCACCTAAATTTCTTGTGGAGAAACAACCAGAACAATTAAGGACAACAACGAAACCCTCATCCCACTACTCATGCTACTCCCGAACCAAAGAAGAACGACCTCGAAAGTCTAGTAAGACAACTGGTGACATCACAAGAACAGTTCATGACTCAGCAAAAACAAACCACTGCGGCACATGAGCAAGCAATTCAAAGAATAGAGGTACAAATGGGACAACTAGCTAAAGAGCTCAGTGGCAGAAAGCAAGGGGAGCTCCCAGCTCAAACATTACCCAACCTTGGGGGGCATCAACAAGTAAAGGCTGTCACAACCTTGAGAAATGGCAAAGTGATCGGATCCGAGGAATCTCTAGCAGCATCCAAAGAGACACCATCAACATCAAGGGTAAGTGAGATGGAGAAGGTGAATGCACCACCCTTCCCGCAAAGGTTAGTAAAACAAAAGAAAGACAATAAAATACTTGATATTTTTGAAACCTTGCGGAAAGTTAAAATTAATATTCCATTACCAGATGCAATTCATCAAATACCCGCCTATGCTAAGTTCCTAAAAGATTGTTGCACTCATAAAAAGAAATTTCAAGAACATGAAACTGTAGCATTAACTGAAGAAGTAAGTGTTGTACTACTAAGAAAACTCCCATCCAAACTGAAAGATCTGGGTAGTTTTACTATTCTCTGTAGAATAGGTGATTAGCTATTTGACAAGGCATTACTAGACTTAGGAGCGGGGGTAAACTTACTACCTTACACGGTATTCGAGACCCTAGGTTTGGGGGAGTTACAACCAATGTTTATTACCTTACAATTGGCATATATGAGTATTAAAAGACCTAGAGTATTCTCGAGGATGTCCTAGTAAAAGTTGGAGAGTTCATCTTACCTGCTGATTTCATCATATTAGACATGGAAGAGTGCCCTATGCCAATGCCCTTACCCATCATATTAGGGAGACCCTTCATGAGAACTGCTGACACTAAGATTTTTGTGAAAAAGGGTCTAGTGAGTATGAAAATCAATAGTGAGAAAATAGAGTTTAAAATATTTGATGCAATGAAACTTCCTCAAGATGACTTGGAATGCTTTAATGTATGTATGATACAAAACTTTGTTGAGCAAGCTTTTCAGGTCCAAAACATTGGTCCATTGGAGACCACTCTTACCCACAGCTTCACAGAGGTGGATATGGAGCAAGACTATAAAGATATTACTGATGACGTCATTATAACTGCGCATCTCCTTGAGACTTCTCCAAAATATTCCAGTAAGTATCCTCCTCCATTTGAATCTCTCATACCCACTAATACTACTCTTCTACCATCCATTGTCCAGGCACCAACATTGGAACTAAAGTAGCTACCCGAACATTTGACATATGCCTATTTGGGAGAAAAGAAGACTTTACCTGTGATTGTAGCTGCTAACTTGAGTAGTAGAGAAGAAGAGAAGTTGTTAAGAGTTCTTAGGGAACATAAATCTGCCATTGGGTGGACCATTGCTGACATCAAAGGGATAAGTCCAGCAAAATACATACATAGTATCTACCTTAAAGAAGAAGCAAGGCCCACTCGAGATGCTCAAAGATGACTTAACCCACACATGAAGGAGGTAGTAAAGGCCGAGGTATTGAAGCTACTAGATGTCAGCATCATCTACCCTATATCAGATAGCAAATGGGTGAGCCCGGTCCAAGTTGTTCCTAAAAATAGTGGGATCACAGTAATGAAAAATGAAAATGAGGAGCTCATACCTACAAGAAAAACAACGGGTTGGAGAGTATGTATCGATTACTGGAAACTAAACAAGGAAACCAGAAAAGATCATTTCCCCTTACCATTCATCGATCAAATGTTGGAGAGATTAGCCAGTCACAGTTACTATTGTTTCTTAGATGGGTACAGTGGATACAATCAAATTGCCGTAGCACCTGAGGATCAAGAAAAGACCACATTCACATGTCCTTTTGGTACATTTTCTTATAGAAGAATGCCATTCGGTTTATGCAACGCACCAGCCACTTTTCAAAGATGTATGATGAGCATTTTTTCCGATATGGTAGAGAAATATATTGAGGTGTTCATGGACGATTTTAATGTCTTTGGATCTAATTTCAATGAGTGCCTAAATTATTTGGAAAATGTCCTAAAGAGATGTGAAGTGAGTAATTTAGTGCTAAATTGGGAGAAATGCCACTTCATGGTTCAACAAGGTATTGTGTTGGGTTATTCCATCTCAGGCAGAGGTATTGAGGTCGACAAAGCTAAAATAGATATTATTTCAAAGTTACCTCCCCCTCTCACAGTCAAAGGCATTCGAAGTTTCCTTGGACATGCTGGTTTCTATAGAAGATTCATCAAGGACTTCTTCAAAATCTCGAGACCTCTTTGTGCGTTGTTAGCCAAGGATACCAAGTTTGAATGGAATAATGATTGTATGCAAGCTTTCAACACATTAAAGAATGTTCTCACATCTGCCCTGATAATGATAGCACTGGATTGGAATCTCCCTTTTGAATTAATGTGTGATGCCAGTGATTTCGCTTTGGGAGCTATCTTAGGTCAAAGGATCAATAAGGTACCTCATGTTATTTACTATGCTTCTAGAACGTTAAATGATGCCCAGCTTAACTATTCTACTACTGAAAAAGAGTTGTTAGCTGTTATTTTTGCTTTAGAGAAGTTTAAATCATATCTTATTGGTTCTAAAGTTATTGCATTCACTGACCATGCTGCTTTGAGATATTTGTTTTCTAAGAAAGATGCAAAGCCTAGGCTAATCAGATGGGTACTCCTGTTATAAGAATTCGATTTAGAGATCAAAGACAAGAAAGGTAGTGAGAATGTAGTTGCGGATCATTTGTCAAGACTTCCCTATGAGAGTGATGATAAAGAGTTACCATTGAATGAGAACTTCCCCGATGAATAACTATTCACACTAGAGGTAAAACTTCCATGGTACGCTGATATAGTAAATTATCTAACTGCTAAAGTTTTTCCTCCAAGCATGACCACTCAAGAAAAGAAACGGCTTATATCTCTGTCAAGACATTACTATTGGGATGATCCTTATCTTTTCAAAGCTTGCCCCGATCAAATCATCAGACGATGTATCCCAGAAGAGGAGCACTTGAGCTTATTGCAACACTGCCACCAGTTTGCTTGTGGAGGACATTTTGGGGCAAAACGAACAGCTCTTAAGGTACTCCAATCTAGTTTTTATTGGCCTAATCTGTTTAAAGATACTTTCTTCTTTTGCAGCTCATGTGATAGATGCCAGCGGATAGGTAACATCTCTTCCCGAAATCAAATGCCCTTACAAAATATTCATATAGTAGAACTTTTTGATGTATGGGGCATTGATTTCATGGGACCATTTCCTAACTCATTTGGTTATTTATATATTCTTGTGGGCATGGATTATGTGTCTAAATGGGTCGAGGCTATCCCCTCAAGGACTAATGATCACAAAGTGGTTATCAAGTTTTTGCAGGCTAATATTTTTACTAGGTTTGGAACTCCAAGAGCAATCATCAGTGATGGGGGCAGTCACTTTCATCATCGTTCTTTTGCCAAACTACTCCGGAAGTATGGGATCACTCATAAAGTTGGCACTGCATATCATCCTCAAACCAGTGGCCAAGTGGAGATTAGTAACCGAGAGATCAAGGGAATATTAGAAAAGACTGTGAAGCCTAACCAGAAGGATTGGTCTCTATGCCTAAATGATGCTCTATGGGCATATAGGACAGCCTATAAGACCCCAATAGGCATGTCTCCCTACCGTCTAGTTTTTGGAAAAGTATGCCATCTACCAGTGGAATTAGAACATCGAGCATATTGGGCCATAAAGCAGTTCAACTTCGACATGAAGCAAGCGGGTGAGAAAAGAAAGGTGCATCCAAATGAGCTTGAAGAATTGAGATATGATGCCTATGAGAATGCAAAGTTGTACAAGGAACGGACAAAAGCTTATCATGACAAACAACTAGTATGGAAGGAGTTCCATGTAGGACAAAAGGTGCTGCTATATGACTCACGATTGAGACTGTTCCCAGGCAAGCTCAAATCCAGATGGTACGATCCGTACATGGTCACCAAGGTCTTCCCTCATGGTGCATTAGAAGTCTGTGGCCCAAGCGAGAATCAGCCCTTTACAATAAATGGACACAGAGCCAAACCTTACCTCGACATTCAATTTCCTCCAAGAGATGAAGACTTGGCACTTGAAGAGGTTCATTATACAGCTGACACACAGGCATTAGAGCCACAAGAGGTGGGCTCTAAGTGCCCCCCTCCAAACAACTAGCATGGTGACACGAGAGTGCTTGAGCAAGCTTAAATTTAATTACCCATTGAGCTCAAGCACCTCTATTGAGGTTAGTGGTACTGAGGCCACTAACAAATGGTAAGGTTGTATTGTCTCAAAATCTATCATTTTTCAGCTACGGTAAGTTTTTACCTTTGCCTATACACACTGCTTGCGATCGAGCACACCATTCTATGCGATTGAGCGCAAGTATGCGATCGAGCGTGTCTGTCAGTGTGCTCGAGCACACGAATGCGATCGAGCGCACCCCGTGTACGATCGAGCGCACTCGTAACAGTGAGTTAGCTATAAGTCTGAAAAAAAAAAAAATCCACTCCCACCACACTCCCTCACTGTTCACACTCACCCTTTACTCTCCCTCACTCACACCTTCCTACCAGTATCCCTCACACTCACCCTTACACTCTCAACTCTATTACACCCCATCACACTCCATTTCCACCATCTCCATTACCCCCATCACCGTTAACCACCATTATCACCACTGCCACCACCACGTACTCCCTTCCCCATTATATACATCCACAAGGTACTCTTTACACACACACACACAAATTTTAATATTTTATTTATAAAATTCATTATACATATATGTTTTCTTGTGAGTGATTGAGTGCTTGTCTATTTGCAGGAGGTTGGGATCACATTCAAATCCTCAAGACCATAGCTTGGTCTTTTAGTGCACACAAGTTGTTCGAGGAAAAGTCTGACCGTGTGCGATCGAGTGCATGGCATTTGCGATCGAGCACATAAATAGTGTGCGATCGAGCGCACCCCCTTAAGATCGATCGCAAATCAGGCAGAAACTATAGAAAAGCATGTCTAGACCATCTGTTTCCACTTCTGGTGCATCCAACAGTCGTGCTTCGGCATCCCAGCCCAATATAGAGCAAATAGAGCTTTTATTCGAGACCATCTTCGCCATCAATGACATATTCTGGCACATGGATGCCACTCAATGGGCCATCCAAGCATTCAGACATCAAGGATTGAAGAGGCTGTTTAAGTCGGTCTGCTCCACTGCTTACTCTCAGCTCGTAGTCCAGTTCTACGCGAGCCTATCATTTGACTGCAACAGACCGAGAGTTCTCACTTCTTCAGTCTAGGGCACACCCATCGAGGTGACTAGTGCCGATATAGCCGCTACTCTTCATTGCACCGACGAGTCCCCTCCTGAGGACACAGATATCAAAGAGCAGCCAGAGTCCTTTGCCCTGGCTGAGATCATCACACATATGTGCGCTGGCTAGTATGCCGACAGGCATAACAATGTGGCCAGCCGGTCTAAGTTGCCTCCACGAATGTGGCTTGTCGACACGATCCTGCAGCGTAATGTGTGCCCATTGGGGCACAAGACACAGCAGCGAAACCAGTTTCTCCAGTCTTTATATGCCTTCCATAGAGGCCACTGGTACTCCATCATGGCTGTCATTTGGAGCCATCTGCACAAGTTTTGGGATCATATACATGGTCGTCAGACCACCACGGCCAATGCTTGGGGCCTCCCTTTACCATTCCTACTCTCCTCCATCCTCAAGAAGAAGAGGATTAAGGGGACCCACAGCGACGGGCCAGTACAAAAGCATCCCTTATTCGGGAAGGCTCAGTGGATACACAGCATCTCGCATATGCCACGAGGACCCCCAGTACCTGCTCCAGCAGTTGAGCAAGTTTCAGAGGATCGCATGGAAACCGAGACCCCGGTCATTAGCCCAGTACGTGAGGAGGACCATTCGGACATGGGACCCACTAAGTCCCAGCACTTTTTAGTTGAGCTATCCTCCTTCCGAGGTGAGGTCTCTGCTGCTACCACACTCGTGCATCAGTGCATGGATAGTTTGGAGGCACGGTTAGCACGACAGGAGGCTATGCTGCAGGCCATTCTTGATCGTCTATCTCCGACACCCGGTACCTCTTCGACTGCACCACCTGATGATCAGCAGTGAGAGGATACCACGTCTGGCTGAAGACGTTAAACTTAGCGCTCATGGGAGGCACCCCAAAACGTATTCTTTTTTTATAATTTATTTCATTTTATTATTCGTATTTCCTTGTTTATTTTTCTATCTGTTTATTATTACTAGTTTTCTATTTTACGTTTGTTTTTCTTTCTTTTTCAAGGACAGCGTGAATGCATCCAGTTGAAGTTTGGGGTCGTGCTATGAGCCATGCCAGCCATCAATTCTCCATCTCCCAGGTCAGCTTCTTCCATGCTATTCACACATTGGGGACAATGTACAATTTAAGTTTAGGGGTATGGGGACGCATTCACACACTCACTATGTCCCACATTTTTTTGTTTTGTTGCTATTTTCATAGATAAATGCATGTTCATTTTGTCCGATAAACTTTTTCAGATCTAAACAAAACTTTATGATTCAACTTCATCAGCGAGCTTAGCACTTTGAACATATAGGCCAAATAATCAAGTTTTGAACCAAGATCACTGCCTTTTAGACATTTAAGGATTCACAAGTTTAACTTAAACTATCACGAGCATATTAGCACATAATTGTGTGGGGTATGACATGTTATTTGGATTGGTATATTTCTTTTGCTTTACTGTGAACTAGATGACCTATTAGATTAAAATTTTGGCATATGAAAATAGAAAAGATTGATTAGTGCTCAAAAAGAAAAAAAAATGCTCCAAATGATCAATAAAAACAAATCTTCCGCTGAGTAATTGGCCCTCTTGCCTCAGTAAGCATTAAGTGTCACGTTAAAAGGTGGAAAATTCTAAGTGATCATTAAAAAAAGAACTTTTCGCTGAGTAACTAGCCATCTTGCCTCAGTAAGCATTGAGTGTCATATCAAAAGGTGGAAAATTCTAAGTGGTAGCATTAAATCCAGTTAGTTTTGTAGCCTTGTTGACTCAAGCTAGTAAGTCCTTAGGGGTGTCTTTACACCTAATGCCCTAAAACCATATGGTTTGGGAGTTATTGGCTAAATGCTCGGTACACGAGTCAACAAGAAAGCTTAAGGGAACTAACTTGGCAAAAATCTCACAAATAAAAGTCTATGCCATATTTATTGACTCTAATAGGAAGTTTGGTGAATCTTGAGTCATCGAAACACTGCACGTTTGAATTTCTTGGAAACCCAATCTTTTGTGTGCTAGTTCACCACACACCAAAGTCGAACTTGTGATGTCTTAAATTGCCTCATGAAAGTGATTTGCATTCAAAGCTCTTATTCATTGCAAGAATATGTTTGTATCTATTAAGCTTGCCCATGAATGTGCATCATAGTATTGTAGGATCTAAACTTTTGTTGGACACCATGAACATTTGATTTATCTATTTTTTTCATTTTAGTTTTTAATTTTGTATTGCTAAGGGACTAGCAATATGTAAGTTTGGGGGTGTGATAGGTGCTAAATATTCATATTTAAGCCCCCTTATTTACATTTATTAGGTCCTTAGTTACGTTAATTTAGTTCGTTTTACTTCATTTGTGTATTTCACATGTGTTTTATAGGTTTTGGAAGAAAAGAAGCAGTTTTAGCACTTAAAAGAATAAGCTTGGAAATCCTGGAGCAGTCTCTGGTCAATCTGCGATCGATCGCGCCATGCAATGTGATCGAGCGCTGATGAGAGTCATAAAATGCATCTAAACAATACTTAATTGTTAACACTTTAGGGTTAATCTCGGTCGTAATCGCACTTTTACATGTTGATAACTCTAAAGTGTTATTCATAAATCATTGACTTAATTCGATGCATTTTCAGGTGCTTTGAGTACAAAAGAGATGATAAAGCGATCCATGTTTAAAGCGCCAAAAGATCTTGGGTGTCGGTGCTCATTTTTGTCCAAGGTTTAGACATTTCCAAACTTGATTTAAAGATGATTAAAAGTCTAAACCAAGGTTGTAGAAATAAAGTACATTGAGTTAAAAGACTGCACACAAGTGTGTGCATCACTTTGGAGCAAGTTAAGGGTAGGCACACTAGTGTGTGCACTTCTGCATACAAGCTGACACTAAATTGCCAGAATTTCTCGTACAGATCAATCAACTTTTCAGATTAAATTGTATTGATGTAGGAAGAACCAGGAGATGAGCCATATATGTTTAGAAATATCTGGAAGTCTATTTTCTAGAGAATTTTACGGTTCATAAAAAGGATTTTTCTAGAGAAAGTTATGGCAGTTTTAGTGGAAACAGTTTAGGCCAACACAGCAGGCCCAAACGCATAGCAGGCCCAGACGCACAGCACGGCCCACTCGCCTCTTGACCTGATTAGGGCGAGTAAGTGCCATTTTTACAAGACCAAAATACCCCTATCTACTACTTGTAATCTATAAATACCTCCTTAAGGAGTGTGCAGCCGGGCATTCAAAGAATTGAAGAGAGAAAGCAAGGAAGTGAGAAAAAAAGAGAGGATCCAAGGGATCCAAATCCAGCATTCTTCCATTTTTTTTCTAAGTTTCTTGAGGGCTAGAAATCAAGGGGGGAGAGCATCCATATTGTTCTTCCACCTTGAACTCCATGGCCAAATCAAGGAGAGAGCATCCTTATTGTTCTTCCACCTTGATTTCCATGGCCAAATAGTCTTCACACAAGAGAAAAGGATGAATCCTTAGGGATTTATTGTTCCTTATTTCCTTCTTGATTCAGTTGTATGGATTTAATGTTGAATATTGTTTTATGAATTATTCATTGATTAAGTAAGAAGGATTTGAGTTCATGTGGTAGATGCACTTTTTATTCTTCTTCTTTTAGATTTTCTTAATCTGGTGATTGCATCCTTCTCCTCTATTGAGGTTGTTTGGATGTGATTGATTCCGGTAGATTTATTTTACTGATTGTCCATTACTGCGATATTGCCATTGTGATATATTGTCGTTTCTTGATAATCTTTAAGATCGGTTATGTGTGCTTGAACTGAAATCAATAAGTAATTTGTAGCAATTATATTAGAGTTATAAATGTGCTTGATTGAATATATTCCGATTATATGTTTGGGATGTGAAACTTGCAATCGAGATAAAATCAATTGAATCAAGAATGGAAATAGGGAACGAACCTAAGGAGGATTCTTGGAACCTTGTTATTTCTCATTTATATTTCATTTACAATTACGCAATTTTTCTTACATTATTTCACCATCAAAACTCTAAAAAATATTTAGTTTAGCTTTTATCGTTCTTTTAAGGTTCACACATTTTCCTTTGTACTTAACTTGTTTCCCTATGGAAATCGACACCCCAAAGTTGTACTACAACTACCGTGTTATACTTTGGGCGTAATCAAGCGCACATTGCGATCATGCGCACAGAAGAGGGATCGAGCGCAGCACTACGATCGAACGCAAGACGTGTGCAATCGAGTGCACATATACGGGCGTGAACAGTAAATTGCAGAACCCTGTTTTGGAAATAAAGAGATTTGGTCGGTTTAGGAAGTTTAGGGTTTCTTGCGTCTCTTAGGACTTCTCAAAGACCTATAAATACACCTGTAAAGCACACACAATTTACACCACAACTTAGAGAACACTTCTCTTAGCTTTTACTTGGAGTTGTAAGCTTTGGGAGAGAATTGACACCTCTTCTCTCGGGTTTATTTTTCTCTTTATATTTAGTTTATATATGATGTTTTCAGACAACATGTGTAACTAACCTTCTTATAGGGCTCGATTGAAGCCCTAGTTATGTTTTCTCATATATTTATGCATTTATAAATCTTTACCAATAGCCTTTATTATGTTGCTTAACTTGATTAATGCCTGTGTTTATTTAAGTTCCTCATATGTATGTGTATGGCCAGCGTATGCATGTGGTATGGACCTGTTAGTTAGATCAATTTGGATGACTGAGTCCTGGGTCTAACATTAGTAACAAGGGATATCTTATCTGGATACCCGGGTTAATCAACATGGGAAACCGGGAGTAGATACCATGCCCTAGGTCTCATGTGGTTGTCGATTTCCATAGTACTTATGTTTTCTTAAGGAACAACTCAAGCAGATACCATGCTGAATCCTTTAAGGAAGAAACGAGTTAGAGTAGATACCATGCCTAACTCGTTGCTTAGGGAAATCAATAGCTTAAGGAGTAGATACCATGCCCTTAGGTTGGCAACCAGTAGATATACATGATAAGGCTAGTGCACTGATACCTTATACAATTGGGAAAGTATGACTAGTGGTGGATATCGAAGCCCTATGTCTTTATTATTATCAAATCACACACAACAGTTATTTTATTTATTTTTACTTAAAGAAACTAATTCTAAAAACTGAACTTTACCAATCCCTGTGGAGATAACCTTGCTTTCGCACACTATACTACACTGTTGACTTTATGCACTTGTAAGTAAAACTAGTGCGATTATCTGCTTAATTATTTAGGTATATAATCGCTCAACATCAGACTTATTATTGAACAACTTATGGGTGACAGAAGACCAAGCTATGGTGTTGTGGTTTCGAGTTGTGTTCCTAACCTCCTGTAAACAAAATAAGAACCAACCACACACAAGATAACACATATATAAAATGAAAATGTAAATTAAATATTAAGAACCGTGTGTGAGAACAAAATGAGTTACCTTGTGTCTGGAAAGAATGTGCAATGGGGAAGGGGACGTGGCGGTGTGTTAGATGATAGTAGGGTGGTGATGGTGGTTAGCGTGGTGGAGTGCTGGAGTCGGGAGTTTGAGATTGGTGTGTTGCAGATGGGAGAGGGCGAGTGAGTGAAGACAGAAAGCGTGGATGAGATGTGGAGAGAGTGTGAGTGAGTGAGGACAAAGAGTGAACTGTTTAAAATCCATCACATGACTGTCTACCACGAGTGCGCTCGATCACACTGGATTGCGCTCGATCGCACTCTTGCACTCGAGCACACTGAATGGTGCACTCGATCACAAGCAGTATGCATGGACAAAATAAAAACTTACCAAGGCTAGAATGATAAAACAAGAATAATACAAACTTACCGTGCATTAGTGGCCTCAGTACCACTAACCTCAATAGAGGTGCTTGAACTTAATGGGTGCTGCGCTGCTACTCTTTTTTAAGGATACACTTAGAGCCCTCCTTTTGTGGCTCAAGTGCTTGTAGTTCGGTTATATACTGTACAGATTGAAGTGCCAAGTCTGCATCTCTCAGAGGTAAATTAATATCAAGGTATGGTTTAGCTCTGTATCCATTTATTGTGAAGAGCTAATTTTCGTTGGGACCACAGACCTCTAAGGCACCATGAGGGAAGACCTTGGTGACCACATAAAGACCATACCATCGGGACTTGAGCTTGCTCGGGAACAGTTTTAACCTTGAGTCGTATAGCAAAACTTTTTGTCCCACACGAAACTCCTTCCTAACCAGTTGTTTGTTATGACATGCTTTTGTCCGTTCTTTGTAGAGTTTGGCATTCTCATAGGCATCATACCTTAGTTCCTCTAGCTCATTTAAATATAGCTTCCTCTTCTCACCCGCTTGTTTCATGTCAAAATTGAACTGCTTTATGGCCCAATATGCCTGATGCTCTATTTCTATCGAGAGATGGCATGCTTTCCCAAAGACTAGGCGGTATGGAGACATGCCAAATGGAGTCTTATAAGCTGTCCGATATGCTCATAGAGCATCATTTAGGTGCAGAGACCAATCCTTCCGATTAGGCTTCACTGTCCTCTCTAAGATTCCTTTGATCTCTTGGTTGCTTATCTCCACTTGGCCACTGGTTTGAGGATGATATGGAGTGCCAACTTTATGAGTGATCCCATATTTCTAGAGTAGTTCGGCAAAAGAGTGATGATGAAAGTGGCTACCCCCATCACTGATGATTGCTCTTGGAGTCTCAAATCGCTTAAAGATGTTAGCCTGTTTGTGATCGTTAGTTTTTGAGGGGACAGCCTCGACCCATTTGGACACATATTCCATACCCACAAGAATATATAAATAACCAAAGGAGTTAGGAAATGGACCCATGAAATCAATGCCCCATACATAAAAAAGTTATACTATATGAATATTCTGTAGCGGCATCTGATTTCGGGAAGAGATGTTACCTATCCGCTGGCATCTATCACATGAGCTGCAAAAGGAGAAAGCATCTTTAAACAGATTAAGCCAATAAAAACCAGATTGCAATACCTTAAGAGCTGTTCGTTTAGCCCCAAAATGTCCTCCACAAGAAAACTAATGGCAGTGTTGTAATAGGTTCAAGTGCTCCTCTTCTGAGACACATCGTCTGATGATTTGATCAGGGGAGAACTTGAAAAGGTAAGGGTCATCCCAATGGTAGTGTCTAGACAGAGATATTAGCCGCTTCTTACCTTGTGTGGTCATGCTTGGGGGAAAAACCTTAGCAGTTAGATAATTTACAATATCAGCATACCATGAAAGTTTTACCTCTAGTGCGAACAATTGTTCATCAGGGAAGTTCTCATTCAGAGGCAACTCATTATCGTCATTCTCATAGGGTGGCCTTGACAAATGATCTGCAACCATATTCTCACTGCCTTTCTTGTCTTTGATCTCTAAATCAAATTCTTGTAATATGAGTACCCATCTGATTAACCTAGGCTTTGCATCTTTCTTAGAAAACAAATATCTCAAAGCAGCATGGTCAGTGAATACAATAAGCTTAGAACCAATAAGATATGATCTAAACTTCTTTAAAGGAAAAATAACAACTAACAATTCTTTTTCAGTAGTAGAATAGTTAAGCTGAGCATCATTTAAAGTTCTAGAAGCATAGTAAATAGCATGAGGTACCTTATTGACTCTTCAACCTAAGACAACTCCTAAGGCGAAGTCACTGGCATCGCACATCAATTCGAATGGAAGATTCCAATCCAATGCCATCATTATCGGGGCAGAGGTAAGAACATCCTTCAATGTGTTGAAATCTTACATACAGTCATCATTCCATTCGAACTTGGTATCTTTAGCTAACAATGCACAAAGAGGTCTCGAGATTTTGGAGAAATCCTTGATGAATCTTCTATAGAAACCAGCATGTCCAAGGAAACTTTTGATGCCCTTGACTGAGAGAGGAGGAGGTAATCTTGAAATGATGTCTATTTTAGCCTTATCTACCTCAATACCTTTGTTGGAGATGGAATGACCCAACACAATGCCTTGTTGAACCATAAAGTGACATTTCTCCCAATTCAACACTAAGTTGCTTTCTTCATATCTCTTTAGGACACTCACTAAATGATTTAGGCATTCATCAAAATTAGAACCTGATTACGCCCAAAGTATAATGCGGTTATTTGTAGTACAGCTTTGGGGTGTCGATTCCATAGGGAAACAAGTTAATTACGAAAGAAGGTGTAAACTTGAACACAAACGATAAAAGATTGATTGAAAGAAGTTGAATTGTTGATTTTATGAAAATTGTGTAAATGATTGAATAATATAATAAAGAAACAACAAGGTTCCAGAAATCCTCCCTAGGTTCGTTACTCTAATCCTAACTTGATTCAGTTGTTTTATTCTCGATTGCAAGTTTCACATCCCAAACAGGCAATCAGCAAATATTCAATTAAAGCGCATTTATAAACCCTAATGTGATTGCTATGAATTATTCCTTACTTTCAAGCACACATGACCTAACTTATAAATTATCAAAAGACGAAGGTATATCTAAACGACAATACCGCAGCAATGGACAAATCTATAAAAGAGATCTACCGGACTCAATCATACCCAAACAGATACACATAAGAAAAGCATGACTAGACTTATATGAAAAAGAAGCATGCAATCACCGGACTAATTAAAATCTACTGATTAAATTAAATAATAAAACATAACAATGTTTAATGAAAATAATATCCAACTACAACTGAATCAAATAAAGGAAAATAAGAACAACTACACCTAGGGATTCATCCCTTCCCCTTGCTTGGAGATTAGCTGGCCATTAAGCTCATGCTTACTTGAGTTGCCTCCGGCCTCTCAACGATCATCCTCAGCTTGCCCTCCAAATTTATACTTTCGGATTCATCCTAAAGGCCCTCTGGATTGCTCCTAAAGGCCTTCTGGATTCACTCTCTGATGATTTCAGATGAGCTCCGATTGATTTCTAAAGCTGAAGTGGAGGGGGGTTTTTTATAGAGCAACCCCTGGAGTGCTGTGTGTTTTCTATCCGATGTGGGATTCGGCCCGAGTGTGCTCGATCGCAGCCTTCTTGCACTCGATCGCATGTGCACTCAATCGCAGCCTTCTTGCACTCGATCGCATGTGCGCTCGATCGTAGCCTTCTTGTGCTCGATCGCAGTTGCACTGCAAAGTACTTCTTGGTCGATGTGGGATGTGCACTCGATCGCACTGCTTGTGCACTTGATCGCAATACAGGCAGCAGTCCATCTTGTCCTCCAGAAGCATGGAATCTTGGCCTTTAAAGCAACGATCGCTTCTTTTTCTATTTTAAACTCAAAGTACCTGAAAATTGCACTGAAATAAGTCAGTGGTCCAATAATATTACTTTAGAGTTTATTAACACATAAAAGTGCAATAAAGACCGAGATCAATCATAAAATGCTAACAATTAACCACTGTTGAGAAGCATTTTATGACTCTCATCACAACCCCTAACTAGCTTATTGCTAGTCTCTAGCACTTCAAGCGAAAATAAGAGATGAATTCTATGGTGGGAGTTAAAAACAAAGTAAAGCAATGCTAGCGTTGAACCAAGAGTAATTCACATTTTGTCTCAAAAATTGCACATAACACAAGGCACAAAGAATCATTAAATTTCACCCAAATCCAAAAGTAATCCAAACATCAATCTTAAAATCGTTATTGACTCTTACTATCCATCTTACCACAATCCATTAATCCAAACACCCGGATGATTTTATGCATAACATTCATGAATACAAGTCTTGGTCTCTAAAAATATAATAAATAGCATGACATCAATCACAAAAATAAGCTCCATATGCTTACATTTCAAACCACTCTCCACTATTGTAGAAAAATCACACTACATTGGATCAAAAGGTCTTTAATAAGCTTGTAACGTTAGGCTAAGGTAAAGGCTAAGCAAGAATAGGAATGATTCACAAGTAAAAGAACTCAATCTCTTAGCTTTAAACACAATCACTTTAAGCACTTGATAACCTTTACTTCAACACCCAACTATTTCAACCATTTTTCGAGTATTTCTTTAAACAAATTACCATTTTTCTTTTTTTTTTCTTTCTTTTTTCTTTACCATAATTCATTTTTTTTTGGCACATAACCATTCACCTTCTTTTTCATCATTTTTTTAATCTTTTCCACAACCCCCAACTTATCTCCTTTAATGTACTTGGGTTGTAGTAGTGATATTTTTTCATATTTCCACCCTTACTCCTTTTAAGTGCTTCTCACAACATGTGTATAACTAAGTTCTTTTAAAAGAAAGGCAAGAATAAAATATTTTTAGGCTCATAAAGGTAAGTAAATGGTTTATCCAAAGAAACAAGGCTCAATTTTTCTTTTCAAGAAAAAGGCTCAAATAGGTGACTAGTGATAAATATAGCAATGGTAGGCTTGAAAGGCTCAAACGGTTCAAAAATGGCCTATATCATATCCTAAGTAGTGTGCATTCTAGGAATTCACCTCAAGTGATTATCAAGTAAGTTCTAGAGCTTGTCGAGATCGCAAAAAATATTCACAAAATAATCACATCAAATTTCTCTAGATGTTATAGACTAATCATACAATCTTACCACAAACTAGAGTCTCAAACCAAATGAAGATTGATATTTAAATTAATTTCAAACCGAAATAAAATTTAACTTCTTCTACATGCTATCTGCTATCTTAATTATGCTCATATCATTGACATGTAAATTGAGTCTAAGGCTAACACAAAGCATGCTAAACAAAGACAAAGATGACACTAGACAGTTCAATGAAAGAAAAAGAATATGTTTCCTCCACCCCCAACTGAAAAATCACATTGTCCTCAATGTTAAAGAAAAAGGTAAAGGAAACTCCGTTTGTAAGCAAAAGTGCACAGCAGCTGAAACTTGTGCACCTCCATATGAACTGCCTGCTAACCTTCTGGTTGAAAGTCTGATCTACAACATAGAACAAACAAAAAGAAAGTATATGTGGTGTACCATTAAGACTTCCATCGTGTGTTAGCATACTAAAAATTAAAAGTAAAATACAAATAATAAAAAATAAAAAAATGAAACAAATAAACAACACAAAAACAAATAAAAGAAAAAAAATGTACATCTGTTGTGTGGTCAAGGTAAGTAGACAGAATCCATAAGTGGGATGTCTTCCATTTCCGGATCTTGTCTCTCCGTTAAGATCTTAAGGCGTTGACCATTGACTTTAAAGACCCGGCCATCTCTAGTATCCTCAATTTCTACCGTCCTAGTTTCAAAAATATTTTTCACCTCAAAAGGGCCGGTCAACCTCGACCGAAGTTTTCCAGGATGCTTACGAAGTCTAGAGTCGTATAAGAACACCCGATCATTAGGTTTAAATGTTTTCCTCAAAATATTTTTATCATGGAATACTTTCATCTTAGCCTTATAGATTCTAGAGTTCTCATAAGCATCATTCCTTAACTCCTCTAACTCAGTCAACTGATATTTCCAAAGCTTACCGGTTTCTCCTATGTCAAAATTAAAAGATTTAATTGCCCAATACGCTCGATGCTCGAGCTCTACAGGTAAGTGGCAAGGTTTTTCAAAAACAATCCGATAAGGTGACATACCTAAGGGAGTTTTAAAAGCTGTACGGTAAGCCCAAAGTGCATAAACTAGTCTCAGGGACCAATCCTTGCGATACGGGTTAACCATTTTTTCTAAAAAAAATTTAATCTCCCTATTAGCGAGCTCTACTTGCCCACTAGTCTGAGGATGATAAGCGGTAGAAATTTTATGTAACACCCCATATTTTTGCATCAAAGCTTCAAAAGAACGGTTGCAAAAATGTGTACCTTAATCACTAATTATAGCACGTGGTGTACCAAATCGAGATAACACATTTTCTTTAAGAAATTTAATTACCGTTCTATTATCATTGCTTCGGCAAGCTGCTACCTCTACCCACTTAGATACATAATCTATTTCCACAATGATATATAGGTATCCAAAGGAAGGAGGAAAGGGTCCCATAAAATCGATTTCCAACAATCAAAGATTTCAATTACTAAAATGGGGTTTAAGGGCATCATATTTCGACGAGACACAGCTCCAAACTTTTGACACCTTTCACATGAGCGATAATAGGTGTTTGCATCCTTAAACAAGGTAGGCCAATAAAATCCACACTGCAAAATTTTTGTAGCGGTTTTTTTTTATTAAAAAGTGGCATCCGCAAGCTAGGGAATGACAAAATTCTAAGACACGTGCAATCTCTTCATTAGGGATGCAACACCTTAGAATTCGGTCCGGGCAGTACTTGAAAAGATAGGGGTCATCCCAATAAAAATTAAGTACCTCATATAAAAATTTCCTCTTGTCTTAAGCGCTCCAATCCACTGGTATCTCACCTGTAACCAAATAATTCACAATGTGAGAAAACCATGGTAAGGAAGTAACAGAAAGTAAATACTCATCGGGAAAGTCATCTTTGATCGGCATGTCATCAGATGTGTCTTCAAATGTGAGCCTTGAAAAATGGTCAGCCATTACATTCTCTACTCCTTTCGTGTCTTTGATGGTGATGTCGAATTCTTGTAGGAGTAGGATCCATCGTATTAAGCGCGACTTAGCATCCTTCTTTGTAAGAAGGTATTTGAGAGCAGTATGATCTGTAAAAATAAGGATAGGAGAACCAATTAAGTATGCACGAAATTTATCTAAAGCAAATATTACAGCTAGCAATTCTTTTTCAGTTATGGAGTAATTCATCTGAGCACTATTCAAAGACTTACTAGTATAGTAAATTACAAAAGGTTTTCCCTCTCTTCGCTGTCCAAGAATAGCACTTACAGCGTAGTCACTAGCATCACACATGATTTCAAACGGTAAATTCTAATCAGGTGACTGCATTATAGGTGCTGCAGTAAGCTTGCCAATCAGCGTTTTAAAGGCCTCTTGACAAGCTGGAGTCAACTCAAGTGGGGTATCTTTACTTAGGAGGGCACGTAATGGTCTAGATATGTTGAAAAAATTTTGTATGAACCTCTTATAAAAGACAGCATGACCAAGGAAAGATCTCACATCCTTTATTGTCTTAGGTGTAGGCAATTTAGAGATTAATTCAATCTTAGATTGATCAACCTCTATTCTTTTAGAAGAGACAATATGCCCTAAGACAATACAAGATGGGACAATGAAATGACATTTTTCCCAGTTTAAAACCAATTCTTTTTCCTCACATCGAATTAATACTCTTTCCAAATTCATTAAGCATGTATCAAATGAAGATCCAAAAACAGTCAGGTCATCCATAAAAACCTCCATGCAATTTTCAACCATGTCACTAAAAACACTCATCATGCAACGTTGAAAAGTGGCAGGGGCATTACATAATCCAAATGGCATTCTACGAAAAGCATAAGTGCCAAAGGGACAAGTAAAAGTGGTTTTTATCCTGGTCTTCTAATGTAATTTCTATCTGATAATAGACAGAATAACCATCTAAGAAATAGTAAAAAGGATGACCAGTTACACGCTCAAGAATTTGATCAATAAAAGGGAGTGGGAAATGGTCTTTCCGGGTGGCAGCATTTAATTTTCTGTAATCAATGCACATACGCCACCCGGTCACAAGTTTGGTAGGGACTAACTCTCCTAGGTCATTCATTATCACAGTGACTCCGGACTTTTTGGGAACGACTTGTGTAGGACTTACCCATTTACTATCAGCTATAGGATATATAATACCCGGATCTAATAGTTTCAGTACTTCATTTTTCACTACTTCTTTCATAGTGGGGTTAAGTCTACGTTGAGGGTCTCTGCGAGGACTGGTTCCTTCATCCAAATTTATTTTATGGGAGCAGATCAGGGGACTAATTCCCTTCAAATAAGCCATACTCCACCCTAAGGCCGATTAATGTGCAATTAAAGTCTGAATTAGTTTCTCACATTGGGTCTCAGATTATTCAGAAGAAATAATAACAGGAAATATATCACCTGGACCGGGAAAGGCATGTTTTAAACCCTTAGGTAGTGGCTTCAATTCGACTTTAGGTGCTTCCACACTTGAGGGGATTTGTTTTCCACTTCTGTCAGGCAACTCCTCAAACCTCAGGTGCCATGCCCGAATGCCATAATCCTGAGATTTGTCAAAAACAGCACAAGTATCAATTATATCATCAAATAAATCAATCTTACAATTAACAAGAAAACTCTTAAAAGGATCAAAATCATGATCCATGGAAACTCCCTCATCGATGAGTGACTCGATCATGTGTATAGCTGGTGGTTTTCGTCGTCATCTTCGGGCTGTTTTGCAACATTGAAAATGATCACTTCTAAGGTCATGTTTCCAAAAGACAGCTTCATGAGTCCATTCCTGCAATTAATAAGAGCATTTGCAGTAGCAAGGAAAGGTCTACCCAAAATCAAAGGAATTTTAGAGTTAGTGTCAACCGCAGAAGTAGATCAAGGATTAGGAAATCAACAGGATAGTAAAATTTATCAATCTGAATTAACACATCCTCTACCACACCCCGGGGTACTTTGACTGAACGGTCAGCCAGTTGTAGCACCATGCCGGTTGGTTTGATTTCTCCTAAACCTAGTGTAAATAAATGAAAAATGGCATCAGGTTTACACTAGCTCCTAAATCTAGCAAGACTTGTCCAACCTCTTGATTTCCAATGCTATAAGCAATGGTAGGACAGCCTGGATCCTTGTATTTTGGGGGAATTATTTCCTCAATTAAAGCACTAACTTGCTCAGTTAGAAATGCAGTTTTCTTGACATAGTGTTTCCTTTTAATTGTGCATAAATCTTTGAGAAATTTTGCATAAGTAGGAACTTGTTTAATCACATGCAGCAGAGGAAGATTGAGTTTCACTTGCTTCAAGTTCTCTAAGATTTGGTTATTTAAGTCTAGATTTTTCTTGTTTGACTTTAAGGCTTGAGGAAATAGTGCCTTAACAGGACTTTTGGTCACTTCAGGGTCTTTGGATAGCTCGGTATTACTACTAGTTTGACCCTTTTCCACATCCTCAAATTCATTCATTGGTGAGATATGCAGTGACTTATCACTTCGGGTCACTATGGCATTTATATCCTTCAAATTTTCTTTTGCAACACGTTGACCGCGAGGTGTGGACTGAGCTTGGGAAGGGAACTTACCTCACTCAGTCACACTTAAGGAGCCCATTAATTTGGACACTTGGCTCTTAATTTCTTTATGCTCTTCAACCACCTGCGTAATTAGTGCCTCAACCCTCTAGTTTGTCTTACCTTGTGCCTCTATAAAAGCCTGTAAGGTGTCTTCTAAGGAGTTCTTAGAGGATGAGGGTGCATGATAAGGTGTAGGTAATGATCTAGGGGGCTGTGCATGCTGCTGACTTTCAGATTTCCAGCTAAAGTTGGGATGATTCCGCCACCTCGGATTATATGTGCTAGAGAAAAGTGCAAGAGGCTTCTTGTACATGCCTGAGGCATTACATTGTTCCTCATACAGCCCTCTTATATCAGCAAATATGGGGCATTCTTGAAGGAGGTGATCTACCCCGCCACACACAAAACACGGCTCTAAAGACTCGGCATGATTAGTCGCATGTGTTTGCTTCGAGCCCTTAGTTTTCAATGCTTCTAACTACCTAGTGAGTAGTTCGACCTTAGCTTTCAGATTGTCTTCTTCCCTAAGATGGTATATCCCTCCTCTACTGGGGTTTCCTATAGGTCGTGACCTACTCGTTCTTTCAGTAATACTAGGTCCAGTTCATGTATGAGCTTTCTCAGCAAGCTCATTGAGGTATTCAAGAGCCTCATCGGGGTCTTTTTGAAGAAATTCCCCATTGCACATCATCTCTACAAATTGGCGTTTTCTATAGGTAAGACCCTCATAGAAGTAGCTCACTAAACGCCAATTTTCATACCCATGGTGTGGACACATACTTAACAGCTCTTTAAATTTCTCCCAAGACTGATATAAAGTCTCGTTTTCCTTTTGTGCAAAGGTGGAGATTTGAATTTTTAATGCATTAGTCTTGTGCTGAGGGAAGTATTTGTTAAAGAAGGCCCTAGTCATCTCAATCCACGATCCAATAGATTGTGGTCTCAGTGAGTATAGCCAACTCTTAGCTCTATCCTTCAAAGTGAAAGGAAAGAACTTAAGCCGCACAATGTCAGCAGTTGCACCTTGATTATGGAAAGTTGCAACTACTTCCTCAAACTCTCTGATGTGCACATATGGGTTCTCATTTTCCATACCATAAAATGTAGGGAGTAACGGTATCATCCCTGTTTTAAGGTCTAATTGGGGAATGTTGGCTGGAAACATGATGCAAGATGGTGTGGTTATGCGTGTAGGGTGGAGGTAATCCTGAAGGGTTCTAGTAGGTTGATCTTCGTGTTCACTCATTTCCTCAGGACTAGATGGATTATCAAATAAAGGGTTTAAAAAGTTCAATCCTGACTTTAGCATAGGCCTACAAGCAAATCTACCTAAATGGTCTCTATATCTGGGCATGCGAGATCACAAAATATAAAAAAAAAAATCTTAACAAGAAAGAGTAAAATAAAATAAAATAAATTAATGCAGTAGGCTAAAAGAAGGAACAAAGTTACCGTCTTTACAGTTGCTGAAAAGAAAAACTATTTACAACTCTCCTACCGTCATGTCAAAAGTTGACAATCTTCTTTGTACTTAAGCGCATTTCCCCGGCAACGGCGCCAAAATTTGATTATGCCCAAAGTATAATGCAGTTATTTGTAGTACAGCTTTGGGGTGTCGATTCAACAGGGAAACAAGTTAATTACGAAAGAAGGTGTAAACTTGAACACAAACGATAAAAGATTGATTGAAAGAAGTTGAATTATTGATTTTATGAAAATTGTGTAAATGATTGAATAATATAATAAAGAAACGACAAGGTTTAAGAAATCCTCCCTAGGTTCGTTGCTCTAATCCTAACTTGATTCAGTTGTTTTATTCTCGATTGCAAGTTTCACATTCCAAACAGGTAATCGGCAAATATTCAATTAAAGCGCATTTATAAACCCTAATGTGATTGCTATGAATTATTCTTTACTTTCAAGCACACATGACCTAACTTATAAATTATCAAAAGACGACGGTATATCTAAACGACAATATTGCAGCAATGGATAAATCTATAAAAGAGATCTACCGGACTCAATCACACCCAAACAGATACACATAAGAAAAGCAAGACTAGACTTATATGGAAAAGAAGCATGCAATCACCAGACTAATAAAAATCTACTAATTAAATTAAAGGATAAAACATAACAATGTTTAATGAAAATAATATCCATCTACAACTGAATCAAATAAAGGAAAATAAGAACAACTACACCTAGGGATTCATCCCTTCGTCTTGCTTGGAGATTAGCTGGCCATCGAGCTTATGCTTACTTGAGTTGCCTCCGGCCTCTCAACGATCATCCTCAGCTTGCCTTCCAAATTTATACTTTTGGATTCGTCCTAAAGGCCCTCTGGATTCACTCTCTGATGATTTCAGATGAGCTCCGATTGATTTCTAAAGCTAAAGTGGAGGGGGATTTTTATAGGGCAACTCCCGGAGTGCTGTGTGTTTTCTATCCGATGTGGGATTCTACCCGAGCGCGCTCGATCGCAACCTTCTTGTGCTCGATCGCATGTACACTCGATCGCAGTTGCGCTGCAAAGTACTTCTTGGTCGATGAGGGATGTGCGCTCGATCGCACTACTTGTGCACTCGATTACAAAACAAGTAGCAGTCCATCTTGTCCTCCTGAAGCATGGGATCTTGGCCTTTTAAGCAACGATCGCTTCTTTTCCTCTTTTAAACTCAAAGTACCTGAAAATTGCACTGAAATAAGTCAGTGGTCCAATAATATTACTTTAGAGTTATTAACACATAAAAGCGCAATAAAGACCGAGATCAATCATAAAATGCTAACAATTAACCACTGTTGAGAAGCATTTTATGACTCTCATCAGAACCAAAGACACTGAAATCATCCATGAATACCTCAATGTATTTCTCCACCATATTGAAAAATATGCTCATCATACATCTTTGAAAAGTGGCTGGTGCGTTGCATAAACTGAATAACATCCTTCAATAAGCGAATATACCGAAAGGACATGTGAAGGTAGTCTTTTCTTGATCCTCGGGTGTTATGGCAATTTGGTTGTACCCACTGTACCTATCTAAGAAGTAGTAATAGCTGTGACTGGCTAATCTCTCTAACATCTGATCAATGAACGACAGGGGGAAATGATCTTTTCTGGTTACTTAATTCAATCTCCGATAATCGATACATACCCTCCAACCAATTGTTTTTCTTGTAGGTATGAGCTCCTCATTTTCATTTTTTACAACGGTAATCCCACTCTGTTTAGGAATAACTTGGACAGAACTCACCCATTTACTATCTGATAGGGGGTAAATAATGCCAACATATAGTAGCTTCAATAGCTCGGCCTTTACTACCTCTTTCATGTGTGGGTTAAGTCTTTTTTGAGCATTTTGAGTGGGCCTTGCTTCATCTTCAAGGTAGATATTATGCATGCACTTGGCTGGACTTATCCCCTTAATGTCAGCAATGGTCCATCCAATGGCAGATCTATGCTCCCTAAGAACTCTTAATAACTTCTCTTCTTCTCCATTACTTAAATTAGTAGCTACGATCACAGGTAAAGTCTTATTTTCTCCCAAATAGACATACGTTAAATGCTCGGGTAGCTGCTTTAATTCCAATGTTGGTGCCTAGATAATGGATGGAAGAAGAGTAGTATTAGTAGGTATGAGAGTTTCAAACGGAGGAGTATACTTACTTGAGTGTTTTGGAGAGGCTTCAAGAAGGTGCACAGCTGTGACGATGTCATCAGTAACATCTTTAGGTTCTTACTCAATCTCCACCTCCGTGAAGCTATGGGTAATAGTAGTTTCCAATGGATCAATGTACTGGACCTGAAAAGCTTGCTCAACAAAACTTTGTATCATACATACATTAAAGCATTCCAAATCATCTTGAGGTAGTTTTAATGCATAAAATATTTTAAATTCTATTTTCTCACCATTGATCTTCATATTCACTATGCCCTTTTTCACACAAATCTTAGTATTGACAGTTCTCATGAAAGGTCTCCCTAATATGATAGGCAAGGGTAATGGCATAGGGCATTCCTCCATATCTAGCGCAATGAAATCAGCAGGTAAATTGAACTCACCAACCTTTAGTAGGATGTCCTCAAGAATACCCTTAGGTCTTTTGATACTCTTATCTGCCAACTGCAAGGTAATGAAAGTCGGTTGTAGCTCCCCTAAACTTAAGGTTTCGAATACTGTATATGGTAGCAGGTTTACACCCGCTCCCAAATCTAGTAATGCTATCTTAAACAGCTAATCACCTATCCTACAAGGAATAGTAAAACTACCCCGATCTTTCTGTTTTGGAGGGAGTTTTCTTAATAGCACAACACTTACTTCTTCAGTTAAGGTTACAGTCTCATGTTCTTGAAACTTTCTCTTATGAGTTCAACAATCTTTTAGAAACTTAGCATAAGCAGGTATTTGGTGAATTGCATCTAATAGGGGAATGTTAATTTCAACTTTCCGTAAGGTTTCAAAAATATCAATCAGTTTATTGTCTTTCTTTTGTTTTACTAACCTTTGCGGGAAGGGTCGTGCATTTACCTTCTCCATTTCACTTACCTTTGATGTCAATGGTTTTTCTTTGGATACTGTTGCAGACTCATCGAACATTATCACCTTGCCATTTCTCAATGTTGTGACAGCTTTCAGTTGTTGATGCCCCCCAGGGTTGGGCAGTGTTTGAGCCAGGAGCTCACCTTGTTTTCTGCCACTTAGCTCTTTAGCCAATTGTCCCATTTGTACCTCTAGCCGTTGGATGGTTTGTTCATGTTTTGCTATGGTTTGTCTTAGTTCAGTCTAGAATTGCCTTTCATCCGCCATGAACTGATCTTGTGAGGTCATTAATTGTTGCTGCTGAGTTGCCAATTGCCTTACAAGATTTTCGAGGTCATTCTTCTTTGGTTCGGGAGCAGTATGGGCTGCTGGTTGGGAGTTTCGTTGCTGCCCTGGCTGGTTAAGGGTATTTTGATTGTTGTTCCAAAAGAAATTTGGGTGGTTTCGCCATCCAGGGTTGTAAGTGATTGCATATGGGTTGTTCTTTGGTGGATAGTTATTAGGTCCCACGTAATTTGCTTGTTCTGGATCTGCAGATGAATACAAAGGACAAGTATCAGTATTATGGTCAAATTAGGAACATATCACACATACCTGGAGTGGTGTAGCTGGTGGGTTAGATGAGGCATTCTAAGCAGCCATGGCTTTAACCAACAGGTCTAGTTTCCTCTTTACAACAGCTATCTGAGTGGCTGATCCTCCATTTAAATTTACCTCATACATACCCTTACTCTTGGTTACGTGTCTACCTCGAGAGGAGAACTGTTGAGTGTGTTCACTTAGGGTTTCAAAGAGTTCCCTAGCTTCTTCGCTGCTTTTTTCCATCAGCACTCCTCCATAACCTGAATTAACAATACTTTTGTTAGTATCACTCAAACCTTGTACCAGTTCATCTTGAGGTAGGTTATGATGTGGGAATTTGAGTAGCAGCTCATTGAAGTGTCCCCATGCTTTGAAGAATAAGTCTCCATCCTTTTGTTGGAAGGACTGAATCTTCTTCCTCATTTGCCTCGTCTTTTGGGCTGGGAAAAACTTCTTTAGGAATTTGCTAGCCAACTCCTCCCAAGTGTGGATAGAAACTGCAGGCAAATAATTGTACCACACTTTAGCATTATCTTTTAAGGAAAAAGGGATCAGAATTAACCTTATTCCTTCTTGGTCTAGGCCTCGGATGTGCTGGAACTTGCAAAGATCGAAGAACTCTCGAAGGTGCAAGTGTGGATCCTCATTAGGTGTACCCTTAAAGTGAGTCAATGCACTCAATATTTGCGGAGATATGTAGTAGCTGCCTTCCACCTCAGGTTGATATGCAATACATAATGGCTGATCAAGGTTTCGTGGGATAAAGGATTGCTTCATCGGTATTCATGCAAGTGGTTGCTGGTTTTCGAGCTGTTCCGCTATTGGTGCTTCGTTCTCGAATTCTTCTTCGTTCTCCTCGAAGTTGTTTCTAAGCCTTTGTCGGATGGTCCGCTCAAGCTGGGGATCAAGGGGAAAGAATGTTAGATGACGGGATCAAAGTCCGTGCATGAATCAGGTAAAACAGCTTCAGTGCAGCAGTTTAACACTGCTGCTCGGGTAACTCTCTGCCCTAATTGCGCTCGATCGCACAAGAGGGTGCGCTCGATCGCAAGTGTCATAGAAAGTTCTGCTAATGTGCTTGAAATAGAAAAGAAATCGATTAGGGTTTGATGAAAAATAAAAAATAAAGATGAAAAACAGAAACTTAAAATTTTTAGAAAAATTAAAGTAGAATAAAATAAGAATAACGATGATTAAACTAAACGAAAATAATTCTTAAAAGGAAATTTAACACAATCCCCGGCAACGGCGCCAAAAACTTGTTGCACGTTTATCTACCTAAACAAATAAGTAAATAATACTTGTAAGTGCACAAGGTCAATGGTAGCATAGTGTGAAAGTGCGAAATCATTTCCACAGGGATTGGTGAACTTCGTTTTTAGAATCAGTTTCTCAATATAAAAAGATAGAAATAACAGTTGAGTGTGATTTAATAATAATAAGAACATAGGGCTTTGATATCCACCTATAATTATATTTTCCCAATTAGTAATGTGTTAATGTACTAGCCTTACCATGAATACGTAATGGTTGCCAACCTAAGGGCATGGTATCTACTCCTTAAACTATTGATTTCCCTAAGCACCGAGTTAGGCATGGTATCTACTCTAACTCTTTTCTTTCTTAAGGGATTCAGCATGGTATCTACTGAGTTGTTCCTTAAGAGAGCATAATATTTATGGAAATCGATAACCACATGAGACCTAGGGCATGGTATCTACTCCTGGTTTCCCATGTTGATTAATCCAAGAATCCGGTGTGGATATCTTTTGTTACCATTATCAGACCCAGGACTAGGTCATCCATATTGGTCTAACTAACTAATCCATTCCACATGCACATATTGATCAGACATACATATATGAGGAATTTAAATAAATACAGGTATTAATCAAGTTAAGCATCATAATCAAGGCTATTGCAAAGATAATAAATGAATGTATATGTGGAAAAGCATAACTAGGGCTTTAATCGAGCCCTATAAAGAGTTAGTTACACATACTGTCTAAGATAAGCATCATAACATAAACTAAACATAAAATATAAAACCCAAAGAATACTGTGGAGACGGGTTGTCAATCCTCTCCAAAGCTTACAACTTCGAGCCAAGCAAAAGATAAAAGAAGGGATGTCTTTTGTGTGTGTTTACAAGTGTATTTATAGGGGTTGAATAACCCTGGAAGACTTTGGAAACCCTAAACTTCCTAAAACGCAAAGCCTCCTCTATTTCCAAAACTGATTCTGCCATTTTACTGTTCACGCTCGTACATGTGCGCTCGATTGTATTCATTGTGCACTCAATAGCAAGGCTGCACTCGATCCTTCTTTGTGTGCGCACGAGCGCTTGTGCGCTCAATCGTACCAAACAGTGCGGTTGATCGCACTTTAGCCAGTAGCTGCTCAAGAATTTCCAGATTTCTTCCTTTAAGCGCCAAAGTTGCTTGTTTTTTTCTCCAAGACCCTATAAAAAGATGTAAAACACAGAAATGAAGTAAAATGGACTAAATTAACATAACTATGGACTTAACAAATGTAAATAAAGGGGCTTAAATATGAATATTTAAGCATCTATCAGAAACCTATGCTTGATGGCAACAGATGATAAAAATGAGGTATCAAATTCTTCCCATTCTAATAATAATAATATTGTTAGTAGTAGTGAAGAATTAATTGAAGTAATAAATGAGATGTATGAAGAATTGAAGAAATTCGATTATATAAATGCAGCTCTCAAGAAGGAAGTCTCATCTCTTTCTAAAAAGATGGAAGGCTTAAAGGAAGAAAAATAAAAACTATCTTCCATGCTTTATAACTCATCACAAGATTTTCTAAAAAATAAAAATGATATTTTAAAGAAGAAAATAACGGAATTGAATAGCACTATATCTAGACTTATGCTTGGAAAAGAAAAACTAGATGAAGTGCTATCTTGCTAAAGGTTAAGTGGAGGAAAATCCAGATTGGGTTATTCTCCATCAGGCAAACAAAAGTCAAAAGAGACTTTGTTCATAAAAGCAACATATGTGAATGAACCCTCCACCTCTAAGGCCACTAGCAAGATTAAAAGTACTTCTTCACTGCATGCTAGTAGGCCTAAGAATGTAAATTTAAATCCAAATTCTAAGAATTATAATGCTAGAGGTAAAAATCCTAAAAATTCATATGCATATATGTATGCTCATTCAGGATATGCAAATGCTAGGAATAATCATTAAAGGAATGTACATCCTAAAAATTACCATCATATATATCCTAGAAATAACATGTATATTCACAACTCACATGCTATAAATGCACATTCTAGAATTAACATGCATGTTCATAACTCTCATACTAGAAACATGTATCCTAGGAATGCTTATACAAGGAACTATAGGCATGCATATTCAAGAAATCCTAGAAAATTCCATAACTAACCTTCTAGGATCATAAATCATCAACATATCTATAATTATAGAGCACCTTATAATATTAAGAAAGTATGGGTCCCTAAAAGAGCCGTATTTTCTAGGACTAACCCCAAATGACCCAAGAAATTTTGGGTACTTAAAATTGCAATTGTATATCCTTGTGTAATGTAGATATGTCTCCACACAAAGGAAAAAGGTAACTATTGGTACCTTGATAGTGAATGCTCAAAACATATGACCGATGATCAAAGTATGTTCAAAGAGCTAACTCTAAGGGATGGCAGACACGTCACCATTGGAGACTGTTGGTATTTGTTTAAGGATTAAATGGGTTGAAAAGTTCAGTATCAGGTCCAGATGTGCATCGCAGCACAAGTGGTGTGCGCCGTTGCCACCAGCAAAGGAGGAAGTCTAAGGAGATGTGCACCACAGAACAGCCTCCCCCACGCCGTGGCGTCCAACAAGGATGAAGACCTGGAAGAGTTTCTGCCCTGTGTGCGCCGCGGCTCTAAGCACACCTGATGCTTCCTGATCAGCACTTTAGATTGGTGCGTGGGACTTGGTTAAAATGCACAGGATCACTTAGACTTATTGAAGGGCTATGATTGATTGGTCTTCAAGATCTAAGGGTTGAGATTTACTTCAAGATTGGTTCAAGAAGTGGTTGCACTATATAAAGGATCATCTAGGAGTAATCAAAAAGGGTGAGACAAGATAAGTGAGATCAAGTGTGAGAGTGCAAAGACACAAAGCACAAGAGAGACTCATTGGGGAGAGGCTGGTTGTTTAGAGAGAGAGAGTAGTATAGATTGGGGATTCAAGGGCTTTGTAATTAGAATTTTCTTGGGGAAAATTCCAAGGAAACACTTAGTTCTTATCACTTTCTTTTTTCTCTTCTTTCATTCTTCAAGAACAAGAGAGTTCTTGAAGAGGTGCTTCTGTAATTGTAAGAACTCCATTGATTTAGTGCAGAGAGCTCGGAGGAGCTCACTAGGACGTAGACACATTGGCGAACCTCGATAACAATTGCTTATGTTCTCTTTTATGCTTTAATTATTGTTTCTGTTTATACAAGTCATTCTGGACTTGGATGTTTGGAAAGATCACAACCTGGGATTCCGTAAGAAGGTGATTTTCCAACAGTGGTATCAGAGCTAGCAATAGCGGGTATCAGAGTTGAACAGGGGGTATCGGAGCAAGACTCCATGAATCAAAGGAAACTTCTTGGGAGATTCAAGAATGGTGCTGAGATCAAGATCTGATCGGGTTCTTGAGGTTCAAGAACGGTATTGTGATCAAGATTTGATCGTGTTCTTGAGATTTAGAAGTTGGAAAGCAATTGTGGGTGCTGCATAAATCTGGGATTTTCTCTGCGAGATGGGTTCAAACTTCATTGTTGAGAAGTTTGATGGAAAGGGAGACTTTGCCCTTTGGAAGCGAAAAATCAAGGCAGTTCTTATGCAACAAAAGGTGGACTTGGCTATTGGAGAAGATGACGATTTTCTAGCAAGTATCACAGAGCTCTAGTGGAATGAGAAGAAGAAGATGGCGTACAACACCATCTTTCTGCACATGTCAAATAGTGTGACAAGGGAATGTGGAGACACGGAAGATCTAGCTGCCATTTGGAAGAAACTAGATGAGTTATTTCTTACCAAAACTCTCCCTAATAAGATATATCTTCTGAAACAAATCTTTGTTTTTAAAATAGATCCTAATAAAGAGCTGCAAGATAATTTCGATATGTTTAATAAACTAGTTCAAGATTTGGCTAGTTGTAGTATAACATTCCCGAATGAACAATTGGCTGTGATGTTATTAAATTCTCTTCCTGATTATTTTGAAAGTTTGATTAATGCTATTGAATATGGAAGAGATACACTAACCAAAGAAATTATGATCAATGCTATAAGGGCTCATGATTTCAAAGCCAAGATGAGGGAAGCATCAAGTGGGGAAGGGCTGTTCGTTAGAGGAGGGCCAACAACTTGGTATGGTAGCAACATCTATGGCTACTACCATGACAAACCAAAGGGTAGAGGACAAAGCCATAGGAGAGCGCACTCTAAACCGAGATTTGGAGGAAAGAGATGCTACTACTGCCATAAGGAGGATCATTTCAAGAAATATTGCAAGAAGATGATGAGGGATGAGAAAGGAAGAAGCCATACCAACAATGGAGAGGCTTTAATTGCCAAGGGAGAACAGTAAGATGATGTTCTTGTTGTGTGCTCAAATGTGAGCAAGTGGCAGGGCAGTGAGAGATGGATCTTGGATTCCGAGTGCACTTATCACATGTGTCCTCACCGGGATTGGTTCAAAAATTTCAAGGAAACCAATGATGGAATGGTTTTCTTGGGGAATGATACTTCTTGCCAAGTGAGGGGTATAGGATACATCCAGTTGAAGATGTTTGATAGAGTTACAAGGCTGCTGCGGAATGTGAGATATCTTCCGGATTTAAGAAGAAATTTTATCTCATTGGGGTAGCTGGATTCCATGGGGTACACATACAAAGCAGAGGGAGGAAAGAACAAGGTAACCAAGGGATCTTTGATAATGATCAAAGCAGCAATAAAGGATGGTCTCTATGAGATGATCGAAGACACGGACATCAAGGATCAAGCAGCAAGCTTGATGGCTGAGATGGATAAAGTAGTACTTTGGCACAATCACTTGGGATATATGAGCGAAAAGGGGCTGCAAGTTCTCAGCAAGAATGATTTACTTGATGGTGACAAGGTAGAGAAACTTGATTTCTACGAATGTTGCGTTCTTGGGAAGCAACATTGGGTCAGCTTCAACTACATTCATGTCGATCTTTAGGGACCAACAAGAACACCAACACAGGGAGGTAATATTTACTTTCTATCTTTAATTGATCATTATTCTAGAAAGGTTTGGGTTTGTTTGCTTAAAAATAAATCAGATGCTTTGAATAAATTTATAGTGTGGAAAAAGCTGGAAGAAACTCAAACGGGTAAGGTAGTTAAGGAGTTAAGAATCGATAATGGCTTAGAATTTTTTTAATAAGGAATTTGACAAATTCTATGAGTTAAATGGCATTCTAAGACACAGAATGGTTGTGATAGCCCCTTAGCAAAATGGAGTTGCTGAGAGGATGAATAGAACCCTTATGGAAAAGGTTAGGTGTATGTTAATTGGTTATGGATTACCTAAATGTTTTTGGGGAGAAGTGGTGTCTACTACTGCGTATTTGGTTAATAGATCACCCTCTAGGGTTGTGGAGTGGAAAACTCTCTGAGTTAAGCAATCTTAGGACTTTTGGATGTGCTGCGTTTGCACATCAAAATGATGATAAACTTAGCCCAAGATCTAGGAAATGTGTGTTTCTAGGATACGGTGAAGGGGCTAAGGGGTATAGGTTATGGTCCTTAGAACCAAAAGGAATGAAACTTATAATAAGTAGGGATGTCAGTTTTAATAAGCTTATATTTCCCCATTTGGAGAAAACTAACCCTGCAGGGAAAAGTGGGCAAACCAGCCCGGTTTATATGGAGTAAAGTGATGAGTCTTAAATATTGCATATTTTAGACCCTTAACTTATATTTGTTATGCTCTTAGTTAGTATTATTTTACTTTATTTTACGTTTTTCTTGTGTTTTGTGTGTTTTTACAGCTTTGTGGAGAAAGTGCAGCATTTCAGGTTGATTTGAAGCTTCTGGAGACATTGCGCTCGTTCGCAACAGATATGCGATCGAGCGCACCAGCGCTCGAGCGCACCTGCCTTTGAACGAGCGCATGATCAACATCCCACATCGAAATAATTGAAGTTCAGTGCATTTGCGATCGATCGCAGCAGACATGCGATCGAGCGCACATGAGATCGTGCGCACAAGACATGCGATCGATCGTACCTGCGATCGATCGCACCACACGGGCCTGTATCCCACATCGTTTCTGCAACCTGTTTTACTCCGGGTCTCCCCCTATATAAACACCATTTGGCTTCATAATCCAATGTACAATTCCTAAGCCACTTTGGTGTTTACCGGTGGACGTCCGCTAGCATTCTGGTGGATCCCGAAGGCATTGCTACCACGAGGGGAAGCGCCGCCCGTCAGCGAGTGGAATTTCTCCCATGTAAAGTTGTTTATTTATTTCTTTATATTCAGTTGTTTTAGTTTAAATGTTTAGCACTTTTTATTATAGTTTTATAGTTATGAGTGGCTAGACTCTTCAGCTAAGGTTGAAGATGAAGCCCCGCCGTTGTTTGGCGTAGTAGTTCAGATTTGCTTGTACAAATCTGACAATTTTTAGTATAAATGTTCTGTCAATTATTTGAGTTAATCTTATAATTGATTGAGTTTAAATTGTCTGTTGGATTTTCTTTGTGTTTCATCGGATGGATACATTGAATGCTTTTCGATTAAATTGGATTCCCTTTGTGATTTGTTAAGAGCGGATACATCGGGTGCTTTTGGTTTAGTTGGGATATTCTTTGTTTTTTGTCTTATAGTTGGATTCATAGAATGTTTTGATAGGCTATATTTTTAGAACATGTATGCTTAACTTCGGTGGGGTGGATTCGGAAACCTTAGTGCTTTTTATTATTAGTTTTAAAATCAATTTAATTTAGTTTTAATTTATTTTACAAATTATCATTCAAAATTCGGAACTAGGTTAAGATAGAGTTAGTTTAGATTAAAAATTATATTTTCACAACGCAATTCCCTGTGGATTCGACCTCGCACTTGCACACGCTATACTGCAAACGACTCGTGCGCTTGCGAGTAATTTAAAACTCACAACAAGTTTTTGGCGCCGTTGCCGGGGAATTGTTTTGTTTGTGAAAATTTTTTGTCTGAATTGATTTTATTTTTCTACTAGTTAATTTAATTTTTTTTAAAAAAAAATTTAATTTAATTTAATTTAATTTTTTAAAAGAAAATGTGGATGAATCCAGTGCCGGTTTCACAGTCTTTAGAGGACGCCCTCAAGGATTTCATTAAAATGACCGGCCCGTCCCTCAATGCTGCCAACACATTCAATGTTGATAGCTGTTCCATCTGTGCTAGTCCTATGCATATAGCACAGAATTGTCCATCAATGCCGGCTTGTGCCGAGTATCCTATGGAACAAATGAATGCTTTCAATGACTGTTGTTGGCAATCAAATGGATCTTGCTCCGAAACATACAATCCAGGGTGGTGGGACCACTCTAATTTTTCATGGGAGCAGAACCAACCAATGAATCAGGGAGGAGCCCCTTACCATGCTCACAATCAATACACTCCCGAATTTCCTCCACCAATTCCAAATTATGGTCACTCAGCTTATCCAGCACCATCACCCGCTTACCAAGCTCCCATTCAAGCGCCAGTGTCGGTTTCACAGTCATTGGAGGACGCTCTCAATGATTTCATGAAAATGACTAGCCAATCTATGAGTGAAATGATGAGTGCAACAATAGAAAACACCCAAGCGATTGCCACACTAGAGAGTCAAATTGATCAGATCGCAAGTTACGTGGGTGAAGGAGAGGAAGGAGAGTTCCCCAGTCAATCTGAGCCTAACCCAAAGGAACAGTTTGAGGTGGGAAATTCTTCAACTCCAATGCATTGGCAGAAACAAGTGCAATCAACTGTCCCATACTTGTCTAGGAGACAAGTAGACAATCAAGTGGAAGAGAACTCTGCTATGCACCAAGGGCAAGAGAGTGGCAACAATGAGAAGAGAGATGCTGAGCCATCTACAGCCACTCGTATTATTAAGGATCTCTCTAGGTCGTTTTTACCTAAAGCGCCTTACTCTGAGAGACTACAAGTGCCCAAGAAAGAAGGGAAGTCTGAGGACATTATGGAGGCATGCTTTGCTCAGTTTGAAGAGGATTTGGACTTAGATAAGTTACTTGAGCAAGCAAATACTATCGTGGAGTCTGCTCCTCGGGAGAGTAGTAGGACAGAGGAGACTATTGATGAATCCCGTATTGAGGATCCCTTGGAGGCATGCTTTGCTCACTTTGGAGAGGACTTGGGCTTAGATAAGTTACTCGATGAAGTAAATGTCATTTTGGAGTCTGATCCTCGAGAAAGCAGTGAGACGGAGGAAACCACAACACCTGAACCTCACAAGAAGGAACTTAAGCCTTTACTGGATAATCTTGAGTATAAGTTCCCAGGTCCAGCAGATTCTTTGCCTATAATTATAGCTTTAGATTTGGGTGATGCTCCAGAGGAGAAATTATTGGACATCTTAAGAGAGCATCAGGAAGCTATAGGCTGGACTATTGAGGATGTCAAAGGAATCAACCCCTCGTTGGTGATACACACGATACAGTTGGAGGAGAATGCCAAGCCATCGAGGGAGCCACAAAGAAGGCTCCACCCTGCTTTGCAAGAGGTTGTGAGGGCGAAAGATATTAAGCTGTTAGAGGCAGGGATCATTTATCCCATCTCTGATAGCAAATGGGTGAGCCAGATTCCAATCGTGCCCAAACGTGCTGAATTTATGGTAGTAAATAAAGACAACGAGTTGGTTCCAACTCGAGTGCAATCAAGATGGAGAAAGTGTCTAGACTACCGTAAATTGAATGCTGCCACTAGGCCTGATCATTTTCCATTCCCATTTATTGATCAGACGGTGCAGAGCTTAGTTGGGCCTGTTTACTAATGTTGGGTCTGGCTGAAGACGTTAAACTTAGCGCTCATGGGAGGCACCCCACAGCTTATCTTTTCTTTTGTTTATTTATTATTTTTTTGCATTTTTATGATTAATGTTTGTTTCCAGTATTTTTTTTGTCTTCCAGTTTTTATTTTTCAGGGACAAAGCGTACTTCAGTTCAAGTTTGGGGGTATGCTATGAGCCATACCAGTCCAGATAGTTCTCCATATCTCAGGTCAGCTCTTTCCATATTAGTCACACATTGGGGTCAATGTGTAATTTAAGTTTGGGGGTATGGGAGACACATCACACACTTTGTCCTAATTTGTTGTCTTTTCGTCATAGAGATAAATGCATGCTCATGTTATCGTGAAATTTTAGTTGATCTAAACATTTTCTGTGATGTGATGTCATTGGTGAGCTTAACATTTTGAACACATGATCTGGTGATAAATTTTTAAAATTTAGTTACTTACTTTAGGCATTTTGAGAATTCACATGTTTGATCTAATCTCACACGAGCACATTAGCACAAATTATGTGAGGTATGACACGTGATTTTAATGTGTATTTTTCCTTATCTTAACTGAAACTGGATGACTTGTTGGATGAACTCTTGGGCATAGGAAAATAAAAAAAAAAAAAAAAATTTATCAATAAACTTTTCGTTGAGTAACTGGACCTCTTGCCTCAGTAAGCAGTGAGTGTTCACGTCAAAAGGTGAAATTTTGCTTGGTAATATTAAGGTCGGTTTAATTTCGTAGCCTTTTTGACTCGAGTTAGTAAGTCCTCAGGGGTGTCTTTACACCTAATGCCCTAAAACCATCTGGTTTGGGAGTCATTGACTTAACACTCGCTACATGGGTCAATTAGAAAGCTCAAGGGAACTAAGCATAGCCGTGCCTTAATAATAATAATAATAATAAAAAAAAAGAGTGAATAAAATAAAAACTATGCTTTTTCGTTCATTTTTGATGGGAAATTCGGTGAATCTTGAGACATGGAGACCTTACACATTAGAGTTACTTGGAAGCTTCATTTTTATATGCTAATTCACCTTACACTGATTCAAGCTTGTGATGCCTTATCCTGCCTTTTGTAAGTAATTAGATTTTAACATTTCTATTCATTGCGAAGATGGGTTTACCTTTTTAAGCTTGCTTATGAATGAATATCATGGTGATGTGTGCTCCTTAAATTTTTGGATACCATGAGTGATGACTTTATCTTTATGTTCTTTGTTTTTCATTGAGTCTTTTATTTTGTTTTGCTAAGGGACTAGCAAAATATAAGTTTGGGAGTATTTGATGAGTCTTAAATATTGCATATTTTAGACCCTTAACTTATATTTGTTATGCTCTTAGTTAGTATTATTTTACTTTATTTTACGTTTTTCTTGTGTTTTGTGTGTTTTTACAGCTTTTTGGAGAAAGTGCAGCATTTCAGGTTGATTTGAAGCTTCTGGAGACATTGCACTCGATCGCAACAGATATGCGATCGAGCGCACCAGCGCTCGAGCGCACCTGCCTTTGAACGAGCGCATGATCAACATCCCACATCGAAATAATTGAAGTTCAGTGCATTTGCGATCGATCGCAGCAGACATGCGATCGAGCGCACATGAGATCGTGCGCACAAGACATGCGATCGATCATACCTGTGATCGATCGCACCACACTGCGATCGAGCGCACACGGGCCTGTATCCCACATCGTTTCTGCAACCTGTTTTACTCCGGGTCTCCCCCTATATAAACACCATTTGGCTTCATAATCCAATGTACAATTCCTAAGCCACTTTGGTGTTTACCGGTGGACGTCCGCTAGCATTCTGGTGGATCCCGAAGGCATTGCTACCATGAGGGGAAGCGCCGCCCGTCAGCGAGTGGAATTTCTCCCATGTAAAGTTGTTTATTTATTTCTTTATATTCAGTTGTTTTAGTTTAAATGTTTAGCACTTTTTATTATAGTTTTATAGTTATGAGTGGCTAGACTCTTCAGCTAAGGTTGAAGATGAAGCCCCGCCGTTGTTTGGCGTAGTAGTTCAGATTTGCTTGTACAAATCTGACAATTTTTAGTATAAATGTTCTGTCAATTATTTGAGTTAATCTTATAATTGATTGAGTTTAAATTGTCTGTTGGATTTTCTTTGTGTTTCATCGGATGGATACATTGAATGCTTTTCGATTAAATTGGATTCCCTTTGTGATTTGTTAAGAGCGGATACATCGGGTGCTTTTGGTTTAGTTGGGATATTCTTTGTTTTTTTGTCTTATAGTTGGATTCATAGAATGTTTTGATAGGCTATATTTTTAGAACATGTATGCTTAACTTCGGTGGGGTGGATTCGGAAACCTTAGTGCTTTTTATTATTAGTTTTAAAATCAATTTAATTTAGTTTTAATTTATTTTACAAATTATCATTCAAAATTCGGAACTAGGTTAAGATAGAGTTAGTTTAGATTAAAAATTATATTTTCACAACGCAATTCCCTGTGGATTCGACCTCGCACTTGCACACGCTATACTGCAAACAACTCGTGCGCTTGCGAGTAATTTAAAACTCACAACATAAAGCATCAAGAAAAATTATATTCGGGTAGAGCAAGGAAGACAAGAGGGTTTGGACCAGGTAGAGCCCATTGATGAAGGCCAAGCTCAAGACACTAAAGAGAAGGCTGAACTAGATGGGGATGATGTAGGGAATCAAAATGATTATTAGCTCACAAGGGACTGGGAAAAGAGGCTGGTCAGACCACCTTTGAGATATAGTTTTGCAGATGCTAATATAGCAGCTCCTTATTCAGAAGGAGGGAGTGAACCAGAAACTTACATTGATGCCATAAGATGTAAGGATTCGTCAAGATGGAAGCTAGCTATGGAGAAGGAAATGCATTTTTTGAGGAAGAACAACTCTTGGGAATTGGTGCCCAAACCAGAAAAACAGAGAGTTGTGGATTGTAGGTGGATCTATAAGATCAAAGAAGGGAACACTCCAGGGGATGAAGTCTGGTATAAAGCTAGGCTGGTGGCAAAGGGCTTCACACAAAGAGAAGGCATAGATTTCACCAAAATATTCTCACTGGTTGTGAAATACAAGACGATAAGGATAGTGTTAGCAATGGTGGTCCAATTTAATTGGGAGATCGAGAAAATGAATGTGAAGACAATGTTCTTACATGGAGAGCTTGATGAGACCATCTACATGAGGCAACCCGAAAATTATGAGGAAGGAAGGTAGGGATATTTGGTGTGTAAATTGAAGAAATCTCTCTATGGCCTGAAGCAATCACCTCGACAATGGAATAAGAGGTTTGATTCCTTTATAACTAGCTTGGGTTTCATGAGGAGCTACTATGATTCGTGCTTGTACTACAAAGGTCACAAGGTGGAGGAAATGGTGATCATCCTCATCTATGTTGATGATATGCTGTTGGTTAGGAGCAACATAGAGAGGATAGGAAAATTGAAGTCTCTACTCAGTTCAGAGTTTGAGATTGATGAGAATCATAAAATTCATCTTAACAGTACTTAATTGTTAGCATTTTAGGGTTGATCTAGGTTTTAATTTCATTTTTATACGTTAACAACTCTAAAGTATCATTCTTGGATCATTGATCTATTTCAGTGCATTTTCAGGTACTTTAAGCTAAAAGAGGAGGAAAAGTCATCACTACTTGAAGCACAAAGACTCGAGGCATACCGGAGTGAAGGCATGGTTATGGAAGGACAAATGAAGAAAAATCAAGTCTTGAATGTGTGCGCTGCGGCCTGAAAATATCCAAGCCTTAGCCTCCAGAACCGAGCCAAAAGAGTAAGAAAGAAACTTCAGTGGAAGCCGCGACCTGGACTAGACAAGGCCGTAGCCTCCAGAAAGGGGAGAAACCAAAGCCAAGACAAGGACCGCGGCACCCACAAGTGAGAGCCGCAGCACGCACACGGTCCTCCTCTCCGAGTTATGACCTAATTAGGACTTTAATGATTATTTAAACCCTAAAATATCCTTGGACCTCTTATACTATAAATAGATCACTTAGGGTTTTAGAAAAGATATCTTGGAAAGTCTGAAAAACTCAAGAAGGCTACCACACTCTCCTCCATCAAAGAGTTCAACCATGAACTTCATGGTAAACTAATCTCCAAGCAAGGTGAAGGGATGAATCCCTAGGTGTTGTTGTTTTTATTTTCCTTTCTTGATTTAGTTGTAGTTGGGCTTCATTGTCAAAACATTGTTATGTGTTACTCTTTTATCTAATTAAAGGATTTTCTCTTAATTCGGTGATTGTATCTTTATGTTTGATATAAGTCTAGTCATGCTCTTCTTATGTCAAGATTATTGGGTATGATTGAGACCGATAGATTTATCTTTTAGGTTTGTTCATTACTGCAATATTGTCATTAATGATATATTGTCGTTTCTTGATAAATCTATAGGATAAGTTATGTATGCTTAACTCGAAAGAGTAATTCATATCAATTACATTAGGGTTTATATATGCACTTGATTGAATATTTGCTGATTGCCTGTTTGGGATGTGAAACTTGCAATCGAGATAAAAACAACTGAATTAAAGATTGGAATAAGGCAACGAACCTAGAGAGGATTCCCGGAACCTTGTTGTTTCTTTATCATAGTTTTCAATCTATTTACACAATTACTTCATCATTGATATCTTCTCACTTAATTATTATCGTTCATGTTAAGGTTTGCATTTTTCCTTTCTAGATCACTTTTCCCTGTGGAATCGACACCCCAAAGCTGTGCTACAACTATCACGTTATACTTTGGGCGTAATCAAATTTTAGTGTCATTGCCGGGGAAACACGCTTACATACAAGGAAGATTGTCAACTATAAGACAAGCCGGGTACTATTGTTCTTTTCTTTAAGTTTCAATTTTCTGATTTTCTTTTATTTGTTTCGTTTTATTACCTTTTAACTCAGTTGGTGTATGCTTAGGCCGAGAGACTCGCAAGGTAGATTCACTAAGAGACCCAAAATAGAGTTACCCTTTCATTCTATGTCTGTCAGTGAAACTTTGCCTAGATTAAACCCTAGTGTACACCCAATCAAGAATTTAGAAAATTTTGCTAACATGGCTGAAAACCCTAATGAGAATGTTGCTAGAACACTTAATATTATTTACATCCTAGCTGGACAGCCACACCATCTTGCATTATGTTTCCAGCCAACACTCACCATCAAGATTTTAAAATAGGGATGATTCAATTACTCCCTACATTTCATGGTTTGGAAAATGAAAACCCATATGTACACATTAGGGAGTTTGAGGAAGTAGATGCGACTTTTCATAGTCAAGATGCAACTGATGATATCGTGAGACTTAAGTTTTTTCCTTTCTCCTTGAAGGATAAAGCTAAGAGTTGGTTATACTCACTGAGACCACAATCTATTGGGTCATGGAATGAGATGACCTAGGTCTTCTTTAATAAATACTTCCCTCAACATAAGATCAATGCTTTAAAAAGACAAATCTCCACCTTTGCACAAAAGGAAAGCGAGACTTTGTATCAGTCTTGGGAGAAATTTAAAGAGTTATTAAGTATGTGTCCACACCATGGGTATGAGAGTTGGCACTTAGTGAGCTATTTGTATGAGAGACTTACCTATAGAGAGCTCCAATTTGTAGAGATGATGTGTAATGGTGAATTTTTGCAAAAAGACCCTGATGAGGCCATTGAGTACCTCAATGAGCTTTGATAACTCTGAATAAATCATGTTATTATACTACTTTTAGGCACGTTTTTGGTGTTTATCTTAAGCATTAGAATTATGTTGCATGTGTTTTTAGCAATTTGAGTTTAGTTTTTCTTATTCTACTAATAAGTTGTTTTAGTTGATTTATCAATGCTAAGTCATGGAAATTTATTGTGCAGACACTTGCTAGAGCGCTGGAGAGCACTAGAAGGCCAAAATACAAAAGAAGACAAAAAGCTGAAGCTGCAGCACTGGTAGCTAACAAAAAGAGAGGATTTGGGCAGAAAGTTGGCGCTGCAGCGCTGGGATGTTGAAGCTGCAGCACCAGACTAGGGTTAGAAATATGTCTTGAAGCTGCAGCGCCAGCTCGCGAATTCTGAAAGTTATAAACTGAAACCCTAGCTAAACAAGAAGAGTCTCTCGAATAGAGCGAGGCTGTAGAAGAAGAAAACAGAATTTGGAGAAGATGAGAAGCCAAAGGAGAGTTGGAGACACTCTGGGAGGCTACGCATCAAGCTCTTAAATCATTCTTCTCCGGTTTTGTATTATTCTTATCTAGCTATGTTGATGTTTTATAATATGAACATGGATTGTTTGAATAATAATATGGAGTAGATATTTTGTGTGTTAAGGATAGATGGATCTTAAACCTATATCTTGAGTTGTTGTTTAGACAAGTGGAATTTAATGTGTTTTTGAAAGAGTGTGTTTTATTGTTCTTAATGCTTTTTATTATTTTGATTCCTTCTTTGGGCATGGTGATGTGTCGAATAGAGAAGCCATGTTTTTATGAATGGTTGAACTAATAAATATGATATTGGATTGTTATCTATGCAAAGGCCAGGGTAAAACATGCCATGAATGGAATAGGAGTAACCGAATAGGGATTCTAGGAAGTTCATGTGGTCCGCTGAAATCGTAACCGAATAGGGAGATTTAACTGAAAAGAATCCAAAAATACTTAATGCTTCTTGACTTGAATTAATCTAGAATAGACCTGGAATACGGATATTTGAAGTTAATGATTCTTGAGATTGTGGTTAGACCTGGAATATGGATAACCAATTTATTGGGGATTCTACCATCTTGAAAAACATATTAAACGAAACTTGTCCATTCAAAACTCTTGTCAATAATGGTTTAGGTGAAATCGAGTCCTTAGCATATTAGTTCATAAGAATCTTCATTCCAAAGTTCGAAAGTCTTCCTTTATTTATTGTTGTCATTTGTTTTATTTCCTTAGTTAATTGTTAATGAACTTTTCCCCTACAATTATTCGTTTGCTCAAATAACGGTAAGGGTTGAGTCATAATTTTTGTAGTATTTGTTCAGTTCTCATTGGGAACGATATTCACTCATCATTTTATTGCTTGAACGATTAGTGCACTTGCTAGTGTAAATTTCATCGCATCAAGTTTTTGGCGCCATTGTCGGGGACTGAAATAAAATATTACATTTATTGTGATTCTACTAGTTAATTTGAGAGTTTATTAATTTTTTTAAGTCTATTTTGCAGGGTTTTCGTTACTAGTGCATGACATATACTAGTGGGAGAATGCTTGTAGAATTTAATCTAGAGATTGAGCGCACTTTTCACGCTTTGAGAAGAGCAGCTCCAGTAACAGTTAACACAATGGCAGAAGGAAACAATGCAGAGGTGCAATGTGCACGGTGGGATTATGCCATGCCAAAGATGGATGGTGTTGAGTCTAGCATTCGACGACCACCTATACAAGCGAACAATTTTGAAATTAAGCCCGCCATCATTCAGATGATTCAACATTCAGTACAATTTGGGGGCCTATTGCAAGAAGATACAAATGTTCACTTGACTAATTTCCTTGAGATTTGTGACACATTCAAGCATAATGGAGTATCCGAGGATGCAATTCACTTAAGGCTTTTCCCATTTTCATTGAGGGATAAAGCAAAAAGCTGGTTGACTTTTCTGCCTGTCGGATCTATAACAACATGGGCAGAGTTGGCACATAAATTTTTAGGGAAATACTTTCCTCCTGCAAAAACTGTAAAATTACGTAATGAAATTACTATGTTCTTGCAGGTCGATCGGGAGTCACTCTATGAGGCATGGGAATGTTTTAAAGACCTTTTAAGAAGATTTCCTCATCACGAGCTGCCCACTTGGATGCAGGTACAAACTTTTTATAATGGTTTAACTAGTACAACCCGCAACATGATTGATGCAGATGCAGGTGGCACTATTATGAGAAAAACTCCAGAAGAAGCCATTGAATTACTAGAAGAAATGGCCACAAACTCTTATCAATGGCCAATTGAAAGGTTACCTGTCAATAGAGCCTCAGGATTGCACAATATAGATGTTGTTACAGCTTTAACAGCACAAATGGAGGTTCTCACCAAGAAGATAGATGGATTTTATCCTACTACACATGTTATATGTGAATTGTGTGGTAGTAGTGGCTACCATAGCAGTAACTGTCAAGCAGATAATCAGTTTGCGTATAATTCATCTGTTGAACAAGCTAATTTTGTTTCAAATTTTCACAGGCAGAACAATCCATACAGCAACACATATAATCCGGGATGGAGGAATCATCCAAACTTCTCGTGGAATCAAAGCAATGCAAAGCAATCTTATCCTGAATATACCCCTCAAGAAAAGAAGTCCAACTTGGAGGATATAATGGCTAAATTTTTAAGTACAGCAGAAACAAGATTCCAAAATCAAGAAGCATCCATAAAAAATCTGGAAGTTCAAGTCGGTCAACTAGTGAACATAATTTCTGGACGTGCACAAGGTTCCATCCCGAGCAACACAGAAAAGAATCCTAAGGAGGATGTCATGGCCATAACACTAAGGAGCGGCACACAATTGGAAGAGCCACAACCTAAAGAAATCACTCATCAAGAAGGTGAGAAAGAAGAGACTGAGCAAGAGAAGAAACATGTTTCAGGAAAGAAATGTACTGGTAAAGGTTTGATCGATTCTAACCCTGAAACTAAATATATGCCACCTCTTCCCTATCCTCAGAAATTTATGAAAGAAAAATTAGATAAGCAATTTTCAAAATTTTTAGAGATTTTCAAGAAATTGCATATTAACGTTCCATTTGCAGAGGCATTAGCACAGATGCCTAGTTACACTAAATTTTTAAAGGAAATTTTGTCTAATAAACGGAAGCTCGAGGAACACGAAACAGTAATGTTAACTGAAGAGTGCAGTGCTATACTGCAAAACAAGCTACCTCCAAAATTAAAAGATCCAGGGTGTTTTACTATACCTTGCACTTTAGGAAATTCATTTTTTGATAAAGCTTTATGTGAACTTGGTGCAAGTATCAATCTTATGCCTCTTTCAATTTTCAGGAAACTTGGATTAGAAGAAATCAAAACAACAACAGTGTCATTGCAATTAGCTGATCGATCTATTAAGAGACCACGGGGAATTATAGAAGATGTATTGGTAAAGGTTGATAAATTTATATTCCCTGTAGACTTCATTGTTCTCGACATGGAAGAGGATCGTGAGGTACCTCTTATGCTTGGACGTCCATTCCTTGCTACAGGGAGAGCCCTAATTGATGTACAACAAAGGAAATTGACTTTAAGAGTCAATGATGAGCAAGTAGTTTTTGATATGTATAAAATTATAAAATACCCTTCTAGCTTTTCTACTTCTTCTTGTTTTCAAGTGGATATTGTTGATAACCTCATTGAGGAGTTTTAGGAGAAAACATTAAATGAAGATACTTTGGAGGGATGCATCATGGAATCAGGAACTAATACCACTGAAAAACTCATCATCGAAGACGAAGCAAGGAACTTGGAGTCTGAAATGGGAAAAGAAGTGCCAGAAGAACAAATAATAATAACTAAATTGAAAACTTTACTTGCTCATTTAAAATATTCTTATTTAGAGAAAAATGTTTTCCCTGTGATAATATCTTCTTCGTTGACAGGTAAAATGGAAGAACGGTTGCTGGAAGTCCTAAGAAGGTATATATTTTTGGGAAAGTTGAAATCTCGGTGGACTGGACCGTATACCATGATAAGTGTCTCACCTTTTGGTGCCGTTTAGGTTGGACACGAGAAAAACAAGGAGATATTCAAGGTTAACGGGCACAGATTGAAGCACTACATTACGGGGACTTTTGACCCTAAATCGTCCACCACCATTCTCCAAGAGCCATAAAATAGAAAGTCAAGCTAAAGACTATAAATTAGAACTACCATTTTGGTTCTTACTTTTTAATTTTTTCTTGCCTTTAGAAATTATTTGGTGTGTTTCAAATTTGTTTGTTTTGCTTAATTTATTTGTATTTCAATTTTTATGGCCTTACAATGTGCATTTTTTGGTTTATTTTCAGCCCTACTTGAAGTCAGGACAGCAATCCAGCGCTACAGCCTCACATTTCTGGCGCTGCAGCACCAGGTCTTTCATTTATATGCTGTCCAGGTCAGAGATTCAGCGCTGCAGCCTCACAATGTTGGCGCTACAGCGCTAGGACCTGTGCACACAAGCTGTTTCTGCACTCACACACATTAAATCTGCCCAGAAATCCAGCGCTGCAGCGCTGGAAAGTGGAAGCTGCAGCGCCAGGTCGCAAATTGACATTTAAATGCACAGCCCTTCCATAGTTAGGGCACTCAAAAATTAGAATTCCAGCTGCTCCCCCTTTCCAAAACACCTAAATTTCGCTTCTCCTTCCCATCGCACCACATAATCAAGGGTCTTTTGCATTTTCCACCATGGATAGCTTCCATTCCTCCCGAGAATCACTCCTCTCAAGTGATTTTGGGTGCCGTTGATGTCTTCTAATCAAGTAAGATTTCTCCACTACCACCATATCCCGATTATAGTAATGATAATGAGGATGGGGACATTGACAAAGACGATTGATTCGGCCTCCGACTAATCAGGAGAGTTCCCTTCTCTTACTTTATAAATTCAAATTCTATACATTACGGACAATGTATCATTTAAGTTTGGGGGTGGGAACTTTATCTGAATGTTGTGCACTGCTCATGTTTCTAGTTATTTTTCTATTTGTTTTATTTGAGTGCTTTCTGTTGTTTGTGTTTGATTTTGATTTTTCCGATGATGAGAAATAGATTGACTTGATTATAGCCATTGAAAATTTGAAAAATTTTGCGTTTGTCTGTGTGCTTGAATTTTTTGTTGGATTTATTTTACATCGAACTCTTTGAATTCAATGAGCACGTACACCTAAGCACTTTGTTGTCTTGCTGTTTCAGAGAGCGTTTATGTGAGCGGTGTAGTCTTGTAATCTCTTGGACTCTAGAACTTGTTTGAAGACCACTCGAGGCGAAATCCTAGGTAGTACTATACCAAAGAAAGGATCCAGGCCATGTTTGAAAAGTTTGAGCCTTTCTAGCCAACCCTTGATATGTGATTATCCTTAGTTTTCCCCTTTTGAGCTTGGATACATGTTGTTTTGTCACCCAATCATATAACTTATTTCCCTTTCAATATATATATATATATATATATATATATATCTTCACCTTTCACCTGTAAGCACATTGATTAATAAAGGGACTATTCTCTTAAATGGTGACAGAGGATTGAGCAAGAGGAAGTGGTCTTCACTTGGCTATGATAAGTATTACATATTTCCCATTGAGAGTGACCAAGGAAAAGATCAAAGTTAAAAGGGTTTACCACACGAACTATTTGATCAAGTTGTATTCTACCTATCACAAGCAGCCGGCAAAGTTGTGTTTGATCGTCGTGTACATGCTATGCTATAGTTTCAGTAATGCACACAGAAACAAAGTTTAGTGCTACTATAGTACAAGCATACGAAAAAAAAAAGAAGAGAAAAAAAGAAGAAGAAGAAGAAGAAGAAGAAGATGTGACAATAGCAAAAGTATTGGAAGTATTCCATGATAACTGAGGGAAAGTTCGAAATAAAATTTTTATTGGTTGATGTGCTTAAGATGATGTGAGCCTCAAATCAATCTTTTACCATACCTTAACCTTAGCCAAAGTTATAAACAGAATAAAGTCCTGGTGATCTCAGGTATTTTCATGGCCTACATTAGTGGAGAGTGGTGTGAAAAGCAAGCTTATGGACTTTGAAAGATTAGCATTATCCTACTTGCTTGCATAAACCGATCAGAGTGGCGAGATGATTAAGTTTATAAAGGTGTTACACACACACACGTTTGAAGAATTTGATGTAAGATAAAGCTGCCAATAAATTTGAAATTCTAGACATTTGCAGCATTTGGAAAGTTTTCTTGCGTTATGATTTTTATGCAATCTTTGAGGCATGTTATATCTAATCTAATCAAACCATCTCGCACTCTTAGGATGTGTGTGCATAGAATTTTGTTCTAGTTTGCTCGAGGACTAGCAAAAACGTAAGTTTAGAGGTGTGATAACTCTAAATAAATCATGTTATTATACTACTTTTAGGCATGTTTTTGGTGTTGATCTTAAGCATTAGAATTATGTTGCATGTGTTTTTAGCAATTTGAGTTTAGTTTTTCTTATTCTACTAATAAGTTGTTTTAGTTGATTTATCAATGCTAAGTCATGGAAATTTATTGTGCAGACACTTGCTAGAGCACTTGAGAGCATTGGAAGGCCAAAATGCAAAAGAAGACAGAAAGCTGAAGCTGCAGCGCCAGAAAGCTGAAGCTGCAGCACTAGTAGCTGACAAAAAGAGAGGATTTGAGCAGAAAGTTGGCGCTGCAGCGTTGGGATGTTGAAGCTGTAGCGCCAGACTAGGGTTAGAAATATGTCTTGAAGCTGCAGCACCAGCCCTCAGATTCTGAAAGTTATAAATTGAAACCCTAGCTGAACAAGAAGGGTCTCTCGAATGGAGCGCGGTCGTAGAAGAAGAAAACAGAATTTGGAGAAGAGGAGAAGCCAAAGGAGAGTTGGAGACACTCCGGGAGGCTACGCATCAAGCTCTTAAATCATTCTTCTCCGGTTTTGTATTATTCTTATCTAGCTATGTTGATGTTTTATAATATGAACATGGATTGTTTGAATATTAATATGGAGTAGATATTTTGTGTGTTAAGGATAGATGGATGTTAAACCTATATCTTGAGTTGTTGTTTGGATAAATGAAATTTAATGTGTTTTTCAAAGAGTGTGTTTTATTGTTCTTAATGCTTTTTATTATTTTGATTCCTTCTTTGGGCATGGTGATGTGTCGAATAGAGAAGCCATGCTTTTATGAATGGTTGAACTAATAAATATGATATTGGATTGTTATCTATGCAAAGGCCAGGGTAAAACATGCCATGAATGGAATAGGAATAACCGAATAGGGATTCTAGGAAGTTCATGTGGTCCACTTAAATCATAACCGAATAGAGAGATTTAACTGAAAGGAATCCAAAAATACTTAATGCTTCTTGACTTGAATTAATCTAGAATAGACCTAGAATACGGATATTTGAAGTTAATGATTCTTGAGATTGTCGTTAGACCTGGAATATGGATAACCAATTTATTGGGGATTCTACCATCTTGAAAAACATATTAAACGAAACTTGTCCATTCGAAACTCTTGTCAATAATGGTTTAGGTGAAATCGAGTCCTTAGCATATTAGTTCATAAGAAACTTCATTCCAAAGTTCGAAAGTCTTCCTCTATTTATTGTTGTCATTTGTCTTATTTCCTTAGTTAATTGTTAATGAACTTTTCCCCTACAATTATTTGTTTGCTCAAATAACGGTAAGGGTCGAGTCATAATTTTTGTAGTATTTGTTCAGTCCTCGTTTGGAACGATATTCACTCATCATTTTATTACTTGAACGATTAGTGCACTTGCTAGTGTAAATTTCATCGCATCAAGCTTGCTGAAAAAGCTCACACCTGGACTGGACCTAGTGCTACTGAAAGCACCAATAGGTCACGACCTGTAGGAAACCCAAGTAATGGTGGAATATACCATCTTAGAGAAGAAGACAGCCTGAAAGCTAAGGTCGAAATGCTTACTAAGGAGTTAAACGCATTAAATACTAAAGGCTCAAAGCCAACACACATGGTTAATCATGCCGAATCTTCAGAACCATGTTTTGTGTGTGGCGGGGAAGATCATCTCGCTCAAGAGTGCCCTACATTCATAGATATGAGAGGGATGTATGAGGAACAATGTAGTGCCTTAGGCATATACAAGAAGCCTCTTGACCCTTCTCTAACACCTATAATCCGAGATGGCGAAATCACCCCAACTTCAGTTGGAAGTCTAAAAACCAGCAGCTTGCATAACCCCCTAGACCATACCATACACCATACCATGCACCTCATCCTCTAGAAGTTCTTTAAAAGAAACTTTACATGCTTTTATAGAGGCACAGGGTAAGACAAACCAAAAGTGTGAGGTATTAATTACATAGGTTGTTAAAGAGAACAAAGAGATAAGGAGCCAAGTAACCAAACTAATGGGCTCCTTGAGTGTGAATGAGCAAAGGAAGTTCCCTTCCCAAACTCAGTCCACCCCATGGGCAACACATGGCTCAAACAAATCTAGAAAATGTAAATGCCATTGTGACAAGAAGTGGTAAGTCTTTACACATCCCAACAACAAGCAAATCCGACGATGTGGAAAAGGGTCAAAGTAGTAGTGATGCTGAACCGCATAAGGACCCTGAAGTTACTAAGAGCCCTGTTAAGGCACCATTCCCTCAAGCCTTAAAATCAAACAAGAAAAATATGGAGCTGAATAATGAAATCCTAGAGAACCTAAGGCAAGTAAAATTAAATCTCCCACTTTTGCATGTGATTAAACAAGTTCCTACTTATGCAAAGGTTCTCAAGGATTTATATACAATTAAGAGGAAGCACCATGTAAAGAAAACAACATTCCTAACTGAGCAAGTTAGTTCTTTAATTGAGCAAAGAATTCCTCCAAAATACAAGGATCTTGGCTGTCCAACCATTGCATGTAGCATTGGAAATCATGAAGTTGGACAAGCCTTGCTAGATTTAGGAGCTAGTGTAAATCTGATGCCGTTCTCTATTTACTTACAACTAGGTTTAGGAGAAATCAAACCAACCGCTGTGGTATTGTAATTGGCTAATCGTTCTGTCAAAGTGCCTCGGGGTGTGGTAGAGGATGTCTTGATTCAAATTGATAAATTTTACTATCTTGTTGATTTTCTTATCCTTGATACTACTTCTGCTGTTGACAGTAACTCTAAAATTCCTTTGGTTTTGGGTAGACCTTTCCTTGCTACTGTAAATGCTCTAATTAATTGCAGGAATGGACTCATGAAGCTGTCCTTTGGAAACATGACCCTCGAAGTGAACATCTTCAATGTTGCAAAACAGCCCGAAGATGAGGACGAGAACCACCACTTATACATAATCGAGTCACTCATCGATGAGGTAGTTTCTATAGCTCATGATTTTGATCCTCTTGAATATTTTCTTGTTAATTCTGAGATTGATTCTATTAATGATAAAACTGATATAATTGATATTTGTGCTGGTTTTAATAAATCTCAGGATTATGGCACTCGAGCAAGGCAACCAAAGTTTGAGGAATTGCCTGAAAGAAGTGAGAAACAAATCCCCTCAAGTGTAGATGCACCTAAAGTCGAATTGAAGCCACTACCTAAGGATTTGAAGCATGCCTTCCTCGGTCCAGGTGATACCTTCCCTATTATTATCTCATATGAATTATCTACATCTCAAGGTGAGAATTTGATTCGGACCTTAAATGCACATCAATCAGCCTTAGGTTGGAGCATGGTTGATTTAAAAGGAATTAGTCCCCTGATATGTTTTCATAAGATAAATTTGGATGAAGGCACTAGTCCTCATAGAGACCCTCAACGTAGGCTTAACCCCACTATGAAAGAAGTAGTGAAGAATGAAGTGTTAAAACTATTAGATACGAGAATTATATATCCCATAGCTGATAGTAAACGGGTAAGTCCTACGCAAGTCGTTCCTAAAAATTCCGGAGTCACTGTGGTAAAGAATGACATAGGAGAGTTAGTCCCTACCAAACTTGTGATCGGGTGGCGTATATGCATTGATTATAGAAAATTAAATGCTGCCACCCGGAAAGACCACTTCCCACTCCCTTTTATCGATCAAATTCTTGAGTGTGTAGCTGGTCATATTTTCTACTATTTCTTAGATGGTTATTCTGGTTATTATTAAATTGAAATTGCATTAGAAGACTAAGAGAAAACCACTTTCACATGTCCTTTTGGCACTCATGCTTTTCGTAGAATGTCATTTGGATTGTGTAATGCCCCTACCACTTTTCAACACTGCATAATGAGCATCTTTAGTGATATGGTTGAAAATTGCATGGAGGTTTTTATGGATGACCTAACTGCTTTTGGATCTTCATTTGATGCATGCTTAATGAATTTAGAAAGAGTGCTGATTCATTGTGAGGAAAAGGAATAAGTTTTAAACTGAGAAAAATGTTATTTTATGGTACCATCCGGTATTGTCTTAGGGCATATTGTTTCTTCTAAAGGGATAGAGGTTGATCAATCTAAGATTGAATTAATCTCTAAATTGCCCACACCTAAGATAGTAAAGGATGTTAGATCTTTCCTTGGTTATGCTGGTTTTTATAAGAGGTTTATACAAAATTTTTCCAACATATCTAGACCATTATATGCCCTCCTAATTAAAGATGTTCCTTTTGAATGGACTCAAGCTTGTCAAGAGGCCTTTAAAACGCTGATTGGCAAGCTTACTTTAGCACTTGTAATGCAGTCACCTGATTGGAATTTACCTTTTGAAATCATGTGTAATGCTAGTGACTATGCTGTAGGTGCTGTTCTTGGACAGTAAAGAGAGAGAAAACCTTATGACATTTACTATGCTAGTAAAACTTTAAATAGTGCCCAAATGAACTACTCCACCACTGAAAAAGAATTACTTACTGTAGTATTTGCTTTGGACAAATTTCATGCTTATTTAATTGGTTCTCCTATTCTTAACTTCACAGATCATGCAGCCCTCAAGTACCTCCTTACAAAGAAGGATGTTAAGGCACGACTAATACGATAGATCCTACTCCTACAAGAATTTGACATCACCATCAAAGACAAGAAATGAGTGGAGAATGTGGTGGCAGACCATCTCTCGAGGCTTACATTTGAGGACACCTCTGACGACTTGCCAATCAAGGATGATTTTCTGGATGAGTAATTACTTTCTATTACCTCTCTACCATGGTTTGCTCATATTGTGAATTATTTAGCTACCGGTGAGATACCAATGGATTGGAGCGCTCAAGACAAAAGGAAATTCTTGAATGAGGTACGTAATTTTTATTGGGATGACCTCTGTCTTTTCAAGTACTGCCCTTACCAAATTTTAAGGCGTTGCATCCCTAATGAAGAGATTTATAGCGTCTTGGAATTTTGCCATTCCTAAGCTTGTGGAGGCCACTTTTCAATGAAAAAAAACCGCTGCAAAAATTTTGCAGTGTGGATTTTATTGGCCTACCTTGTTTAAAGATGCAAACATCTATTGTCGCTCATGTGAAAAGTATTAGAAGTTAGGAGCTGTGTCTCATCGTAATATGATGCCCTTAAACCAAATTTTAGTGATCAAAATCTTCGATTGTTGGGGCATTGATTTTATGGGACCTGTTGGAAATCACCTTGACAAGATGCCCAGGTGGTGATCTTCCAAACACCCTAGTCTAGAATAACTTGTAGAAAGAAATACAGTAATCAAATACAAGAACAGAAAATCAAAGAAAGAAAGAAGACAAGCAATTTGTTATCGAGGTTCGGTAATGTGCCTACATCCCCGTGACTTCCTCCAAAGTTTCTGCACTAAATCAATGGTTCTTTACAAATACAGCAATCCCCTTCAAGAAACCTCAAGTTCTTGAAGAAACCAAGAAGAGAAGTAAGGAAGAAGATAAGAACTAGCAATGCTCTATATCTAATCTAGACTTCTCTCTCTTTACAACCAGCCTCACTACAAAGAGTCTCTCTTGTGTTTATGTCTCTCACATAATTCTCTCTTATATTACAATTGGTCTCAAAGTATGTCACAAACTTGTGTTTTTCTATATGTGAAAACTAAGGCTAGGGAACCCCTTTTATAGCCACCCACTTCTTGGTCATTCTTGAGATTCAATCCTCACCCTTTGATCATGATTACCACTTAATCATGGCCCTCCATCACTCCTAAGTGGTGCTGTAAATTTTAACCTTGTACCCACGCACCTAAGAGAGGGTTAAAACAGGCTGTCCATGTGTGCTTGACTTTGCCTAACGCCTAGGTGCTCAACAGGGCGCGGTGCGGTGCTGGGAAGAGTCCCTTTGCACACTCTCTGGGCGGTGCACCGCTGGTGGGGAGCAGTGTGGTGCTGGGGTGCTTCAGGAGGCATACATTCTGAATGGTGCGGTGCTGGCCATTACCTGTAGTGCACACATATCTTCAGCTTGTGTGCAGAAGTGCACACACTAGTGCGCACACACCTTCAGCTTGTGTGCAGAAGTGCTCACACTAGTGTGCCTACCCTTACCTTGCTCTAAAGTGATGCACACACATGTATGCAGTCTTTTAACTTATTGAAATTTAATCCTCCAACCTTAGTTTAGACTTTAACCATCTTTGAACCATGTTTAGACATGTTTAAACCTTAGACAAATACCAACAATCTCTACCTTTGTCTAAGTGTTTAAACCTGAACCATTTTTGCAGAGAGTTTCGGGATCCAAACTCATCTTGAGTCATCAATTAACCAAATCCAATCTTAAGTAGTAAAAGGCAATGATTGAACTTACTTAGAGGTAGAACTTTAGTACCCAAATCCGCAGGATTTTCTTCCGTGGTCTCCTTGTTAACATGAATGCATCATTTCATACGATTTTCTGGAATGTAATGATACCGAACATCCATATGCTTCATCCCCTCATGGAACACCAGATTTCTCCATAAGTGCAAAGCATTTTGGCTATCCAAAGACACCACCACTTACTCTTTTAGGACCTCCCATTCGTCCAACAACCCTTGCACCCCATAGCCTTCTTTATGGCTTTCATAGCCGCTATGCATTCTGCCCCGGTTGTTATGAGTGCTACCACTGGCTGCCACGGAGCCTTCAAATACCTCAGCAACCACTTCATCCCAAGCCAATGCTTCTTTTCGGGATTACTCACAAATCTGCTGAGAACACCCATTGCCCAAGAAACCCTTAACCAGTTTCTCTCATTTTCTTGGATTCTACACATCCCAAGGATCTTTTGTGTAAGGCTGAGATCGTTCCTCTCGAACTCCTCACTGAGTTAAGATGTAAACCTTTCCATCCTCTCCCTGCTATTCTGAACCAATAACACATCATCGACATAGATGAGGATACTCACCATCTTCTCAACCTTGTGTCCAGGTGAGAAAGTTTCTGTGAAATCTATGTCTTCTCTTCTTATGAACCCATTCACCACTAGCCTAGCCTTGTTCCGGACTTCACCCTTCTTTGATCTTGTAAGTGCACTTACATTCTACAACTTTCTACTTTCCTGAAATTTTCACCAATTCCCAGAAGTTGTTCTTCCTCAAAGAATCCATTTCTTCCTCCATAGCTAGCTGCCACTTTGACGATTCCTTACACTCCATGGCATCCATATAAGTTTCTGGTTCACTCATCCCTCTTTTTGTCCAAGGAGCTGTTGCATCTGCAACCGCAAAACCATGTTTCAAAGGTGGTTCGACCAGCCTTCTTTCCCAGTCTATTGTGAGCTGATAGTCCTTCCGACTTGCTGCATCAACCTCTTCTAGTTCAGCCTCCTCTTGAGTGCCCTAAGCATGGCCTTCATCAATGGGCTCTACTTGGTCCGAACCCTCTTGCCTTCCTTGCTCTACCTAAACTGAATCTTCCTTGATGCTATGCTCCACAAGAACCAAACTGGTTTGCTCACTAGCCCTACAGGGTTAGTTTTCTCCAAGTAGGGAAATAATAATTCATTAAAATAAAATCCCTACTTATAATCAGTTTCATGCCCTTCTTTTCTAAGGACCACAACCTATATCCCTTAACCCCATCACCATATCCTAGAAATACACATTTTCTAGATCTTGGGCTAAGTTTATCCTCCTTTTGATGTGCATATGTAGCACACCCAAAAGTCCTAAGGTTGCTTAATTCAAGGGGCTTTCTACTCCACATTTCCATGGGAGTCTTGAGCTCTAAAGCTCTAGAGGGTGATCTATTTACCAAGTATGTAGCTGTAGCCATAACTTCTCCCCAAAAATATTTTGGTAAATCGGATCCATTTAACATGCACCTAACCTTTTCATAAAGGTCTTATTCATCCACTCAGCAACTTCACTTTGCTGAGGGGTTTCCACAACTGTTCTATGTCTTAGAATGCCATTTAACCTACAGAGTTGATCAAGTTCTTGGTTAAAAATTTCTAAGCCATTATCGGTTCTTATCCCCTTAACTACTCTACCCATTTGAGTCTCTACCAGCCTTTTCCACACCACTAATTTATACAAAGCATCTGATTTATTTTTAACCAAATAAACCCAAACCTTTCTTGAATAGTCATCAATTAAAGACAGAAAGTAAATGTTACCTCCCTGTGTTGGTGTCCTTGCTGGTCCCCAAAGGTCCGCATGAATGTAGTCAAGAATGCCCTTAGACTTGTGCACTCCGGTGTTGAAGCTGACCCGATGTTGCTTCTCAAGAACACAACACTCGCAGAAATTAAGTTCCTTTACTTTGTCTCCATTAAGTAGGCCATCCTTACTGAGAACTTATAGGCCCTCTTCGCTCATATATCCCAAGCGAGTGTGCCAAAGGGCTGCCCCATCCATCTCAGCCATCAAGCTTGCTGCTTGATCATTGATTTCCATGTCTCTGATCATCTCATAGAGTCCATCGTTTCTTGCTGCCTTGATCACTACCAAAGATCCTTTGGCCACCTTGATCTTTCCTCCCTCTACTTTGCATGTATACCCCATGGGATCTAGCTACCCCAATGAGATCAAATTTCTCTTCAAATCTGGAAGATACCTCACATTTTCTAGTAGCCTTGTGACTCCATCAAACATCCTTACCTGGATGTCTCCTGTGCCCCTCACTTGGTAAGAAATATCATTCCTTAAGGAAACCCTTTCATCATTAGTTTCTTTGAAATTCTTGAACCAACTCTGGTGAGGGCACATGTGATGAGTGCACCCGGAATCCAAGATCCATTTCTTGTTGCCTTCTTGCCCCTTGTTCACACCCAAGCACACAACAAGAACATCATCATCTTGCTGTTATGTTTTGGCAACCGAAGCCTCTCCATTCTTGGTATGGCTTCCTCCTCTATCCTTTGTCATCTTCTTGCAATCTTTCTTGACATGACCCTCCTTATGGCAGTAGTAGCAACTCTTCCCTCCAAATCTCAGTTTGGAATGCATTCTCCCATAGCTTTCTCCTCTACCTCTATCCCAGTAGTAGCCATGCATGCTGCTATGCACTCTCCTATGGCTCTCTCCTCTACCTCTGTCCCGGTAGTAGCCATGCATGCTGCTGTGCACTCTCCCATGGCTCTCTCCTCTACCTCTGTCTCGGTAGTAGCCATGCATGCTGTTGTGCACTCTCCCATGGCTCTTTCCTCTACCTCTATCCCAGTAGTAGTCATGGTGCTGCTATACTGAGTTACTAGCCTTCTTTTAAAGAACAACCCTTTACCACTTGATGCACTCCTTATCTTGGCATCAAGATTATCTTGCAACTCTTTCTTAGGATCAAATTTAAAATCAAAGATTCGTTTTCGAAGATGCCTTTTATCTGGGAGAATTTTTGCAAGAAATAACTCATCTAATTTTTGCAAGAATTTTTGCAAGAAATAACTCCCTTGTGACATTATCTGACATGTGCAAGAATATGGCGTTATATACCATCTTCTTCATCTCATTCCGCTGGTCCTCCGTGACACTTGCTGGAAAAACATCATCTTCTCCAATAGCCAAGTCCACTTTCTATTACACAAGAACCTCCTTGATCTTCCGCTTCAATAGGGAAAAATCTCTCTTTCCATCAAACTTCTCAATACCGAAATTTGAACCTGTCTTTGCGGATAAGATCCCAGATTTATACAATACCCATAAATGCTTTCTTCAACCTCAAGAACACAGATCAAAGATGGATCTTAACACCGTTCTTAAATCTACCTCAAGAACACGATCAGATCTTGATCTTTACACCGTTCTTGAATCACCCTCAAGAACATGATCAGATATTGATCTTAACTCCGTCCTTGATTCACCTCAAGATCACAATCAGATATAGATCTTAACTCCGTTCTTGAATCACCCAAGAAGTTAATCTTTGATTCTTGGAGTCTTGGCTCCGTCACCTTCTTGTTCTTGCTCCGACACCTAGTTGTGCAGCTTTGATACTACTATCCAAAGCTCTGATACCACTATTGGAAATCACCTTGACAAGATGCCCAGGTGGTGATCTTCCAAACACCCAAGTCTAGAATGACTTGTAGAAAGAAATACAGCAATCAAAGACAAGAACAGAAATTCAAAGAAAGAAAGAAGATAAGCAATTTATTATCGAGGTTCGACAATATGCCTATGTCCTCATGAGTTCCTTCGAACTCTCTATACTAAATCAATGGTTTTTTATAAATACAGCAATCCCCTTCAAGAAACCTCAAGTTCTTGAAGAAACCAAGAAGAGAAGTAAGGAAGAAGATAAGAACTAACAATGCCTTCTATCTAATCTAGACTTCTCTCTCTTTATAACCAGCCTCACTACAAAGAATCCGTCTTGTGTTTATGTCTCTCATATAATTTTTTCCTTTATTACAATTGATCTCAATGTATGTCACAAACTTGTGTTTTTCTATATGTGAAAAATGAGGCTAGGGAACCCCTTTTATAGCCACCAACTTCTTGGTCATTCTTGAGATTCAATCCTCACCTTTTGATCATGATTACCACTTAATCATGTCCCTACATCACTCCTAAGTGGTGTTGTGCATTTTAACCTTGCACCCACGCACCTAAGAGAGGGTTAAAATAGGTTGTCCATGTGTGCTTGACTTTGCCTAGTGCCTAGGTGCTCAATAGGGCGTGGTGCGGTGCTAGGCAGAGTCCCTTTGCACACTCTCTGGGTGGTGCACTGCTGGTGGGGAGTGGTGCAGTGCTGGGGCGCTTCAAAAGGCATGCATTCTGGATAGTGTAGTGCTAGGCTGTGCGCGGTGTGGTGCTGGCCATCACCTGTAGTGCACACACACCTTCAGCTTGTGTGCAGAAGTGCACGCACTAGTGCGCCTACCCTTACCTTGCTTCAAAGTGATGCACACATATGTGTGTAGTCTTTTAACTTGCTTTATTTTAATCCTACAACCTTGGTTTAGACTTTAACCATCTTTGAACCATGTTTAGACATATTTAAACCTTAGACAAATACCAACAGGACCTTTTACCAATATATCATTGTGGTAATAGATTATGTATCGAAGTGGGTAGAGGCAGCAGCTTGCAGAAGCAATGATAATAGAACAGTAATTAAATTTCTCAAGGAAAATGTGTTATCTTGATTTGGTACACCATGTGCTATAATTAGTGATCGAGGTACACATTTTTGCAACCGTTCTTTTGAAGTTTTGATGAGAAAATATGGGGTGTTACATAAAATTTCTATAGCCTAACATCCTCAGACTAGTGGACAAGTAGAACTTGCTAATAGGGAAATTAAACAAATTTTAGAAAAAACAGTTAACCCAGACCGTAAGGATTGGTCTTTGAGACTAAGTGATGCGCTTTGGGCTTACCGTACAGCTTTCAAAACCCTCTTAGGTATGTCACCTTATAGGCTTGTTTTTGGAAAACCTTGCCACTTACCTGTAGGGCTTGCGCATCGAGCTTATTGGGCCATCAAGTCTTTTAATTTTGATATAGGCAAAGCGGGTAAGCTTAGAAAATTTCAGTTGACCGAGTTAGAGGAGTTAAGAAATGATGCTTATGAGAACTCCAGAATCTATAAGGCAAAGACAAAAGTGTTTCATGATAAAAATATTTTGAGGAAAACATTTAAACCTGATGATCGAGTGTTCTTATACGATTCTAGACTCCATAAGCATCCGGGAAAACTTCGGTCAAGGTGGATTGGTCCTTTCGTAGTGAAAAATGCTTTTGAGAATGGGGCAGTAGAAATTGAGGATACAAGAGATGGTCGGAGTTTTAAAGTCAATGGTCAACGACTTAAGATCTTAATCAATAGACACGATCCGAAAGTGGAAGACATTCCACTTATGGATCCGGTCTATTCACCTTGACCACCCAATAAAGGTATGTTTTTACTTTTATTTTTCTTTTATTTTGTTTGTTTTATTTAATCTAATTTTTATTTTTACTAACTTTATATATTGTTTTTTTTTAACAAACAAGTTTTTTTTAGAACCAGGCCCACTTGCAGCAGCCCATGCCGCGGCCCACCAACAAAGCGCCTCACCTAGTAGCAAAAGGCCCAGTTCGCCCAGCCCAGCACCGCGCCCCAGCATTTAGCGCGCTGCAGTGCACAGAATGCACGAACCCAAGCCCCTCAGCTCAAGCCGCGGCGCGCCCTCAGCCCAAGCCGCGACTTCACCTGTTTTGCCACCTGTCCCTGCCCACAACATAAAACCAAATTCTGCACTTATCCTCTTCATTTCTCCTTCATGAAAACAGCAACTCACTTCTCTCTCTCTCTCATCCTCTTTCCAAGCCCTCACTTACCCACTCACTTTTACTCAAAAAATTTCTTGTTTCTAACATCATTTCTTGATAAATTGCTCACTAATTTTTCAGATTTTGCTAGTAATCTCTCCAAAAAGCTTGGTTCTAGAAAGATTTTAGAATCTTCAAAGAACTTTCAAATTGGTGGGTAGTCTTTCTTCTCTCTAACTTTAGGCATCAAGTAAGCTAAATTTCTTCTCTTTGCTGTTCATTTGTGCTATTTGGGTTGATTTTGAATTAGTACTATTGTTCTACATATTTTATTCAAATGGCACCTAAACTTAAGAGAAAAAGAGGGAAACAAGCACAAGAGTATGATGAGGGCAAATTTGTTAGTTTTGAGGCTAGTGAGAGATATGTTAGGATGATGCACACTAGAAAACCCATTCCTAAGAGAGGATTCAATATAACAGAGAGAGCAAACCCCACCTTGTTTAGAATAATTATTGATAGGTATTGGGGTATATTTGCTAGCCAACCATCTCACTCCCTCACAAATATGGTTAGAGAATTCTATGCTAATGCAGAAGAACATAGGAATGGTAAGGTGAGAGTGAGAGGAAAAATAGTTTCTTTTAGAAGCTCATCAATCAACAGATTCTATGGGCTCCCTAACATAGTAAACAGTGAGTATAGTGCATATGCATCTAATATTAATTATGAAGAGATTTGCAATACTCTCTATATTCCGGGCATTACATGGAAAATGACGGGAGATACCCCTATAACCTTGCCTGGTACTTCTCTGACTATCAATGCTAGAGCTTGGCAATATTTTGTATGTCAGAGGTTTATGCCTGCTACACACTATAGTAACCTTACTGTTGAGAGAGTTGTGCTGATTTATGCCATTTTGATGGGCATGACTATTGATGTGGGCTAGATCATATTTCATTCTGTCATACACACTGTACAACAAAAGCTTATGCATCCAAGCTGGAGTTCAATATAGTCCTGTGAGGACGCCCAGCAACCAAAGAAGTCCATCGATGATAGCATGCTCACTCAAATTAAAGCCTTAAGGCCACCAGTTCTGGGAGAGAGAGCGGCCATTGTAACTCCTCCTCCCTCTAGGCACTTCACTGTTGCAGAGCACCTTGAGCATTTAGAGATTCGTTTTGATGAGCAATAGAAATTTTTGCATGATAGATTTGCTCGTCAGGGATGTTTCTTGGCTAGTGTACTATTCTTTTGGTCAGATGAACAAACACCTTGCCTCCGCTACTGGTTGTGACATGGATCACTTTCCCACTTTACCACCCTATTCGGGTTCATATTTTGATCCAAATCCTGAGGATGGTGAAGAGAATGAAGAAGAGGATGATGACATAGAGGACTAATTTTGGTTTTTATCTTGTTTGTTTCCTTTTATTTTATTTTACTTATTATCGGATGACTGTACTAACATTCTTTTTCATTTCCTTTTCGTTATTTTATTTGTCGTACTTTATTTTCATTTTTACTTATTCCTATTTCACGTGTTCACCTAACACACGGTGGGAATCTTAATGGTACACCGCAGTTGCTTTCCTTTTATTGTTTTGGTCTATATTGTAGATCGAAATTTCAGCAAGAGGAATGGCATGTAGTTCATATGATGGTACACAATTTTCAGCGTGTGTGAACTTTTGCTCACAAAGGGAGTTTCCTTTCCTTTATCTTTAACATTGAGGACAATTCCATTTTTAAGTTGGGGCTGGAGGAAACATATCTATTTTTCATTGAACTGCTTGGTGTTACTTTCCTTTTTTATCTCTTTTTAGCATGTTTTGTGTTAGCCTTAGAGTTAATTCACATGTCAATGATATGAACTTAATTGAGATAGCATATACAATTTAGAAGAAGTTAAATCTTGCTTCGGTTTGAGAATAATTTAAGTGTCAATCTTCATTTGGTTTGAGACTCTAGCTTGCAATAAGATTGTATGATTAGTCTAAAACATTTAGAGAAGTTTTATGTGTGAATTGTCTATGAATATTTTTGCGGTCTTGACAAGCTCTATAACTTATTTGATAATCATTTGAGGCGAATTCCTAGAATGCACATTACTTGGGATATGATATAGGTCATTTTTGAATCGTTTGAGCCTTTCAAACCTACCATTGCTATATTTATCGCTAGTCACCTACTTGAGCCTTTTCTCGAAAAAGAATTTGAGCATTGTTTCTTTCAAATAGCCCATTCACTCACCTTTATAAGCCTAAAAATATTTTATCCTTAGCCTTCTTTTAAAAGAACTTAGTTATACACATTTGTTGAGAAGTACTTAAAAGGAGTAAGGATGGAAATATGAAAAAATATTAATACCACAACCCAAGTACATTAAAGGAGATAAGTTGGGGCTTGTGGGAAATAAAAGAAAAAAAATAAAAAGGAAGTGAATGGTCTGATGCCAAAATATAAAAGAAAAAAAAGAAAAAAAAAGAGAAGAAAAAGAGAAGTGAATTATGGCAAAGAAAGAAGAAAAAAAGAAAAGAAAAATGGTGACTTATCGAGAGCTATGCTTTCATAAAAAATGGTTGAAAGAGTTAGGTGTTGAAGTAAAGTTATCTAAGTGCTTAAAGTGGTTGTGTTTAACTTAAGAGACTGAGTTTTTTTACTTGTTTAATCATTCCCATTCTTTCTTAACCTTTACCTTAGCTTAGCGTTACAAACTTATTAAAGATCTATTGATCCAATGTAGTTTGATTTTTCTACAATAGTGGAGAGTGATTTAAAAAATAAGCCTATGGAGCTTGATTTGTGATTGATGTCACACAATTCATTATGTTTTTAGAGGCCAAGACTTGTATTCATGAATGTTATGCATAAAATCATCTGAGTTTTCGGACTAATGGATTGTGGTAAGATGGATGTTAAGAGTCGATAACGATTTTGAGATTGATGTTTGGATTACTTTTGGACTTAAGTGATATTTAATGATTCTACGTGTTGTATATTATGTGCAATTTCTGAGACAAAACGTGAATTACTCTTGGTTTAACGCTAGCATTGCTCTACCTTGTTTTGACTCCTACCATAGAATTCATCTCTTGTTTTCGCTTGAATTACTAGGGACTAGCAATAAGCTAGTTTGGGGTTGTGATGAGAATCATAAAATGCATCTTAACAGTACTTAATTGTTAGCATTTTAGGGTTGATCTAGGTTTTAATTGCATTTTTATACGTTAACAACTCTAAAGTGTCATTCTTGGATCATTGATCTATTTCGGTGCATTTTCAGGTACTTTAAGCTAAAAGAGGAGAAAAAGTCATCATTTCTTGAAGCACAAAGACTCGAGGCATACCAAAGTGAAGGCATGGTTGTAGAAGGACAAATAAAGAAAAATTAAGTCTTGAATGTGTGCACTGCGGCCTGAAAATATCCAAGCCTCGGCCTCCAGAACCGAGCCAAAAGAGCAAGAAAGAAACTTCAGTGGAAGCCACGGCCTGGACTAGGCAGGGCTGCAGCCTCCAAAAAGGAGAAAAACCAAAGCCAAGGCAAGGGCTGCGGCGCCCACAAGTGAGAGCCGCGGCGTGCACACGGTCCTCCTCTTCGAGTTATGACCTAATTAGGACTTTAGTGATTGTTTAAACCCTAGAATATCCTTGGACCTCTTGTACTATAAATAGATCACTTAAGATTTTAGAAAAGATATCTTGGAAAGTCTGAAAAACTCAAGAAGGCTACCACACTCTCCTCCATCAAAGAGTTCAACCATGAACTTCATGGTGAACTAATCTCCAAGCAAGGCGAAGGGATGAATCCCTAGGTGTAGTTGTTCTTATTTTCCTTTCTTGATTCAATTGTAGTTGGGCTTCATTTTCAAAACATTGTTATGTGTTACTCTTTTATCTAATTAAAGGATTTTTTCTTAATCTGGTGATTGTATCTTTATGTTTGATATAATTCTAGTCATGCTCTTCTTATGTCAAGATTATTGGGTATGATTGAGACCGCTAGATTTATCTTTTAGGTTTGTCCATTACTGCAATATTTTCATTAATGATATATTATCGTTTCTTGATAAATCTATAGGATAGGTTATGTATGCTTAACTCGAAAGAGTAATTCATATCAATTACATTAGGGTTTATATATGCGCTTAATTGAATATTTGCCGATTGCCTGTTTGGGATGTGAAACTTGCAATCGAGATAAAAACAACTGAATTAAAGATTGGAATAAGGCAACGAACCTAGGGAGGATTCCTGGAACCTTGTTGTTTCTTTATCATAGTTTTCAATCTATTTACACAACTACTTCATCATTGATATCTTCTTACTTGATTATTATCTTTCGTGTTAAGGTTTGCCCTTTTCCTTTATATATCGCTTTTCCCTGTTGAATTGACACCCCAAAGCTGTGCTACAACTACTGCATTATACTTTGGGCGTAATCAAAGATGAAGGATCTTGGCCATGCACAACAGATCCTTGGGATGAGTATAATTCGAGAAAGGGCTAACAGATTGAAGATTTCTCAGACTTCTTACATAGAAAAGATGATATCTAAGTTTTTTATGGAAGATAGCAAACCAGTGAAGGTTCTCCTTACTGGTCATTTCAAGTTCTCTAGCGATCAATGTTCGAGATCGGATGAGAAGAAAAAGGAAATGGAAAAGGTCTCTTACTCTAGTGTGGTTAGATCAGTCATGTTCATGATGGTAAGCACTAGACCCGACATTTCTCATGCAATGAGTGTTCTCAGCAGGTTTATGAGTAATCCCGAAAAGAAGCATTGGCTTGGGATGAATTGGTTGCTGAGGTACTTGAATGGAAGCCCATATGTGGGGCTTGTTTATGAGAAGAGGGGTAAGTCCATCTATCTTGAAGGTTATACGGATTCGGACTATGGAACAGACCGAGATAAAAGAAGATCGATTACCTCCTACTTCTTCAACTTAAACAGATGCTATATAAGTTGGAAGGCTCAGTTGTAGCCGGTGGTAGCACTCTCAACAATCAAGGTAGAGTATATAGCGGCAGCGGAAGCCATTAAGGAGGTTATGTGGTGCAAAGGGTTGTTGAAGAGTTGAAGGTTCTAAAAGAGCAGGTGGTGGTGTATTCGGATAACCAAAGTGCGTTACATTTATGTAAGAATCCGGTGTTCCATGAGAGGACTAAGCATATGGATGTTCAGTATCGTTTCATTCGTGAAAATGTTACAGAAGGATGCATTTATATGGACAAAGTCGCAAAGGAAAAAAATCCTACAGATTTAGGTACTAAAGTTCTACCTCTAAGAAAGTTCAATTAGGATTGGAGTCGGTTGATATGGTGACTCAAGTTGAGTTTGGATCCTGAGTTCTCTGCACAATAGGTTTGGGTTTAATCGCTTAGACAAAGGTAGAGATTGTTGGTATTTGTCTAAGGATTAAACAGGTTGAAGAGTTCAACATCAGGTCTAGGTGTGCGCTGCGGCACAGGTGGTGTACGTCGCTGCCACCAGCAAAGGAGGAAGTCAATGGAGGCCACGCAGCTATGTCCAGCAAGGATGAAGACTTGGAGGAGTTTCTGCCCTGTCTGCGCCGCGGCCAGCCCTGTTCTTGGCCGCGGCCAGCCCTGTTCTTGGCCGCGGCTCCAGGCACACCTAATGCTTCCTGATCAGCACTTTGGATTGGTGCATGGGAGTTGGTTAAAACGCATAGGATCACTTAGACTTGTTGAAGAGCTATGATTGATTGGTCCTCAAGATCTAAGGGTTGAGATTGACTTCAAGATTGGTTCAAGAAGTGGTTACACTATATAAAGGATCATCTAGGAGCAAACAAAAAGGGTGAGACAAGATAAGTGAGATCAACTGTGAGAGTGCAAAGACGCAAAACACAAGAGAGACTCATTGAAGAGAGGCTGGTTGTTTAGAGAGAGAGTAGTATAGATTGGGGATTCAAGGGCTTTGTAATTGGAATTTTCTCAGGGAAAATTCTAGGGAAACACTTAGTTCTTATCACTTTCTTTTTTCTCTTCTTTTGTTCTTCAAGAACAAGAGGGTTCTTGAAGAGGTGTTGCTGTAATTGTAAGAACTCCATTGATTTAGGGCAGAGAGCTCAGAGGAGCTCACAGGGACGTAGGCACATTGGCAAACCTCGATAACAATTGCTTGTGTTCTCTTTTATGCTTTGATTCTTATTTTTTGATGCGATAAAATTGACACTAACAAGTGCACTAATCGTTCAAGTAATAAGATGATTAGTAAGTATCGTTCCCAACGAGGACTGAATAGATAAAACAGAAATTATGACTCAACTCTTACCATTATTTGAGCAAATGAATAATTGTAGGAAAAGAATTTACTTATAAATAACTTAAAGGAAAAACATATAACAATAGTAAATAAACGGAAGAATTGCAAACTTTGGAAATAGATTCTTATAAACTAACATGCTAAGGACTCGACTTCACCTAAACCATTATTGCTAAGAGTTTCGACTGGACAAATTTCGTTTAATACATTTTTCAATATGGTAGAATACCAAATACATTGGTTATCCATATTTCAAGTCTAACCACAATCTCAAGAATCGTTAAGTTCAAATATCCATATTCCAGGTCTATTCTAGATTAGCTCAAATCAAGAAGCATTAAGTTCAATGGAATTCCTTTCAGTTAAATCTTCCTATTCGGTTACGATTTAAACGGATCACATGAATTTCTTAGAATCCCTATTCAGTTACTTCTATTCCAATCATGGCATGTTTTACCCTGGCTTTTGCATAAACAACAATCCAACATCATATTTATTAATTTAACTATTCATAAAAACATTGCTTCTCTATTCGACACATCGCCATGCTTAAAGAAGGAATCAAAGTAACAAACAACATTAAGGACAATAAAACACACTCTTTGAAAAACACATTAAATTCCAACTTGTCTAAACAGCAACTCAAGATATAGGTTTAGGATCCATCTATCCTTAACACAAAGATACTTACTCCATAATAATATTCAAGCAAACCAAGTTCATATCATAAAACATCAACATAACCAAATAAGAATAAAGCAAAACCAGAGAGGAAAGATTAAAAGCTTCAGAGGAGCCTCCAAGAGTGTCTCGAACTCCCCTTTTGCGTCTCATCTCCTCCAACTCTCTGTTTTTCTTTTCAACAGTCGCGTCCTTTTTGTTCAGTTAGGGTTACTATTTATAATATTCTGAATCCGTCGGCCAGCCCTGCAGCATCGACTTCCCAACGCTGCAGCGCTAAGCACAAATCGAACCCTAACCAGAGCTGCAACGACCCACAAACCAGCGCTGCAGCTTTGAGTTTCTGTCATCTTTTCACATATTTTGCAAATTCCAGCGTTACAACGCCCTTGAACCAGCGCTGCAGCATTGAGTTTCTGTCCTCTTTTCACAATTATTTCCCTTCCAGCGCTTTAGTGCCCTTGAATTAGCGCTGCAGCATTGAGTGTCTGCACAGTAAATTCCCAAAACTTAGCATTAAACATTCAAATTAACTAAAATAAACTAATAGTAAAATAAAATAAACTAAACTAAAAATTGCTAAAAGCATATGAAACACAAATCTAATGCTCAAGATCAACACCAAAAACATGCCTAAAAGTAGTATAATAACATGATTTATTTCGAGTTATCACACCCCCAAACTTACATTTTTGCTAGTCTTCAAGCAAACTAAAACAAAACACACATCGTAAGAGTGAGAGATGGTTTGATTCGATTTGATAACAACATGCCTCAAAGATTGCATATAGATCATAACACAAGAAAAGTTTCCAAATACTGTTAATGTCTAGAATTTCGAATTCATTGCTAGCCCTATCCTACATCAAATTCTTCAAACATGTGTGTGTGTGTAACACCTTTATAAACTTAATCACCTCACCACTCTAATTGGTTTATGCATGCAAGTAGGATAAGGCCAATCTCACAGAGTCCATAAGCTTGCTTTTCACACTAATCTCCACTAATGTAGGCTATGACAATACCCAAGATCATCAGGACTTTTTTTAGCTTATAACTTTGGCTAAGGCTAAGGTATGGTAAAGGATCAAATGAGGCTCACATCACCTTAAGCACATCAACCAATAAAAATTTTCTTTCAAACTTTCCCTCAGTTATCATGTGATACTCCAATACTTTTGCTGTTGTCACATCTTCTTCTTCTTCTTCTTCTTTTCTTTTCTTTCCTTGTTTTTTTTTTCTTTTTTTATATGCTTGTACTATAGTAACACCAATCTTTATTTTCATGCGCATGAATGAAACTATAACAAAGCATGTACGCGACGATCAAACACGGCTTTGCCAGCTGCTTGTGATAGGAAAAATACAACTTGATCAAATAATTCGTGTGGTAAACCGTTTCGCCTTCGATCTTTCCCTTACCCTCTTATGACCAGGGTCCCTTGCTCACTCTCGATGGGAAATATTTGATACTTAACACAGCCAAGTCGAAGACTGCTTTCTCTTGCTCAATCATCTGCTACCACTTAAGAGAATAGTCCATTCACTAGTCGATGTGCTTACAGGTGAAAGGTAGAGTTGTAGCTTTTTTTTTTTTTGAAAATAGGTTAGATGATCGGGTGAAAAAATAATAGATATTCAAGCTCAAAAGGGGAAAACTAAGGATAATCACATATCAAGGGTTGGCTAGAAAAGCTCAAACGTTCCAAACATGGCCTGAATCATTTCTTTGGTACTGTACTACTTAGGATTTCGCCTCGAGTGGTCTTCAAACAAGTTCTGGAGTCCATGAGATCTCAAGAAACTACATTGCACACATAAATGTTCTCCGAAACAGCAAGACAACAAGTGCTTAGGTGTAAGTGCTCATTGTGTTCAAAGAGTTCGATGTAAAATAAATCCAACAACAAACTCAAGCACACAGACAAACGCAACATTCTTCACATTTTCAAGGGCTACAATCAAGTCAATCTATTTCTCGTCCTCGACAAAATCAAAATCAAACAAAATAAAGCACAAAGATAAAACAAATAGAAAAATAACTAAAAACATGAGCAGCACACAACAACTCAAATACTTTTCCCCACCCCCAAACTTAAATGATACATTGTTCGCAATGTATAAACATTTAGCATAAAAGTAAAAGAAAGGAACTTCCTTGATTAGTTGGAGCCTGAATCAATCATCTTCTTCATTATCCTCATTCTCTTGATCATTGCTAAAAGTGTGAGGAGAGTGTTTTTTTTTTTTTTAAAAACACAGTAATGCGACCTAGCACTGCAGCTCTGACTATCTAGCGTTGCGGCTCTGAGCTCCTTTCCCGTGGAGGCTGTAGCATTGTATCCTGGGGATGCAGCGCTGAGTCTCGGGTCCAACTTCTTCAGATTGGTCTTTTCAGCGCCGCGGCGCCCAAAACTGATGACTGCAGCTTTGGTTCTTGGGTCTGACTCCAATACAACCTGAAAACAAGAAAATAACTAATTTAAAACAATAAAAACTTAACTAAAAGACAAACATAACGAAAATAAACACACAAAACAATATCAAATTCAAGAAACATAAAAGAAAAATGTTAGTTCTAATTTATAGTCTTTAGCTTGACTTCCCGATTTATGGCTCTTAGAGAATGGTTATGGACGATTGAGGGTCAAACGTCCCCATGATGTAGTACTTCAATCTATGCCCGTTGACCTTAAACGTCTCCTTTTTTTTCTTGTGTTGTATTTCAATGGCACCAAAAGATGATACACTTATCACGGTGTATGGTCTAGTCCACTGAGATTTCAGCTTTCCCGAAAATATGTGTCTTCTTAGGACTTCCAGCAACCGTTCTTCTATCAATGAAGAAGATATTATAACAGAGAAAATATTTTTCTCTAAATAAGTATATTTCAAATGAGCAAGTAAAGTTTTCAATTCAGTTATTATTATTTGTTCTTTTGATACTTCTTTTCCTATTTCAGACTCAAAGTCCCTTGCTTCTTCTTGGATGACGAGTTCTTCAGTGGTAGCATTTCCTAATTCCATGATGCATCTCTTTAAAGTATCTTCATTTAATGTTTTCTCCTGAAACTCCTCAATGAGGTTATCAACAATATCCACTTGAAAACAAGAAGAAGTAGATAAGCCAGAAGGGTATTTCATAATTTTATGCATATCAAAAACTACTTGCTCATCATTGACTCTTAAAGTCAATTTCCCTTGTTGTACATCAATTAGGGCCCTCCCTATAGCAAGGAATGGACGTCCAAGAATAAGAGGTACCTCACAATCCTCTTCCATGTCAAGAACGATGAAGTCTATAGGGAATATAAATTTATCAACCTTTACCAGTACATCTTCTATAATTCCCCGTGGTCTCTTAATCGATCGATCAGCGAATTACAACGACACTGTCGTTGTTTTGACTTCTCCTAATCCAAGTTTCTTGAAAATTGAAAAAGGCATAAGATTGATACTCGCACCAAGGTCACATAAAGCTTTATCAAAGAATGAACTTCCCAAAGTACAGGGTATAGTAAACTCCCTGGATCTTTCAATTTTGGAGGTAATCTGTTTTGCAGTATAGCGCTGCACTCTTCAGTTAACATCACTGTTCTATATTCCTCAAGCTTCCGTTTGTTAGACAAAATTTCCTTCAAAAATTTAGTGTAACTAGGCATCTGTGATAAAGCCTCTGCAAATGGAATGTTAATATACAATTTCTTGAAAATCTCTAAAAATTTTGAGAATTGCTTATCTAATTTTTCTTTCTTAAATTTCTGAGGATAGGGAAGAGGTGGCATATATTTAGTTTCAGATTTAGAATCGATCAAACCTTTACTAGTAGACTTCTAATATGAAATAAACTTCTCTTCTTACGTGGTCTCTTCCTTCTCGCCTTCTTGATTAGTGATTTCTTTAGATTTTGGCTCATCCAATCGTGTGCCACTCCTTAGTGTTATGGCCTTGACATCCTCCTTAGAATATTTTTTTTGTGTTGCTCGGAAGAGAGCCTTGTGCATGTCCAGAAATTATAGTTGCTAGTTGGCCCACTTAAACTTCCAGATTTATAATAGATGCTTCTTGATTTTGGAACCTAGTTTCTGCTACATTTAAGAATTGGGCCATCATATCCTCCAAGTTGGACTTTTTTCTTGAGGTGAGTATTCAGGAGGAGGTTGTTTCGCATTGCTTTGATTCCAAGACAGATTCGGGTGATTTCTCCATCCCGGATTATATGTATTGCTATATGGATTGTTTTGCCTGTGAAAATTTAAAACAAAGTTAGCTTGTTCAGTAGATGAATTAGATGCAAACTGATTACCTGCTTGATAGTTACTGCTATGGTGGACACTATCACCACACAATTCACATATAACATGTGTAGTAGGATAAAGTCCATCTATCTTCTTAGTGAGAGCCTCCATTTGTGCTATTAAAGCTATAACAGCATCTATATTGTACAATCCTGAGGTTTTGTTAATAGGTAACCTCTCAACTGGCCATTGATAAGAATTTGTGGCCATCTCTTCGAGCAATTCAATAGTTTCTTCTGGAGTTTTTCTCATGATCGTGCCACCTGCAGCTGCATCAATCATATTTCGAGTTATACTGGTTAAACCGTTATAAAAAATTTGTACCTGCATCTAAGTGGGCAACTCATGATAAGGACATCTTCTCAAAAGGTCTTTAAAACATTCCCATGCCTCATAGAGTGACTCCCTATCGACCTGCAAAAACATAGTAATTTCATTACGTAACTTTGCAATTTTTGCAGGAGAAAATCGTTTCCCTAAAAAAATTTGTGCCAATTCTGCCCATGTCGTTATGGATCCTGCTTGCAAATAAGTCAACCAGCTTTTTGCTTTATCCCTCAGTGAAAATGGAAAAAGTCTTAAGTGAATTGCATCCTCCGATACTCAGTTATACTTAAATGTGTCGCAAATTTCAAGGAAATTCGCCAAGTGAACATTTGGATCTTCTCGCGATAGGCCCCCAAATTGTACTGAATGTTGTATCATTTGAATGATGGCGGGCTTAATTTCGAAATTGTTCGCTTGTATAGGTGGTCTTCAGATGCTAGATTCAACACCATCCATCTTTGGCATAGCATAATCCCAATGTGCACGTTGCACCTCTGCATTGTTCCCTTCTGCCATTGTATTGACTGTTACTGACGCTGCTATTCTCAACGCTTGAAAAGTACACTCAATTTCTAGATTAAATTCTGCAAGTATTCTTCCACTAGTACTTGTCAAGCACTAGAAACAAAAACCCTGAAAAATAGACTTAAACACCAAATTAACAAACTCTTAAATTAAAGAGTAGAATCACAATAAATGTAATATTTTATTTCAATCCCCGGCAACGGCACTAGAAACTTGATGCGATAAAATTGACACTAGCAAGTGCACTAATCGTTCAAATAATATAATGACGAGTAAGTATCGTTCCCAATGAGGACTGAATAGATAAAATAGAAATTATAACTCAACTCTTACCGTTATTTGAGCAAATGAATAATTGTAGGAGAAGAATTTACTAAAAATTAACTTAAAAGGAAAAATAGATGACAATAGTAAATAAACAGAAGAATTGCAAAATTTGAAATTAGATTATTATAAACTAACGTGCTAAGGACTCAACTTCACCTAAACCATTATTACCAAGAGTTTCGAATGGACATATTCCAGGTCTATTCTAGATTAACTCAAATAAAAAAGCATTAAGTTCAACGGAATTCCTTTCAGTTAAATCTCCCTATTCGGTTACAATTTAAACGGACCACACAAATTTCCTAGAATCCCTATTCGATTACTTCTATTTCATTCATGGCATGTTTTACTCTGGCTTTTGCATAGACAACAATCCAACATCATATTTATTAATTCAACCATTCATAAAAACATAGCTTCTCTATTCGACACATCGCCATGCTTAAAGAAAGAATCAAAGTAACAAACAGCATTAAGAATAATAAAACACACTCTTTAAAAAACACATTAAATTCCAACTTGTTCAAATAACAACTCAAGACATATGTTTAGGATCCATCTATCCTTAACACAAAGATACCTACTCCATAATAATATTCAAGCAAACCAAGTTCATATCATAAAACACCAACATAACCAAATAAGAATAAAGCAAAACCATAGATGAAAGATTAAAAGCTTCAGAGGAGCCTCCAGGGGTGTCTCCAACTCCCCTTTTGTGTCTCACCTCCTCAAACTCTCTGTTTTTCTTTTCAACAGCCGTGTCCTTTTTGTTCAGCTAGGGTTGCTATTTATAATATTCTAAATCCGTCGTCCAGCGCTGCAGTGTCGACTTCCCAGCGCTGCAGCATTAAGCACAAATCGAACCCAAACCAGAGCAGCAATGCCTCACGTACCAGCACTGCAGCTTTGAGTTTCTATCCTCTTTTCACATATTTTGCAAATTCCAGCACTGCAACGCTCTTGAACCAGTGCTGCAGCATTGAGTTTCTATCCTCTCTTCACAATTATTTCCCTTCCAGCGCTGTAGTGCCCTTGAATCAGCACTGCAGCATTGAGCGTCTGCACAGTAAATTCCCAAAACTCAGCACTAAACATTCAAATTAACTAAAACAAACTAATAATAAAATAAAATAAACTAAACTAAAAATTGCTAAAAGTATATGAAACACAAATCTAATGCTCAATATCAACACCAAAAACATGCCTAAAAGCAGTATAATAACATGATTTATTTCGAGTTATCATTTTTGTTTGTACAAGTCATTTTGGACTTGGGTGTTTGGAAAGATCACAACTTGAGATTCCACAAGAAGGTGATTTTCCAACAGAGACAACACAATGATAAAGATCATCGGGTATGGCAAAGTTGGTAATGATTCCTCAACCATTGATCATGTTTTATATGTGCAAGGCCTTAAACCAAATTTACTTAGTATTAGCCAACTATGTGATAAAGGCAACAAAGTCATATTTGAATCCTCTCATTGTCTAGTAATAGACATCAAGAGTAACAAGATCAAGTTTGTTGGCCATAGACATGGCAATGTTTATCTAGTTGATTTAAAATATTTGCATTCGGAAATGAAAAATGTTTTTCCGCTTTTCGTGAAAACCCATGGCTATGGTATAAAAGACTTGGCAATGTGAACATGGATCTGCTTAAAATTATTTCAAGAAAAGATTTAGTTGTTGGACTTCCCAAAATAAAATTTGAAAAAGACAAAGTTTGTGATGCTTGTTAAATGGGAAAACAAACTAGAATTTCTTTTATATCAAAAAATGTAATCTCAACCTTTAGACCATTGGAACTTTTACATATGGACTTAATTGGTCCAATAAATACCATTAGTCTAGGTGGCCATCAATATGCCTTTGTTATTGTTAATGATTATTTAAGATATACCTTCGTTATTTTTTTGCTTACAAAGATTAAGCATGTAAAGGATTTGTGAACTTTTGCAAGAAGGTTCAAAATGAAAAAAAAGGATTTCTATTTCAAGTATTATAAGTGATCATGGAGAAGAATTTGAAAACCAAAGCTTTTCAAAATTTTATGATGAAAATGGAATTGATCACAATTTTTTAGCACCTAGAACTCCTCAACAAAATGGAGTTATTGAGAGGAAAAATAGAGTTATAGAAGAATTTGCTAGAACCATGCTTTGTGAAAATAGTTTAACAAAATATTTTTGGGTGGAAGCCGTAAACACTTCTTACTATGTTTTAAATAGAGTATTAATTAGGTATATGCTTGATAAAACTCCATATGAACTATGGAAAGGTAGAAATCCAAATATCTCTTATTTTCTTGCTTTTGGTTGTAAGTGCGTCATCCTAAATAACAATAAAACTAATTTAGGTAAATTTGACTCAAAGGCCGATGAAGGGACATTCTTAGGATATTCAACCTCCAGTAAAGCTTATAGAGTCTTTAACAAAAGAACTCTAGTCGTTGAAGAATCAGTACATGTTGCCTTTGATGAGTGTAACACAATTAGTAGTAGAGTAGTATCCTTTAATGATGATGCAAATTTTATTCCAAGAATGGATACATCTACTCCCATTATTGACCCGAAGGAGAGCCAACCTTAAACAAGTCAAGAGGTAGATACTCTCAATCTCTATCAACCATCTACAAGTCAACAAGAGGATGATCTTCCCAAAGATTGGAGGTATGTGAATTATCATCCAATCGATCAAGTGATTGGTGATCCTTCACAAGGGGTAGGAATTCGATCCTCTATAAGAAATATTTGCAATTGTGTAGCTTATTATCTCAAATAGAACCTAAAACTTTTGCAGAAGCCAAAAAAAGATGTTGATTGGATAAGTGCTATGCAAGAAGAATTAAATCAATTTGAAAGGAATAAAGTATGGACTTTAGTTCCTAGAGCAAAGAATCACAAAATTATAGGAACTAAATGGGTATATAGAAATAAAATGGATGAAAATGGAATAGTAACTAGGAACAATGCTAGACTAGTTGCCAAGGGTTATAATCAAGAAGAAGGAATAGACTTTGATGAGACTTATGCTCCCGTAGCTAGATTAGAATTAATTTGTATGTTATTAGCCTTTGCATGCTTTAATAAGTTTAAACTATTTCAAATGGATGTAAAAGTGCATTTTTAAATGGTTTTATAGAAGAAGAGGTGTATGTTGAGCATCCTCTTAGTTTTGAAAATCCTAATCTTCCAAACCACGTCTATAAGCTTTCTAAAGCTTCAATCCCATGATATGAAAGACTAAGTTTTTACTTAAAAATGGTTTTACGAGAGGAAAAATAGATACAACTCTCTTTACAAAAACTCCCAAAAAAAACACACTATTAGTCCAAATATATGTTGATGATATTATATTTGGTGCTTCTAATAAATCCATGTGTCAAGATTTTGCTAAGTGTATGTAAGATGAATTTGAAATGAGCATGATGGGAGAGCTTACTTACTTCCTTGGACTCCAAATCAAACAATTAAAAGGAAGTAGCTTCATCAATCAATCAAAATACACCAAGGACCTATTAAAGAGGTTTGGGATGGAAAGCTCAAAGTTAATTGGCACTCCAATGAGCACTTTTACAAAACTTGAACTAGACGAAGGAGGTAAATGTGTAGATACTAAAACTTATAGAAGCATGATAGGAGCTTTACTATATCTAACTGCAAGTAGACCCGATATAATGTTCAGTATATGCATGTGTGCTAGATTTCAAGCTTATCCTAAGAAATCACATATAATTGTCGTATAAAGAATCCTAAGATATTTACAAGGAACTCAAAATCTAGGATTATGGTATTCTAGAAAGTCAACTTTTAAGCTTGTTGGATACTCGGATGTTGATTTTGCGGGTTATAGGCTAGATAGAAAAAGTATTAGTGGAATATATCAATTTTTAGGTGCAATGTTAACCTTTTAGTTTTCTAAGAAATAGAATTCAATTGCACTGTCAACTGCAGAAGTGGAATATGTAGCCGCCGGAAGTTGTTGTGCACAAGTTTTGTGGATGAAACAACAACTAGAAGACTATGGCATGAATTTTAAGAATATATCTATTCATTGTGATAATACTAGTGCTATCAACTTGACTAAAAACCCAATTCAACATTCGAGAACCAAATACATAGAGATAAGACATCACTTCATAAGAGATCATGCTAAAAAAGGGTGATATTAGATTAGAATTCATTCATTCGGAAGACCAAATTGTTGACATTCTTACTAAGCCCTTGAACAAAGATAGCTTTTGCAAGATTAGACTATTAATGGCCTTAACAAACTATGATGATATGTGTGTTTGATTGCATCTACATTCATCATATGCATATTTGAAATTTAGTAAATGAGTATTAACTCCGATTTAATATCTCTCTCACTCAAAATGGCATAGATAAATCATTTCTAGCAAAATTTCGAGTAGAAGCTTAAAATTTTATGATTTTTGAAAGACCCAGTCGACCGGTTGGATGACCCAGTCGACTTGTATCACATGACAAGTTTGGAGCCCAAAAATTTGAAATTTGTTTTATGAACCCAGTCGACTAGTAGGTTAGTATAGTCAACTGGTGTCTCACTGCCTAGTATCCCAGTCGACTGGAACAAGGACTCAGCCGACTAGTCCACAAGACAACATTTGGAGCAAAAAATTTGAAAGTTTTCTAGACAACCTAATCGACTAGTAGGGTCAATCCAATCAATTGGTGTCTTACTATAAATTTTCCCAGTCAACTAGTACCCTGACCCAGTCGACTGGTATATCAAAAAATCCCTAAATTATGAAGGACCCAATCGACTGGTACCCTAACCTAGTCGACTGATATCGTGATTTTATATATAATCACTTTATTTTTTTCTCAGATTTCATGCTATTTTTGCAAAACCCTAGCTTTCTCTTTCTAAAAAATCCTTGTTTTTAGCCCGAAAACTCTTGAAATAACTCCACAGAACTCTTAATCTTACCTCAAATCACATCATTTTCAACTTTTCACGGTTGAATCTTCATCATTTTCCTAAATACCTGATAAGTGCTTAAATATTCATATTTAAGCCCCTTAATTTACATTTGTTAAGCCCTTAGTGTACGTATTTTATTCTATTCTACTTCTTTTTTGTGTTTTATGGGTTTTTATAGGTTCTTGGAGAAAAGGAAGCATTTTAGAACTTAAAGAGCAAAAGTTAGAAAAACTGAAGCTACCTAGTATGATCGAGCGCACCAGCGCCCAAGCCAAGATTGACCGTAACCTGCACTTGCACTCAGGAAGAAGGCTCGAGTGCACATGCGCTCGAGTGCACTAATATGAGATCGAGCGCATACATACGATAGTAAAGAGTAAAACGACATAACCTGTTTTGGAAATAATGGTTCGGGTCTTATTTTGGAAATTAGGGTTTCAAGGTATCCTTAGAACCTTATAAATAGCCCTATAAAACATAGAAAGAGGGGCTTCCTTTTAGTTTTAGTTTTAGGTCGGGCGGCCAGAGGCCAGAGGGGATTTCACAGAAGAATTGACGACTCTTCAATGGAGCTCTCTCGGGTGTCTCTTTTCTTTATTTTATTATGTGTAACTAAAATTTTAGTAAGGCTTGGTTAAAGCCCTAATTATGTTTACTCAATAATTTAGTATTGGTGCCTTCGCAATATTTATGTTGTGATGCTTAACTTGATTAATGTATATTTTTATTTAAATTCCTCATATGTGTTTGTCTAATCAACGTATGCATATAGTATGGAATAGTTATTTGAATCAATTTGGATGACCGAGTTCTGGATTTAACAATAGTAACAAAAAAAATCTACGCCGAGTTCTTGGGTTAATCAACATGGGAAACCGAGAGCGGACTGATGAGAGTCATAAAATGCATCTTTATAGTACTTAATTGTTATCATTTTAGGGTTAATATAGGTTTGAATTGCACTTTTATATCTTAACAACTCTAAAGTGTCATTCTTGGATCATTGATCTATTTCGATGCATTTTAAGGTACTTTGAGTTCAAAAGAGATGGAAAAGCTATCATTGCTTGAAGCACAATGACTCGATGAACACCGGAGTGAAGGTTCACAAGCACATGGAAAGAAGTTTCACTAAATTGCCAGAATTGCCTGTACAGATCAATCATCTTTGCAAATTAAACTGTATTGATGCAAGAAGAATCAGGAGATGAGCTATATATACTTAGAAAGATCTGGAAGTCAATTTTCTGGAGAATTTCATGGCTCATAAAAATGATTTTTCTAGAGAAAGTTATGGTAGTTTTAGTAAACAAAGGTCAAGCCTCCAGAACAGCACCATGGTGCTCCTCAACCAGCACTACGGTGCCCAGAAGCACACCCAACCAAGTTGAAGCTAGCACCGCAGTGCCCATAAAGGAGCACCGCAGTGCGCACATGATGTTATATCTCTGAGTTAGAACTTAATTAGGGTTTTAAACAATAGATTAAACCCGAAAACACCTTTGGACCTTTGTACTATAAATAAATCACTTAGGGTTGAAGAGAAAAACATCTATTGAGAGGATGAAGGCTGGGGAAAACATCATGAAGGCTGCCACACTCTCTCCCATGGCCAACTAATCTCCAAGCAAGGCGAAGGGATGAATCCCTAGGTGTAGTTGTTCTTATTTTCTAGTCTTAATTCATTGTAGTTTGGATTTATTATCATTAAACATTGTTATGATTTACTTTTTAATATAATTAGAAGATTTCCCCTTAATCCATTGATTGTATCTTTTTCCCCCATATAAGTCTAGTCATGCTCTTCTTATGTGATGTTGTTGAGGTGTGATTGAGTTCGGTAGATTTCTCTTATAGATTTGTCCATTACTGCGGTATTATCATTATAATATATTGTTGTTTCTTGATAATCTATGAGTTAGGTCATGTGTGCTTGAAAACAAAGAGTATTTCATAACAATTACATTAGGGTTTATATATGTGCTTTAATTGAATATTTGTCGATTGCTTGTTTGGGATGTGAAACTTGCAATCGAGATAAAAACAAATAAATCAAGAATTAAATAAGGCAACGAACCTAGGGAGGATTCTCGGACCCTTGTTGTTCTCTATTATATTTACACAATTATTTCACACTACTTCAAACTCAGATTTTCTTGTTTAACTTTTATCGTTCATTTTATATTGTCTTCTCTTTATATTGTCTCACTTACTCTCTTACATTCAACTATGTCCATATATGACAACTTTTTAAATATCCTCTCTCTTTTGTCAAAAATCTAGGGCATGTTTGGATAGAGTTTTCGAAAACTGTTTTCAGTTTTCGAAAACTCTTTTCTATGTCGGGCAAACAGTTTTCAGAAGTAATTTTCAAAAATAGTTTTCAAAAAACTGGTTTTCAAAAACTGTTTTATGAAAACTCTAAATTGGTTTTTCTGACATAATTTTTGAAAAATAGCCCTAAAATAATTGTTTACTTCTCTGTTTCATACTTTTTACATTGTATAAAAAAATATTAGAATTTTAAAAATAAAATAATATTAATTATTTTGAAGTATTTAGTAAATATGAGAAATAAAATTAATATAGATTTTAAATTTAAACTCAAGACTAAAAATAATTACAAAGTGTATCAAAACAGTTTTCAAAATAAAATTATCTAAACAACATTTCATTGTTTTCTGTTTTGGAAACAGTTTTGGAGTTACAATTATCCAAACATGTTTTCTTCAAAAAACATGAGAAAACTGTTTTCAATTTTCATTTTCGAAAACAGAAAACTGTTATCCAAACGTGCCCCTATCATCTCTCCCACTTTTCTCTTTCTCCCTTTCTCCTCTCTCTTCCTTCTCTCACATGTTTTGGCAACAAAATATAAAAATGTTTTGAATTGTTTTTTCCTCTCTTATCCATCTTATTCCTTCCTCTGTCCCACACAAAATCTCATTTTCTCTCTCTCATCCATCTTTTTCCTTCCTTTGTCCCACACGGAATCTCTTTTCTCTCCCTATTCAATCTTCTTTCTTCCTCTGTCTCACACGGAATTTCCTTTTCTCTTTTACCTCCATTTTATTCTTTCCTCAGTGGTCCCCTCCAGTTGTAATTCGCAATTTTGGGTACTCCAATAACCTTATTTGCTTCTATTTTGGGTGCTCCACTCTAGCTTTGATGACGATAAATCACTTTCTATTATTTATTGAGCCTTTTTTTTTTTGTTGAGTTTCAACTATTTTGAAAAACTTTTGTGTGAATAGTTTTCTTTTTTTTTTTTTTTTTTTCTAAACAAAATATTGAAGGTTGTTGTTACTTTATATTTGGTTGATGAAAAAGAGAAGGAAAATAAAGGGGAAGAAAATCGCTAATATGGGGTTTGAGTTATGTTTTTGTTTTGTCAATGTGATGTGCTTGCTTAATTAGTGGGTTCCTTTCGGTATATGTTCTCATTCGAATCAATTTTATTAAGTTCATTATTGCAAGCATGTTTGCCTCATGATTCTACTTTGATGTCATACAATGATCTTTAATTTTTTTATTTTTCCATATTTGGTTCCTTAAACTTATTAAATTCTTATACTTTACTAACTAGATGTTAAAAAATGCATGCAATTGAGATTTTGAAATGCATTAGTTCATCTTTGGCTTAGGGTCAAAAATTGAATATATAGGTTAGCCATTGCCGAGAGGATCTGGAGAGAGGTGGAAATTTCCTCTGTGCTCGGTTCCAGTTCTTCTACTTGATTTTTATTTTCTACTGTAGGATTTCCTTAAAAAGTAAAAAAAAAAAAAAAAAAAAACATGAGCTATTAAGATACAACAATATTAATATTTTTCATCACTTTCCATTTCCTGCAAGGTATATCATCTTACACTATAGCATAAAACTTACAAGATTATAGCACACCAAAAAATTAAATTTTCACCACTTGTGATGGTAACTAACAAATTGATATATTTTTCAAACCATTTCAGAGAAGATCATGTTCTTCAAACCTCTAACACTTATGAGAATTGCTTGGATTTTATATTTTCGTTTATCACGGTTTGCAAAAAGCTGTAATAGGGGCAGTAATGAGGAAGTGTGGTCACCCTAAAGGAGTCGATGTTAATAAGTTTCCAAATGAATATATTTCACTTCCATTGCACTCTGATAAGTACATTGATTGTTTTTTTTTCGATTTAGCAATTACATATTTCATGGTAGCTATGATAAGTACGCGGATTGTCCATTTTCAGTATTATGGTTGGGCTACATACGATGGAGTTATGCATTTAAAGTTTCTACAGATGTGGAGAGGTCCGATGAACCAACCTTTGGAGCGAGTGTGCATTTAATAGTGAAACACCATATATTTAGTTGTACAGATTCTGCTGATCAAATGATGAAGTGATTAGTTTACTAATGTTATTTGTAGGAGCAAGTCTAGTTATATCATGTGGAGATTATTGCATCTCTAATTAATAGCCCATAGAACGAGCTTCGTGGTAGTGTATTTGTTTCTGCCTGTAAATAATGATGTTCGATGAAAGATCACAATAATTTATGGATTTTGTTTGATGTTAATATAATTCAAATTAAATTTATGTAAGGCCATGGTGGCCTAAAAAGGAATCTAACCTTTTTTTTTTTTTATTATCTTCACAACTTCACATTATGATGGATGAATATAGAGTTCAAGGCATAGACAGGTGTTACCATTGACATGGAGTTCTATTGATTTTAAATGCTTGGTTTAAAATTTGTATTAAAAAACTCTTGCAAACTTAGAAAACTTGGGAGTCGACAACCAGCACTAAAACTTTAAATTTTACTTAACCTTGCAAACTTAAGTTTATCAAACACTTTTATCTGTCAAATTAAGTAATTTAAAGTTATTTTGAAACTTATATCAAGAAACAAAATTCATTTAAATAAGTTTTTGTTACTTACGATTATATTTATTATGATTTTACCATTTTAATTATCCCTTGACAAATTATTTAAAGGAATTGTCCGTGTATGAAAAATGAACTATCCATGTATGAAAAATGAATTGTTCATGTTCAGTTTACAAGTATTCGGGTGAGACATAATAAGTGTTTGTATTTGTTAAGAAAAAAAATTTAATCTTGTTTTATATTCATAATGTTTGTTTTTTATTCATTCAAATAAAATATTATAAGAAAGCAATAGATTAATAGAAAATCAAAAATACATTACACATCTTGGAGAAGGTCTTTAACAAACTCTAGAGACTTACCAACTCACATAACATTTGAATCAATAGGACCAACATATTGTTTTTATTATTTTAATCATCCATTGACAAATTATTTACAGGAATTGTCCTCACATGTAAAAAAATAATTGTTCATGTATGAAAAATGAATTGTCCATGTACAGTTTATGAGTGTCTAAGTGAGGCATATTAAGTGTCAATATTTCTTAAGATAAATATCTAAACATGCATTTTATAATTCATAATGTTTGTTTTTTATTCATTTAAATACTTTTTTTTACTTATGTATTTAATAATTTATTTCATCTATTATGATTTTATCATTTTAATCATCAATGGACAAATTATATAGAGGGATTGTATGTATATGAAAAATAAATTGTCCATGTACAATTTTTCAAGTGTCCGGATGAGGCATAATAAGTGTCAATATTTGTTAAGATAAAAAAAATAATTTAGTGATGTTGATAAAACTATTTTTCAATTTTGATTTACAAAATCTAAGTGTCAGAATTTTAGACAAGAGAGTATTAGAGCAATAAGATGTTTTGTCATTATCAAAATTAATATAAAATCAACAATCTTCCTTTTTTGAATGATGACAAAACCATTTTTCAATTTTGATTTACAAAAATTTAGTGTTAGAATTTTAAAAATTTTTTGTGAAAGTGCTTCATATTGTCACTATTGTTATTGACAAGACAATACCATTTAAAGTAGTACTAATTGTTAATACAACTTTGAATGGGTGTTGAGAGTGATTTATATTATCATTGTTATTGTTATTGTTATTGTTATTGACAAGACAATACAGTTCAAACTATTACATGAAGTTTATAAAAATTTTACTCATTGCGAGTGCTTTAACTTCCCACTATTGTTATTGATATAATGCCGTTTAAATCCAAAATTTGCAAGTAATTAATAATCTTTAAATAAAATAAACACGAGTCCATTTGCTACTAGTCATGTGATTAGTACTTCTTGATTGTTTACTTACTTTTTGCATCATCCTCATTTGTTGTTTAATCCTTTTAAGTTATTTAGATCCTATAACACAAACACATCCATAAACCTCCATATGGAATTTGAAGTATTTGTATGGAAACCAAATAAAATAATATGAAAACCTTTATAGTACAATATGGAACAATGATTTCCATTAAAATATTTTCAATTTCATCCTCATTTAATAGTTTTCATAATTTTGCAAGTGCTTTCCGTACGCATATATTTGCAAATGCTTTCCAAAAATGATAATTTCAATCATTGTTGTTGGCCACTATAAAAAAGAGATCTATCATTTCTATTCGTGTCACTATGATCAGTTGGCCTCTTTCTTTTTTTACAAGGATATAGATAAACCCCGATCGACCATGTAATCAAACTAGTCGACTAGATCACGCATGTCTTTGAGGCAGAACACACCCACGGTCAACCACATCTGCGTATCGATCGACCGATAGAGCAAATATTTTCCCACCTCCCACCAATAGTGCTATTCTCATTACTATCTTCTTGTGATCTAATTAGTTCAAAAAATAAAAATAAAACAAAAGGGATCTGGCAAAATTTTTTTTCTAAAATATTTTTCACTTCCATTAAACTTCTCAAGAAGTAAGCAATTGCTAAAAATTATAGGTAATTATAGATTAAAAGTCATTATTAATTGTAAGGTTGAAATAAAAATGTAATTTCAAAAAAACAAAATACTCAATGGATTGCCATAATCGGGACCACAAAAAGAGAGATGTAAGTTTACCTTTCAGAAGCATCGAAGAAAAGTGAATGAACAATGTATGTTCAATGCTACATAAGAGGTGTGTCTTGAAGATGGAGCAACGGAAAGGGAAAATAGTGAAAGAAGAATAATGAAACATTAAAGAAGGACGATGGAGGAAAGAGAGGAAAACAATTCAAAACTTTCTATAGCATGAGAGAGGGGGGAAAAAGAAAAGTATGAGAGATGATGGATTTTTGTCAAGAGAGAGGATGTTTAAAAAATTGCCATGTGTGGTGTTGATGCCAAAAATATGTTTGCTGCGTTGGAGGCCGGGCTTTAAGGGAATCTGCACAAAGGAGAAGAGGTGAGCTAGGGGGTCACTAGAGGGAATGCCTCCGAGGATGCTCTGAAGCCTTTGTTAGTGTAAAATCGGATGTATGAGAATAACAGGCATTCTCTTTTTGATCTTTTTAAGTTTGGAAGAAGCTGCCCTTTTTGGAATGCACACCAGAGTCTTTTTATAGGGTTTTGAGGCGGCCTTTCATCCAAGGCAGTGGTGACGTGAAGGTCCAGTTGGGTGGGCAATGATGCCTAGAAGGCCTAGCTATGTCTCCTTATTTTCTTGGTCAGGGGCTATCCACGCATGAGGCGGCCTTTGTGCTAAGGGCAGTGTGATCTGGAGGGCGGTGATGACATGGGGTCCAGTTGTCTGAGTATAGGTCGTCTGCGTGTCGCTTTGTTGCCTATCTCTGGGATGGTCAACGTGTCGTCTTCTTATTGGATGTGTATTTTTAGTAGTATCAGAGGCCCCCCACTTCCTTGAGTATATTTATATGCCCAAGGAAGTATTGCAGGGTTCGGTCTTTAGTAAAAAAGGGGTAATATGTCGAGCTTTTGTCAGTGCCGCATCGAGCATATGTGAAGCAATCCATCTGCTCGGCCTTAGAGAACATGGGTCTGAGCATGTATGGAGCATTCCATCTGCTTGGCCTTGGAGAACATGGGTCCGAGCATGTGTGGAGCAATCCATCTATTCGGACTTGGAGCACATGGGGCCGAGCATGTGTGGAGCAAACCATCTGCTCAGACCTTAGAGCTAACGGGCAGAGCATATGTGGAACAATCCATCTACTCGGCTTTAGAGAACATGGGTCCAAGCACGTGTGGAGTAATCCATCTGCTCGGACTTGGAGTACATGGGTCCGAGCATGTATGGAGCAATCCATCTGCTCGGCCTTAGAGAACATGGGTCCGAGCATATGTGGAGCAATCCATTTGTTCGGACTTGGAGCACATGGGTCCGAGCATGTGTGGAGCAATCCATTTGCTCAGCCTTGGAGAACATTGGTCCGAGCATGTGTGGAGCAATTCATCTGCTCTGACTTGGAGCATATGGGGCTGAGCATGTGTGGAGCAATCCATCTGCTCGGATTTGAAGCACATGGGCTCGAGCATGTGTGGAACAATTCATCTGCTCAGCCTTAGAGAACATGGGTCCGAGCATATGTGGAGCAATCCATCTACTTGGACCTTGGAGCTGGTTTTGAATTCCAGGAAGACTTTTGGGCTCCTCATTTTTTAAGCCCATGAGGAATGTTTTGAGCTTTTTTGTGCTGCTGGAAAACCTAGGTTTTGCCTTGTGGTTTTTTTAGGCTCCCCTGGGCCCAATTCCTTTGGGTTTCTTGGATTTTATTGACATGTGGTAAGTGTCAGTCCTTATTAAATACTTGCAGCTGTTTTTCTGGGGATGACGGTGCTTTTAATGATTGGATTTCTAGGGGGATGAAATAGTACTTTTGGCGGCTGAATTGGCGCCTAGAGGAATGAAGCGACCCCTAGGTTGTAATCATGGGCCGCCTAGTGTGTGGCGACAGACTCCTTGGGGAGAGGAAAAGTTGCCTCGAGCTCCAGAGTCGTCACTTCCCCACTAGTTTCTTCATTTAATGTCCTCGCTCATTGTGCCTCTTTTTCCTATATAAGGAGGTACTTGCTTCCTCCTGTCTTCACTTCAAATCATAGTGAGCATTGCAAAGAGAGAAATATATCTTTGAGAGCCCTCGTTCTCATCCCTTTCTCTTTGAGAGTGTTCGTCCTCGTTCCATCTTTCGGAGAGTTTTTTTTATCTAAATTTAAAGAGCCTTCGCCGAAGTTTGTGAGAGTCTTCCTCCTGATTTCTTTTGGGGTCTTGGTGTTCGGTACTTGCTGGTGGGTCGGGCTTGATTAGTGGTGCCGGTGTTCAGTTGCTGTGACATTTAGAAGGTTGCTGAGGAGGAGGTTTCTGAGGAGCTTTATTCTCTAGAGGAGTTATAGTCCGAATCCCTCGGACTGTTGGTGAGTCTTGCCCACCCATCTTTTAAATATGTCTAGATTTGACGAATATCGAGATCTGCCAAGTAGTAATAGTGGTAGCAGTAGGAGTAGTGATAGTGGTAGTAGTAGTAGTAGTGGTAGTGGTAGTACCGACGAGACAGGCTCGTCCATGTCCTCCTCTAGGAGTGCGATCCCGGAAAGGGCCTTAGCAAGGGTGGGGCATTTGGCAATGGTGTCGTAAGTCCCCGTTGTGGAGGAGTATGGAAAGGACTCCTCCTCCGGGGATGAATCAGACGAGGTTCTAGCCAACATCCAGGAGACCTTGATCGCGGTTGAGAGGAAGGAGTGGAATTTCGCCGCCAACAAGATTCCTAGCAATTGAAGGAGGAGGACCTGGAGGTGATCCGAAAGATGTACTGCATTCTGTGCTAGTACACCTCCGACTGGCCAGGGTTGGGGAGAGGGTGTGAGACTCCCTTCCGAGCCGTGCACCCAATGAACTGTGCGTGTACGAACACCACATGAGGGTCGGGCTTTAGTTCTGAAGCCTCAGGTGCGTAAAAACGGAATTTATTGCCGAGGAGGAGGCCGAGGCCTCAGTTGGGGAGGAGATGGCGGTCGAGCCTGCTATTGATGCGGAGGTGCTTCTGGCATTAGACTAGGCTCTTTTTCTCTTTTTTCTATGTACTTCAAGACCATTAGTGCCTTTTTTGTAATCTTTTCGAAAATATTATTAGAATTTTCTCTTTTTCCCAACTTAGCTATTTTTATAATAATCTTTCGTTTTACAATTTCTTTTTTAAGCAAAAAAAACAACTCGTGCGTGGGATCCGCGTTCATTGATAGAAACGCCGGAGATGTTTGGAGTTCCAAGTTCGTGGGATACACTTTTCACTTAGTTCTTCAAGCTCAAAAGTGTCGGGATGACATACTCTCTTGATATGGTACGGGCTTTCCCAGTTGAGGATCAACTTCCCTGTTTCCCATGGATGAGATACTTCGTTCTTTCGAAGAACGAGATCATGTAGCCGAAAATGCCTTCCTCGTATTCGCAAGTTGTAATACCCAGCAGTTCGTTGCTGATAGGCTGCCAACCGGATCCGAGATTTATCTCGTGCTTCATCGAGAAGATCAGCGTTCATGCGAAGAGCCTCTTCGTTGCTTTTTCCTTTGAAATTTTGTATTCGGAGTGAGGGCACTCTGATTTCCAAGGGGATAACGGTTTCGAAGTTGTAAGTCATGAAGAAAAAGGTTTTGCCAATGGGTGCTCGGGCAGTGGTCCTGTACGCCGAGAGCATGTTCGGTAAGTGGTTCATCCACTATCGGTCTGCCTCGTCTAGTCTTCTTTTGATGCCCTATAGGAGAGTTCTATTAGTTACTTCGGCCTGCCCATTAGCTTGTGGGTATCCGACGGAAGAGAAGCGATGATCGATATGCCGCTCGTCACAAAATGTCTTGAACTGAGTGCTATCGAATTGCTTGCTGTTGTCCATCACCAATACTCAGGGTATACCAAAGCGGCATACTATTGATTTCCAGACGAAACTTCTGGTCTGATGGTCAGTGATATTGGCCAGTGGTTCGGCTTCTACCCACTTTGTGAAATAATCTATTGTCACGATAAGGTACTTTTGCTGGTCGGGCGCCCCGGTGAAAGGTCCAAGGAGGTCCATCCCCCATATAGCAAAAGGAAGCAGGCTAGTGATCGAAGTGAGGGGATTTATCGGTCTGCGGGAGATGGTAGCATACTGTTGGCAACTTCTACACTTCTTTACCAGCTCTATGGCTTCTCTTCGCATCACGAGCCAGTAGTAACATTGGCAAAGGATCTTGAAAACAAGGGTTTATCCCCCGAGGTGGTTCCCGCAGATCCCTTCATGAACTTCTCGGAGGGCGTAATTGGCCTTAATCAGGCCTAGGCATTTTAAATAAGGAGTTGTAAGACCCCTTTTGTATAGTTAATCATTCAAGATTGTGTACCTATTGCTTAGGAGAAGATTTTTTAGCCTCGTTCCTTTCGCTCGGGAGACGCCTGTCCCGCAAATATTTGAGGATAGGATCCATCCAAGTTTCCTTGGTGGCCACGGACAACACAGTTGCTTCCTCAATGCTGGGAGTGGTAAGTGTTTCAAGGTTGACCGCTTGCATGGACTCGAGTTGCCAAGAGGAGGCGAGCCGAGCTAAAGAATTAGCTTTTGAGTTTGCCCGGGGAACCTAATCGATTCAAAACCTTTTGAACTTGGCAACAAGTTCTTTGGCTTTTGCTAAGTAATGGGCAATCTTCTCTCCTCGGGCCTTGAACTCTCAATTGACTTGGTTTACTACTAGCTATGAGTCGTTGTACTCGTTTAATGCTTTTATGGATAGTACTCTGGCTAGTTTCATCCTGGCTAGTAAAGCTTCGTATTCCACCTCATTTTTTGAGGCTTTGAACCCGAACCTTTGGGTATATTCGATGGTAAAGCCGTCCGGGCAACTTAGGATGAGTTCGACATCGCTGGAGGACCTATCAACGTGGAGTGTCCATTGAGGAACTATCTTGGTCTCGACGAGGTCTGGAGTAGAATCATCCTAGATTGGGAGGGTGGTCTCTACAATGTAGTAGGCCAAGGCTTGGGCTTTGATTGTGGTACGAGGCTGGTAACGAATGTCAAATTCTTTGAGTTTTACAAATCATTTGACCATTCTTTCGAAGATGTCTGGTTTGTGGAGTACTTGCCGAAGAGGCTGGTCGGTTAGGAGGACAATCACGTGTGCTTGAAAATATAGCCGGAGCTTGTGGGTCGTGATTAAGAGTGCATATGCCATCTTCTCCATCAGGAGATATCTTATTCACGCGTCATGAAAAACCTTGCTCATGTAGTACATGGGCCTTTTGATACCCGCTTCTTCCTTGATTAGGATGGAGGCCACCACCTCATGCTCAGCCGAGAGGTATAGAAAAAGCTCTTCATCAGAGGTAGGCTTAGTGAGCAAGCGGGGTGAGCCTAAGTACCTCTTCAGCTCCCCAAACACTTCTTGGCAATCCTCGGACCAGACGAAATCCTTGGCATTTCTAATGGTTTTGAAGAAAGGGAGGCACTTTTCTGCTGATTTTGACATGAATCGGCTCAAAGCTGCTATCCGCCCGGTGAGTCGTTGGATTTCTCTTACTGTCTGGGGTGGTTTCATATTGAGGATGACCTCTATTTTTTCGGGGTTCACTTCGATGCCCCTTTGTGTTACCATAAAGCTGAGGAACTTTCCTCCGGTGACCCTGAACGCACACTTAGAGGGATTAAGCTTCATTTTATGGTACCTAAGGACTTTGAAGGCTTCTTTCAAGTTTCTCTTATGGTCTTTTGTTTTGGTACTTTTCACCAACATATTGTCCACATAGACCTCCATGTTTCGGCCAATCTGATCACGAAAAATCTTATTTACCAATCTCTAGTAGGTGGCTCCGGCGTTCTTCAATCCAAATGTTATAACTTTATAGTAGTAGAGGCTTTGCCTTGTGATAAGGCTGTTTTCTCTTGATCGGGCCTGTACATAAGAATTTGGTTATACCCGAAGTAAGCATCCATAAAGGTGAGCAACTCGTGGCCCGACGTTGCATCGAAAAGTTGGTTAATCCTTGGCAAAGGGAAGCTATTTTTTGGACAAGCCTTATTCAGATCCGATAAGTCAATGCAAATTCATCATTTTCCACTGGCCTTCTTTACCATCACCATGTTGGACACCCAATCTAGGTAGTCTGCTTTACGAATAAAGCTGGTTGCGAGTAGCTTATCTACCTCGGCTTGGACAGCAGCTTGTTATTCGGGTGCGAATGATCTCTTTTTCTAAATGACTAGTTTGTGGTTTAGGTCCACATTTAACTTGTACACAATCACCCCAGGGCTGATCCTAGGCATGTCTGTAGTTGACCAGGAAAAAAGGTCCTGGTTCTCTTGTAGGAGGGAGAGCAAGGGTCTTTTAAGGCCCTCGGGGAGATTAGAGCCAACCTAGATGGTTCGGGAGGCATCTTCTACTAGGGGTATCACGGTCAGCTCTTCCACCGGCTGGCCCTATGGGTTCCTCCCTTCATCCCTAAGGTCATCCAACTCGAGCGGGAGGGCTTCCGTCCTTTGGCCTTCTCTCACTGCATTAAGATAGCAAGATGATGAGAGTCATAAAATACTTCTCAACAGTAGTTAATTGTTAGCATTTTAGGATTGATCTCGGTCTTTATTGCACTTTTATGTGTTAATAACTCTAAAGTAATATTATTGGACTACCGACTTATTTCAGTGCAATTTTCAGGTACTTTGAGTTTAAAAGAGAAAAAGAAGCGATCGTTGCTTAAAAGGCCCAGATCCTATGCTTCTGGAAGGACAAGATGGACTGCTGCCTGTACTGCGATCTAGCGCACAAGCATTGCGATCGAGCACACATCCCACATCGACCAAGAAGTACTCTGCAGTGAAACTACGATCGAGTGCACCAATCTGCGATCGCGCGCACATGCGATCAAGCGCACTAAGGCTGCGATTGAGTGCATTTGGGCAGTATCCCACATCGGTTAGAAAACACATATCACTCCAAGAGTTTGCCTATATAAGACCCACTCCATTTCAGCTTTAGGCATCAATCGGAGCTCATCTGAAGTCATCAGAGAGTGAATCCAGAGGGCTTTTAGGAGGAATCCGAAGTATACTTTTGGAGGGCAAGCTGAGGAATCGCCGAAGCTTTCGCTACCAAGGAGGTGATGATTGTTGAAAGGCCGGAGGCAACTCAAGGAAGCATGAACTCCATAGCCAGCTAATCTCCAAGCAAGGTGAGGGGATGAATCCCTAGGTGTAGTTGCTCTTATTTTCCTTTATTTGATTCAATTGTAGTTTGGAATTATTTTCATTAAACATTGTTATGATTTATTGTTTAATTTAATTAGTAGATTTCTGATTAGTCTGGTGGCTGCATGCTTCTTTTCCATATAAGTTTAGTCATGCTCTTCTTATGTGTATTTTTTTGGGTGTGATTGAGTCCGGTAGATCTCTTTTGTAGATTTGTCCATTGCTGCGATATTGTCATTTTTATATATCGTCGTCTTTTGACAATTTATAAGTTAGGTCATGTGTGCTTGAAAGTAAAGAATAATTCATATCAATTACATTAGGGTTTATACATGCACTTTAATTGAATATTTGTCGATTGACTGTTTGAGATGTGAAGCTTGCAATTGAGACAAAAACAATTGAATCAAGTTAAGATTAGGGCAACGAACCTAGGGAGGATTTCCGGAATCTTGTTGTTTCTTTATTTATTATCAATCAATTATTCACACAATCAATAATTCAGATTTTATCACTTTAACTTTTATCGTTTGTGTTGAGGTTTACACCTTCTTGTGTAATTAGTTTGTTTCTCTGTGGAATCGACACCCCGAAACTGTACTAAAATACCGTGTTAAGTTTTGGGCGTAATCAAATTTTGGCGCCATTGCCGGGGAAACGCGCTTAAATACAAGGAAGATTGTCAACTTTTGACATGACGGTAGAAGAACTGTAAATAGTTTTTTTTCATCAGCTGTAAAAGAGGTAACTTCGTTCCTTCTTTTAGCTTGCTGCATTAATTTTTTATTTTTTATTTTATTTAACTCTTTTTTTTTATTTATAGCATTTTTATTATTTTGTTACCTCACATGCACAGACATAGAGACACTGTGGGTAGATTTGGTTGTAGGCCTGTGTTAGAGTCAGAATTTAATTCTTTTTCAAATTCTTCATTTGACAATCCATCTAGTCCCGAAGAAATGAGTGAACACGAAGATCAACCCCCTAGGACACTTAAGGATTACTTGCACCCTAACCGTACGACCACACCATCGTGTATCATGTTCCCCCTTAATGTTCAACAACCTGATTTTAAGCCGGGCATGATCCAATTGCTACCAACTTTCCATGGGTTTGAGAATGGAAACCCTTATATCCATATTATGGAATTTGAGGAAGTAGTAGCTGCTTTTCACAGTAGGGCTGATATGACGGACACTGTCAAACTTCTGTTTTTCCCTTTTTCACTTAAGGAAAAAGCCAAGGCTTGGCTGTACTCATTAAGGCCTAGGTCCATAGGTGGTTGGGATGAGATGACCTGAGTTTTCTTCCAAAAACACTTCCAACCCAAAAGACCAACAACCTCAAGAGACAAATCTCAAACTTTGCACAAAAGGAGAGTGAAACCTTATATCAAGTTTGTGAACGTTTCAATGACCTTTTGAATTCTTATCCACACCATGGGTATGAGAGTTGGTGGGTAGTTAGCTATTTCTATGATAGACTCTTAAGTAGGGAAAGGCAGTTCATAGAAATGATGTGCAATGGGAATTTTCTTAAAAAAGATCCCGACCAAGCCATAGATTTCCTAGATGACCTATCAGAAAAAGCCCACACTCGGACTGAACCAGATGCTATGGAAGGCACTTGGAGAAATTAACCCGCTGGGATTTACTAACTTAAGGAAGAGGACAGCCTTAAAACCTGTTTAGAGGTCCTAACTAAGGAAATTGAAGCCTTAAAAACCAAGGACACTAGAACCCCTAAAACGGTTGCTAGAGCAAAGTCCTATGAGCCTTGTTTCATGTGTAATGGGGTACATCATTTGCCTAGGGATTGTCCAACCTATTTTGAGATGAAGGGAGATTGTAATGCTTTAGGTAAACCCTCTAGCAAACCATACTCACCCTACTCTAGCATCTATAATCTCGGTTGGAAGAATCACCCTAATTTTGGTTGGAGATCCGATATACAACCTCATCCCCACTCTAGTACCCAATGGCAACCAGAAGAAACCTCATTTAATGCACCTCAACAATCTTTACCTTTGGAAGATATGTTTAAGTCATTTATGTAGGTACATGCCAAGAGTGTGGAAGATCAAGGAAAAATAAATCAACGGTTGTTAGAGGAACAATAAGCGATCAAAGAGGAACAAAAGGTAATAAAGAGTCAACTCACCAAGTTAACTAGTTTCTTGATGATTCAAGAACAAGGTCGGTTTCCTTCACAACCACAACTTAATCCAAGGGGACAACATATGGCATAAACCTCCAATCTTGAAAATCAAAACATTAGAGAGGCTAATGCCATAATTACTCGCAGCGGTAAGACAATTGATGGTCCCACTCTACCATCACACTTGATTCCTAATACCGTAAGCAATAAGGATAAAGCCCTTAAGGAACAAGAGGCCCGTGATGTTTATCGCCCACCAGTGACTTTCCCTCAAGCACTCCTTAAACCTAAGGAGATAAATACAGCATTAAAAGGTGAGATTCTTGAACAACTTCACCATGTTAAAATTAATCTTCCTCTTCTTCATGTCATAAAACAGATTCTCAACTATGCTAAAGTCATCAAGGATCTATGCACATTCAAGAGGAAGCACAATGTGAAGAAGATGACATTCTTAAAGGACCAAGCAAGTGCTGTAATTAATAGCAAGACACCGCCCAAATATAAAGATCCGGGCTGTCCAACGGTGGCTTGCCAAATTGGAAATAAACCTTGTGGCCAAGCATTGCTAGATTTGGGTGCTAGTGTAAACCTCATGCCATACTCCATGTACTTGTAACTTGGTCTAGGTGAGATCAAACCAACCTCCGTGGTGCTTCAATTAGCATATAGATCGGTAAGAAAACCAAGAGGTGTTGTAGAAGATGTTTTGTTACAAATTGATAATTTCTACTATCCTGCTGATTTTTTGGTTTTAGATACTATTTCTACTATAAATACGGAGTCCAAAATTCCTTTGATACTTGGAAGACCATTCCTTGCCACCACCAATGCCCTCATTAATTGTAGGAATGGTCTAATGACATTATCATTTAAAAATAGGACTCTAGAGGTAAATGTTTTCCGAGTCTCATGGCAGCCACATGAAGAGGATGAGTACATCAATGATAATTCTAACTCTTCGGAATTCATTCCTAATAATCTTAAGTTCAAAGATTCTTCAAATTATCCCCATGCTGTTAATGTTGTTGATGTTTTTGATAAGCCATAGGAATTTATTAAGACATCTTGCCAACCATGCTTTGAGAAGTTGCTTGAGAGAAGTCACATGGATGCGGGAATCAAATACCCTACTGTTGATAGTAAATGGGCATCACCAAAAACACTTGAGCCACATGTGGTGGACTTTAAGTATTCCTTGCCAAAGCATACAAGCACAAAATTTTGTAGCAAATCAGTGGCTGGTGCATCCAACTCATATTTTTCGATGAGGGAATAAAAGTGTCTGGCTGAAGACGTAAAACTTAGCGCTCATGGGGGGCAACCCACAACGTATCCTTTTATTTTTATTGTTTTTCATATTTCTTTTTCTTGTTTATTATTATTATTTTGCTGTTTTCTAGTTTTACTTTAGTATTTATTTTTCAGGGACAAATAAACGGAGTAGTTCGAATAATCATGCACAACTTTCAACTCCACGCACCTTTGGTTGAAAAGAGAGTTTCCTTAACTTTTGCTTTTACATTGAGGACAATGCTTATCTTAAGTTGGGGGTGGAAGATATACATTTCTTATTGCATACCATTGAACTGCTTGGTGTCATTTTCCTTTTTGTTTTTGTTTTTAGCATGCTTTGTGTTTGTCTTAGAGTTAATTCACATGTCAATAATATGGACTTAATTGAGATAGCAAATAGCATTTAGAAGTAATTAAATCTTGTTTCAGTTTGAAATTAATTTAAGTATCAATCTTCATTTGGTTGAGACTCTAGTTTGTGGTAAGATTGTATGATTAATCTTAAACATTTAGAGAAGTTTTATGTGTTATTATTTTGTGAATATTTTTGTGGTCTCGACAAGCTCTAGAACTTACTTGATAACTACTTGAGGCGAATTCCTAGAATGCACAATACTTAGGATATGATATAGGTCATTTTTGGACCGTTTGAGCCTGTTAAACCTACCATTGATATATTTACCACTAGTCACCTATTTGAGCATTTTCTTGAAAAAGAAGTGAGCCTTGTTTCTTCAATAGCCCATTTACTCACCTTTATGAGCCTAAAGAGAATATTTTATCCTTACCTTTCTCTTAAAAGAACTTAGCTATACACATTTGTTGAGAAGCACTTAAAAGGAGTAAGGATGGAAATATGAGAAAATATCATTGCCATAACCCAACTACATTAAAGGAGATTAGTTGGGGGTTATGTAAAAGAAAAGAAAAATGAAAAATGAGGTGAATGGTCTTATGCCAAAATACAAAAGAAAAGTGAATTACGGCAAAGAAAGAAGAAAAGAAAAGTGGTGATTTTGAAAAAAAAAATGAAAAATGCTCGAAAAACGGTTGAAAAAGTTGGGTGTTGAAGTAAAGTTATCTAGTGCTTAAAGTGATTGTATTTAAAATCTAAGAGATTGAGTTCTTTTTCTCGTGAATCCTTCCCATTTTTTCTTAACCTTTACCTTAGCCTAACGTTAAAAGCTTATTAAAGACCTATTGATCCAATGTAATGTGATTTTTCTACAATAGTGGAGAGTGGTTTGAAATGTAAGCATATAAAGCTTGTTTTTGTGATTGACATCACAAAATTTATCATGTTTTAGAGGCCAAGACTTGTATTCATGAATATTATGCATAAAATCATCCGGGTGTTCGGATTAATGGTTTGTGGTAAGACGGATGTTAAGAGTCAATAACGATTTTAAGATTGATGTTTGGATTACTTTTGGATTTGGGTGAAATTTAATGATTCTTTGTGTTGTGTGTTATATGCAATTTTTGTGACAAAATGTGAATTACTCTTGGTTAACACTAATATTGCTTTTCATTTACTTTGATTCCCACTGTAGAATTCATCCTTTGTTTTCGCTTGAATTACTAGGGACTAGCAATAAGCTAGTTGGGGGTTGTGATGAGAGTCATAAAATGCTTCTCAATAGTAGTTAATTGTTAACATTTTAGGATTAATCTTGGTCTTTATTGCGCTTTTATGTGTTAATAACTCTAAAGTAATATTATTGGACCACTAACTTATTTCAGTGCAATTTTTAGGTACTTTGAGTTTAAAAGAGAAAAAGAAGCGACTGTTGCTTAAAAGGCTAAGATCCCATGCTTCTAGAACGACAAGATCGACTGCTGCCTGTACTGCGATTGAGCGCACAAGCAGTGCGATCGAGTGCACATCCTACATCGACCAAGAAGTACTCTGCAGTGTAACTGCGATCGAGAGCACCAATCTGCGATCAAGCACACTCGGGCAGTATCCCACATCGGTTAGAAAACACATATCACTCCGGGAGTTTGCCTATATAAGACCCACTCCACTTCCGCTTTAGGCATCAATCGGAGCTCATCTGAAATCATCAGAGAGTGAATCCAGAGGGCCTTTAGGAGGAATCCAAAGTATACTTTTGGAGGGCAAGCTGAGGAATCGCCGAAGCTTTCGCTACCAAGGAGGTGATGATCGTTGAGAGACCAGAGGCAACTTAAGAAAGCATTAGCTCCATGACCAGCTGATCTCCAAGCAAGGCGAAAGGATGAATCTCTAAGTGTAGTAGCTCTTATTTTCCTTTATTTGATTCAGTTGTAGTTTGGAATTATTTTCATTAAACATTGTTATAATTTATTATTTAATTTAATTAGTAGATTTCTTATTAGTCCGGTGGTTGCATGCTTCTTTTCCATATAAGTTTAGTCATGCTCTTCTTATGTGTATTTTTTTGGGTGTGATTGAGTCCGGTAGATCTCTTTTGTAGATTTGTCCATTGCTGCGATATTGTCATTTTTATATATCGTCGTCTTTTGACAATTCATAAGTTAGGTCATGTGTGCTTGAAAGTAAAGAATAATTCATATCAATTACATTAGGGTTTATACATGCACTTTAATTGAATATTTGTCGATTGACTGTTTGAGATGTGAAACTTGCAATTGAGACAAAAACAACTGAATCAAGTTAGGATTAGGGCAACGAACCTAGGGAGGATTTCCAGAACCTTGTTGTTTCTTTATTTATTATCTATCAATTATTTACACAGTCAACAATTCAGATTTTATCACTTTAACTTTTATCGTTTGTGTTGAGATTTACACCTTCTTGTGTAATTAGTTTGTTTCCCTATGGAATCGACACCCCAAAGCTGTAATACAATACCGCGTTAAGTTTTGGGCATAATCACAAGACCTGGAGGTTTGCTGGTCCCCCCTAACTTCCCCCACTTTGCCTTCGGTCGAGAACTTCACTTTCAAGTGATATGTAGAGACAACCACTCGGAGCCTATTGAGAGTGGGTCGGCCCAGGATCATGTTATAGGACGAAGGCTACCGGACGATCAGGAAAGTAATCTGTACGGTAGTTGCCTGTGGGATTGTTCCTCTGGTCACTGAGAGGATTACGTTGCCCTCTGCAAACACCGAGCCCCTCGAGAAACTATAGAGTGGGGTGGAGACAGGCTCCAGTCGAAAGTCTCCCAACTATATCTATTGGAAAGCATCGTAGAACACGATGTCGATCGAACTCTCGTTGTTAACTAGGATGCATCTAACCTCGTGGTTGACCATGAAGAGAGAGATGACCACGGCATCATCATTCGGAGTCTAGACTCCTTCTAGGTCCTCGTCCGCAAAATTGACGGTCGTATCCGCCTTTCATCTCTTGTAGGGTCCGATGATTGAGGCTACGGATGAGGCATAAGTTTTTCTGCGGTTCCTAAAAATGCCTCCTGCTATGGGCCCTCCACAGATAGTTTTAATGACCTTGGCCGCAGTGGCCTCTGATTTCTTCTGACTGGGCTCTCCGTGGCTTAGCCCTGGACCCTTTCGAGTAGGCCAAACCATCGTATCCCGATTGGAAGGGCGCTCGGGAATCCTTCGAGGCCTGATTACTCCCAAAACATAACATGGTAGTTGTAGCACAGCTTTGGAGTGTCGATTCCACAGGAAAATGAGTTAACTACAAAAGAAGGTGTGAACCATAACACAAACGATAAAGATTTAAGTGAGAAAGTGTGAACTGTTGATAATGGAACAATTTTGTAAAATAGATTATAAAATATAATAGAGGAACAACAAGGTTCCGAGAATTCTCCCTAGGTTCGTTGCCCTAATCCTAACTTGATTCAGTTGTTTTTATCTCGATTGCAAGTTTCACATTCCAAACAAGCAATCAGAAGATATTCAATGAGAGCACGTATAAAAACCCTAATGTGATTGTTATGAAATACTTTACTTTTGCTTCATGCACACATGATCGATCCTATAGGTTTATCAAGAAACGATAATATATCTTTTATGACAATATTGCAGTAATGGACAAGCCTAAAGGATAAATCTACCGGACTCAATTTTGACATAATTAAAGCATGACTAGATTTATATCAAGGAGAAAGATACTATCACCGGATTAGAGAAAATCTTATAATTAGATAGCAAAGTAAATCATAACAATGTTTCAACATTAAATCCCTACTATAACTGAATCAAAGAAAGGAAAATAGGAACAACTACACCTAAGGATTCATCCCTTCGCCTTGCTTGGAGATTAGTTAGCCACGGGGCTCATGGTTGAACACTTTGATGGAGGAGAATTGGTTGCTTCCTTGAGTTTTCCAAGTTTTTTTTTTTGTATCTCCTTTATCAAACCCTAAGTGGGCTATTTATAATACAAGAGGTCAAAGGTGTTTTTAGGGTTTAAACAATCATAAAAAACCTAATTAAGTTGTAACTCAGAGACAGGGTATCGGGGTCGTGCCTAGGCTCAGATTGGGTCAGGCCAAAACTCAGATTGTGCTGATTTCTTCTCCTTCTGTGGGCCACGGCCCAGCTTGATCTAGGCCGCGGCTCACCTTGATCCAGGCCGCGGCCTAACCTGATGCTTCTTCCTTACTCTTTTGATGCACTTTCTGGAGGTCGAGGATTGGATAATTCTTGGTCGCAGCGTACACTCTATAAACTTGATTTCTCTTCATTTGCACTTTCGTAACCATGTCTTTACTTCGGTGTGCCTTGAGTCTTTGTGCTTCAAACAACAATGGCTTTTTCTCCTCTTTTGAACTTAAATTACCTGAAAATGCACTGAAATAAGTTAATGATCCAAGAATATCACTTTAGAGTTATTAACGTATAAAAGTGAAATTAAGATCTAGATCAACCCTAAAATGCTAACGATTAAGAACTATTAAGATACATTTTATGGCTCTCATCACAACCCCCAACTAGCTTATTGCTAGTCCTTAGCAATTCAAGCGAAAACAAGAGATGAATTCTACGGTGAGAATCACAACGAAGTAAAGCAATTTTAGTGTTAACCAAGAGTGATTCACATTTTGTCTAAAAAATTTCACATAACACACAGTATATAGAATCATTAAATTTCACCCCAGTGCAAAAGTAATCCAAGCATCAATCTTAAGATCGTTATTGACTCTTTACATCCATCTTACCACAATCCATTAATCCGAACATCCGGATGATTTTATGCATCACTTTCGTAAATAAAAGTCTTAGCCTCTAAAACATGATAAATTACGTGACATCAATCACAAAAACAAGCTCCATAGGCTTACATTTCAAACTCTCTCCACTATTGTAGAAAAATCACATTACATTGGATCAATAAGTCTTTAATAAGCTTATAACGTTAGGCTAAGGTAAAGGTAAAAAAAGAATGGGAAGGATTCACAAGTAAAAGAAGTCAATCTCTTGGCTTTAAACACAACCACTTTTAAGAACTAGATAACCTTACTTCAACACCCAACTTTTTCAACCATTTTTAGAGCATTTTTCTCAAATCACCACTTTTCTTTTATTTTCTTCTTTCTTTGCCATAATTCACTTCTCTTTTCATTTCTTTTCTTTTGTATTTTGGGATAAGACCATTCACCTTCTTTTTCATTTTTCTTTTATTTTCTATAACCCCCAACTTATCTCCTTTAACGTACTTGGGTTATGGTAGTGATATTTTCTCGTATTTCCATCCTTACTCCTTTTAAGTGCTCCTCAACAAATGTGTATAGCTAAGTTCTTTTAAGAGAAAGGTAAGGATAAAATATTTTCTTAGGCTCATAAAGGTGAGTAAATGGGCTATTGAAATAAACAAAGCTCAAATTCTTTTTCAAGAAAAGGGCTCAAATAGGTGACTAGTGGTAAATATAGCAATGGTAGGTTTGACAGGCTCAAACGGTCCAAAAATAGCCTATATCATATCCTAAGCAATATGCATTCCAGGAATTCGCCTTAAGTGATTATCAAATAAGTTCTAGAGCTTGTCGAGACCGCAAAAGTATTCACAAAGCAATCACTTATAAAACTTCTCTAAATGTTTAGACTAATCATACAATCTTACCACAAACTAGAGTCTCAAACCAAATGAAGATTGATACTTAAATTAATTTCAAACCGAAGCAAAATTTAACTTCTTCTAAATGTTATCTGCTGTCTCAATTAAGTTCATATCATTGACATGTGAATTAACTCTAAGGCTAACATAAAACATGCTACACACAACAATTAAGGAAAATGACACCAATTAGTTCAATGAAAGAAAAAGAATGTGTTTCCTCCACCCCCAACTTAAAAATTACATTGACCCCAATGTTAAAGAAAGGGTAAAGGAAACTCCTTTGAAGCACAAGTGCACAGAAGCTGAAAATTGTGCACCTCCATTTGAACCGCATGTTATACTTCTTGTTAAAAGTCCGATCTACAACATAGATCAAACAAACAGAAAGCAACTGCGGTGTACCATTAAGATTCTCACCGTATATTAGCACAGGAAATGGAAATAAATAACTGAAAACGAAAATAAAGTATGAAAACAAAAAGAAAAAAAAACATATGAAAAGTTAGTATAATTATCCAATAAAGATAAAATAAAGGGGGACAATAAAATAACACCCAAAATTAATCCTCTATATCCTCATCCTCGTTTTCATTCTCTTCACCTTCCTCGATCGGTGGATCAAAAGATGAACCCAGGTAGGGTGGCAAAGTAGGAAAATGATCCATGTTACAACCAGTAGCGGAGGCAAGGTGTTGGTATATTTGACTAAAAAAAGAGTACACCCCCGCTTGATAATCGGCTTGCCTAGCCAAAAATCGTTCTTGACGATTAAAGAAGCATTCTTAACAATCGAATTTATCATGCAAAAATTTTTGATGTTCGTCAAAACGAATCTTTAAACGCTCAAGGCATTCGGCAACAGTGTAATACCTATAGGGGGGAGGAGGGGGAGCAGCAATGACGGCTCTTTCTCCCGGAGTTTGCTGTCTTGAGGCTTTTATTAGAGTGAGCAGACCATCATCGATGGGTTTCCTGGGTGAATGGATTTTTTCATTACTACTGTAAGGGACGTCAGCGTGGAGGCATAATTGGGTAATCAAGGAAGGAAAATATAAACCAAGCTTGTGTCGCACAGTGTGTAAGATAGAATTGAATATGACTTGGCCCACATCTATGGTCATACCCACCAAAATTGCATAATCAAAACAGCTCTCTCAACAGACAGGTCACTATAATATGTAGCGGGCATCATCCGTTGACATACAAAATATTGCCAAGCTTGAGCATTGATAACAAGAGACGCATCGGGCAAGGTTTATGGATTTGACCCGTCATTTTCCAAATGGTGCCCGGAATACAAAGAGTACTGCAAATATCATCATAATCAATTCTAGATACATATGTAAGATGCTCACAGTAGGCAATGTCAGGTAACCCATAGAGCCTATTAATGGATGTGCTGCTAAAAGAGACTGTTTTTCTCCTCATCATTACCTTACCATTCTGATGTTCGTTGGCATTGGCATAGAATTCTCTAATTATATTAAGGAGGGAATGAGAAGGTTGTCTTGTAAATGTGCCCCAATTCCTACCAATAATAATTCTAAATAAGTCTGGATTCCCCCTCTCAGTGATATTGAATCCTCTCTCGGGAATGATTTTCCTAGTATTTAACAAGCTACGATAACGCTCACTAGCCTCAAAATTAGCAAATTTTCTCTTATCAAATTCTTGAGGTTGTTTCCCTCTTGGTCTTTTGGATTTGGATGCCATTTGAATAAAATGTATAATAAAGCAAAATCAACCACCAAAATAGCACAATTGGATAATAAAGGGAAGAATTTTTGCTTACTTGATACTTAAAATTGGAGAGAAGAAAACTAACCATCAACTTGAAGTTTGCTTAATGAACACCAAAAGCTTCTTAAAACCAAGTTGATTGGAGAAATTTCCAAAAAAAGTTGCAAGATTAGTGCAAAATCCTATAAGAAATGAAGTTAAAATGAAGAAATTTTGAGGAAAAGTGAGGAGAGAGGTTAGGGTGTGGAAAAAGGAAGAGAAAGAGAGAGAAGGGCTGTTGTGATCGTGTGTTTGAAATGAAGAGGAGAGGTGCAGAAACAAGGGTTTTATTTGTGTGCAGATACAGGTGGCAAAATATGGCAAGCCGCAGCTTGGCAGAGGGTGCGAGGAGTTACGGTCATTCTGTGGGGCGCGCCGCAGGGATAGCTAGGGCACGGCGTGGGTTGGGGTGAATTGGGCTGATTCTGTGGGCCTAGGCGTGGGCTATGGTGGGCCTAGGCCCGGCCTGATGCAGATTTTGGGGAAAAAAAACTGGTTTGCTCCTAAACAAAAACAAAAACAAAAAAAAAATAAAGTTAGCTCCTATAAAAAAATGACTTTTAAGCTAAGAATTAGATTAAATTAAATCAAAATAAAAGAACTAAAATTGAGATAAACCTAACAAAACAAACAAAATAAAAGAAAAATATATACAAACGTACCTGTGTGGAGTGATCAAGAGGAATAGACCGGGTCCATAAGTGGAATGTCTTCCACTTCCGGATCATGTCTATCGATTAAGATCTTAAGGTGCTGACCATTTAATTTAAAAATCCGACCATCCCTAGTGTCCTCTATTTCTACCGCACTATTGTCAAAAACATTTTTCATTATAAAAGGACCGGTCCATCTTGACCGAAGTTTTCCAGGATGCTTATGGAGTCTAGAATTGTATAAGAACACTCGATCATTAGGTCTAAATGTTTTCCTCAAAATGTTTTTATCATGGAATACTTTCATCTTAGTCTTATAGATTCTAGAATTCTCATAAGCATCGTTTCTTAATTCCTCTAACTCGGTCAATTGATACTTCCTAAGCTACCCGCCTCTCCTATGCCAAAATTAAAAGACTTGATGGCCCAATAAGCTTGATGCTCGAGCTCCATGGGTAAGTGGCAAGGCTTTCCAAAAACAAACCGATAAGGCGACATACCTAAGGAAGTTTTAAAGGTTGTACGGTAAGCCCAAAGCGCATCAGTTAGTCTCAAGGACCAATCCTTGCGATCTGGGTTAACCATTTTTTCTAAAATTTGTTTAATCTCCCTATTCGCAAGCTCTACTTGTCCACTAGTCTGAGGATGGTAAGCAGTATAAATTTTATATAGCACCCCATATTTTTTCATCAAAGCTTCAAAAGAATGGTTGCAAAAATGTGTACCTCGATCACTAATTATAGCATGTGGTGTACCAAATCGAGATAATACATTTTCTTTAAGAAATTTAATCACCGTTCTATTATCATTGCTTCGGCAAGCTGCTGCCTCTACCCACTTAAATACATAATCTATTGCCACGATGATATATTGGTATCCGAAGGAAGGAGGAAAGGGTCCTATGAAATCGATGCCCCAACAATCAAAGATTTCAATTACTAAAATAGGGTTTAGGGGCATCATATTTCGACAAGACACAGCTCCTAACTTTTGACACCTCTCACATGAGTGACAATAGGTATTTGCATCTTTAAACAAGGTAGGCCAATAAAATCCACACTGTAAAATTTTTGCAGCGGTTTTTTTCATTGAAAAGTGGCCTCCACAAGCTTGGGAGTGACAAAATTCTAAGACACTTGCAATCTCTTCATTAGGGATGCAACGCCTTAGAATTTGATCAGGGCAGTACTTGAAAAGATAAGGGTCATCCCAATAGAAATTACATACCTTATATAAGAATTTCCTCTTATCTTGAGCACTCCAATCCATTGGTATCTCACCTGTAGCTAAATAATTCACAATGTGAGCAAACCATGGTAAAGAAGTAACGGAGAGTAAATACTCATCAGGAAAGTCATCTTTGATTGGTATGTCGTCGCAAGTGTCCTCAAAAGTGAGCCTTGATAGATGGTCAGCCACTACATTCTCTACTCCTTTTTTGTCTTTAATGGTGATGTCAAATTCTTGTAGGAGTAGGATCCATCGTATTAGTCATGCTTTAGCATCCTTCTTTGTAAGAAGGTACTTAAGGGCTGCATGATCTGTAAAAATAAGAATAGAAGAACCAATTAAATAAGCACAAAATTTATCTAAAGCAAATACTACAGCTAGCAATTCTTTTTCAGTTGTGGAGTAATTCATTTGAGCACTATTTAAAGTCTTACTAGCATAGTAAATGACAAAAGGTTTTCCCTCTCTTCACTGTCCAAGAACAGCACCTACAGCGTAGTCACTAGCATCACAAATAATCTCAAAAGGTAAGGTCCAATCTGATGACTGCATTATAGGTGCAGAAGTAAGCTTGCTAATCAGCGTTTTAAAGGCCTCTTGACAAGCTTGAGTCCATTCAAAGAGGGTGTCTTTAACTAGGAGGGCACATAGTGGTCTAGATATGTTCGAAAAATTTTGTATGAACCTCCTATAAAAACCAGCATGACCAAGAAAAGATCTCACATCTTTTATTGTCTTAGGGGTAAGTAATTTAGAGATTAATTCAATCTTAGATTGATCAACCTCTATTCCTTTAGAAGAGACAATATGCCCTAACACAATACCGGATGGTACCATGAAATAGCATTTTTCCCAATTTAGGACCAATTCTTTCTCTTCACAGCAAATCAATACTCTTTCTAGATTCATTAAGCATACATTGAATGAAGATCCAAAAACAATTAGGTCATCCATAAAGACCTCCATGCAATTTTCAACCATGTCACTAAAAATACTCATCATACAGCGTTGAAAAGTAGCAGGGGCATTACATAATCCAAATGGCATTCTACGAAAAGCATAGGTGCCAAAGAGACAAGTGAAGGTGATTTTTTCTTGGTCTTCTAATGCAATTTCTATTTGATAATAACCAGAATAACCATCTAGAAAATAGTAAAATGGATGACCAGGTGCATGCTCAAGAATTTGATCAATAAAAGGGAGTGGGAAGTGGCCTTTTCGGGTGGAAGCATTTAATTTTCTGTAATCAATGCACATACGCCACTCGGTCACAAGTTTGGTAGGGACTAGCTCTCTTAGGTCATTCTTTACCACAGTGACCCCGGACTTTTTAGGGACGACTTGCGTAGGGCTTACTCATTTACTATCAGCTATAGGATATATAATACCCGCATCTAACAGTTTCAGTACTTCATTTTTCACTACTTCTTTCATAGTGGGGTTAAGCCTACGTTGAGGGTCTCTATGAGGACTAGTTCCTTCATCCAAATTTATTTTATGGGAGCAGATTAGGGGACTAATTCCCTTTAAATCAGCCATTCTCCATCCTAAGGCTGATTTGTGTGTATTTAAAGTTTGAATTAATTTCTTACCTTGGGTCTCAAATAATTCAGAAGAAATAATAACAGGAAAGGTATCACCTGGACCGAGAAAAACATGTTTTAAACCCTTAGGTACTAGCTTCAATTCGACTTTAGGTGCTTCCACACTTGAGGGGACTTGTGTCTTGCTTCTTTTGGGCAGCTCCTTAAACTTTGGTTGCCATGCCCAATTTCTATAATCCTGAGATTTGTCAAAAACAGCACAAATATCAATTATATCAGTTTTATTATCAAATAAATCTATCTCATAATTAACAAGAAAATTTTCAAGATGATCATAATCATGAGCTAAGGAAACTCCCTCATTTATGAGTGACTCGATCATGTAAAGCTGGTGGTTTTCGTCCTCATCTTTGAGCTGTTTTGCAACATTGAAAATATTCACTTCAAGGGTCAGGTTTCCAAAGGATAGCTTCATGAGTCCATTCCTACAATTTATTAGAGCATTGGTAGTAGCAAGAAAAGGTCTACCCAAAATCAAAGGGATTTTAGAGTTAGTGTCAACAGCAGAAGTAGTATCAAGAATTAAGAAATTGACAGGATAGTAAAATTTATCAATTTGAATCAAACATCATCTACCACACCCCAGGGTACTTTGACTGAACGATAAGCCAATTGCAATACCACGCCGGTTGGTTTGATTTCTCCTAACCCCAATTGTAAGTAAATAGAAAATGGCATTAGGTTTACAGTAGCTCCTAAATCTAGCAAGGCTTGTCCAACCTCATGATTTCCAATGCTGCAAGTAATGGTAGGATAGCCTGGATCCTTGTATTTTGGGGGAATTCTTTGCTCAATTAACGCACTAATTTGCTCAGTTAGGAATGTTGTTTTCTTGACATGGTGCTTCCTCTTAATTGTGCATAAATCCTCGAGAACTTTTGCATAGGTAGGAACTTATTTAATCACATGCAAAAGTGGAAGATTAAGTTTCACTTGCCTTAAGTTCTCTAGGATTTCATTATTTATTTCCAGATTTTTCTTGTTGGATTTTAAGGCTTGAGGGAATGGTACTTTAACAGGACTTTTGGTCATTTCAGGGTTTTTGGGCAGCTCGGCTTCACTACTAGTTTGACCTTTTCTTACATCCTTGGGTTTATTCATTGGTGGGATGTGTAGTGACTTACCACTTCAAGTCATAGTGGCATTTACATCTTTTAAATTTTCTTGTGCCATATGTTGACCATGAGGTGTGGACTGAGTTTGGTAAGGAAACTTGCCTCGTTCAGTTACACTTAAGGAGCACATTAATTTAGACACTTGGCTCCTTATTTCTTTGTTCTCCTCAACCACTTGTGTAATTAAAGCCTCACACCTTTGGTTTATCTTACCTTGTGCTTCTATAAAAGCATATAAGGTGTCTTCTAAAGAGTTCTTAGAGGATGAGGGCGCATAATAAGGTGCTGGGTATGATCTAGGGGGTTGTGCATGCTGCTGATTTTCAGATTTCCAGCTGAAGTTGGGGTGATTTTGCCACCTCGGATTGTAAGTGTTAGAGAAGGGTGCTGGAGGCTTCTTGTACATGCCTAAGGCATTACATTGTTCCTCGTATAGCCCTCTCGTATCAGCAAATGTGGGGCAATCTTTAGTGGGATGATCAACCCCGCCACACACAAAACATGGTTCTAAAGGTTCGACTTGATTAACTATGTATGTTGGATTTTTAGTTTTTAATGCCTCTAACTCCCTAGTAAGCATTTCGAACTTGGCTTTCAGGTTGTCTTCCTCCCTAAGATGGTATATTCTCCCACCACTAGGGTTTCCTATAGGTCGTGACCTATTTGTGCTTTCAGTAGCACTAGGTACAGTCCATGTGTGAGCTTTTTCAGCAAGCTCATTGAGGTATTCAATAGTCTCATCAGGGTCTTTTTACAGAAACTCACCATTACACATCATTTCTACAAATTGACGCTCTCTATAGGTAAGACCCTAATAGAAATAGCTTACTAAATGCCAATTTTCATACCCATGATGTGGACACATACTTAACAGCTCTTTAAATTTCTCCGAAGACTGATACAAAGTCTCGTTTTCCTTTTGTGCAAAGGTGGAGATTTGTCTTTTTAAAGTATTAGTTTTATGTTGAGGGAAGTATTTGTTAAAAAAGACTTGGGTCATCTCATTCCATGACCCAATTGATCATGGTCTCAGCGAGTATAACCAACTCTTAGCTTTATCCTTCAAAGAGAAAGGAAAAAACTTGAGTCTCAGGATATCATGAGTTGCATCTTGACTATGGAAAGTAGCAACTACTTCCTCAAACTCTCTAATGTGCACATATGGGTTCTCATTTTTCGAGCCATGAAAAGTAGGGAGTAATTGTATCATCCCTATTTTAAAATCTTGATGGTGAGTGTTGGTTAGAAACATAATGCATGATGGTGTGGCTGTCTGGCTAGGATATAGGTAATCTTTAAGCGTCCTAGCAACATTTTCATTAGGGGTTTCAGCCATGTTAACAAGGTTTTCAAAATTTTCTATTGGATGTACATTAGGTTTCGATCTAGGCGAGATTTCACTAACAGACGTGGAAGGGAAAGGTATCTCTATTTTGGGTACTTGAATGAATCTCCCTCGCGAATCTCTCGGTCTAAGCATACACTGATTACACCCAAAACATAACCCGGCAATTGTAGCACAACTTTGGGGTGTTGATTCCACAGGGAAACAAGATAACTACAAGAGAAAGTGTGAACCTCAACACAAACGATAAAGATCAAATGCCAGAATCTAAATTGTGAGAAAACTGTAATTGTGTAAATAGATTTGATTGATATAATAAAGAAACAACAAGGCTCCGGAAATCCTCCTTAGGTTCGTTGCCCTAATCCTAACTTGATTCAGTTGTTTTTATCTCGATTGCAAGTTTCACATCCCAAACAGACAATCGAAAAATATTCAATTAAAGCGCATATATAAACCCTAATGTAATTGATATGAATTATTCTTTACTTTCAAGCACACATGACCTAACTTATAAATTATCAAGAGACGATGATATATCTAAATGACAATACTGCAGCAACGGACAAATCTATAAAAGAGATCTACTTGACTCAATCACACCCAAACAAATACACATAAGAAGAGCATGAGTAGACTTATATGGAAAAGAAGCATGCAATCACCGGACTAATAAGAAATCTACTAATTAAATTAAAGAATAAAACAAAACAATGTTTAATGAAAATAATACCAAAGTACAATTGAATCAAATAAAAGAAAATAAGAACAACTACACCTAGGGATCCATCCTTCGCCTTGCTTGGAGACTAGCCAGCCATGGGGCTCATGCGTCCTCGACTTGCCTCCGGCCTCTCAATGACCATCTCCCCCTTGCTAGCGAAAGCTTCGGTGATTCCTTAGCTTGCCCTCCAAAAGTACTTCGGATTCCTCCTAAGGACCCTCTGGATTGCTCCTAAAGGCCCTCTGGATTCACTTTCAGATGATCTCAGATTCTCCGATTGTTCTCAAAGCTGAAGTGGAGTGGGTCTTATATAGGCAAATACCATGAGTGCAATGTGTTTCCAATCCGATGTGGGATGTGGGATATAGAAATGTGTTTCTAACCGATGTGGAATGTGGGATTTAAGCCTTCATATGCCCTTCACACTGAAATCCCGCACAGCCCGCACAGCCTGACCTTTGTCTACTTAAACTGTCATAACTTTCTCTAGAAAAAACACCGTAAAATTACATGGCTCATCTCATGGTTCTTCTTGTATCAATACAGTTTAATTTGCAAAGATGGTTGATCTGTACGGGCAATTCTGGCAATTTAGTGAAACTCTTTTCCAGTGCGGGCAGCAGTTATTGCTCTTTTAAGCCCTCCATCTTGTCCTTCCGGAAGCATTCTTTCACTCTAGTATGCCTCGATTCTTTGTGCCTCAAGAAATGATAACTTTTCCTCCTCTTTTGAGCTTAAAGTACCTGAAAATGCACCAAAATAGATCAATGATCCAAGAATGATACTTTAGAGTTGTTAATGTATAAAAGTGCAATTAAGACCTAGATCAACCCTAAAATGATAAAAATTAAGTATTGTTAAGATGCATTTTATGAATCTCATCACAACCCCCAACTAGCTTATTGCTAGTCCCTAGTAATTCAAGCGAAAACAAGAGATGAATTCTACGGTGGGAATCAAAGTAAATGAAAAGCAATATTAGTGTTAACCAAGAGTAATTCACATTTCGTCTCAAAAATTGCACATAACACACGGCACAAAGAATCATTAAATTTCACCCAAATCCAAAAGTAATCCAAACATCAATCTTAAAATCATTATTGACTCTTAACATCCATCTTATCACAATCCATTAATCCAAACACCCGGATGATTTTATGCATAAGATTCGTGAATACAAGTCTTGGCCTTTAAAACATGATAAATTTTGTGACGTCAATCACAAAAACAAGCTTCATATGCTTACATTTCAAACCACTCTCCACTATTGTAGAAAAAATCACACTACATTGGATCAATAGGTCTTTACTAAGCTTGTAACATTAGGCTAAGGTAAAGGTTAAGAAAGAACGGGAATGATTCAACAAGTAAAAGAACTTAATCTCTTAGTTTTGAATAGAACTCTTTAAGCACTGGATAACTTTACTTCAACACACAACTCTTTTAATCATTTTTTTATAAGAGCATATCTCTCAATAAATCACCACTTTTCTTTTCTTTTCTTCTTTCTTTGCCACAATTCACTTCTTTTTTTTTTCTTTTCTTTTGTATTTTGGCATAAGACCATTCACTTCCTTTTTCATTTTTTTTTCTTTTCTTTTCCACAACCCCCAACTTATCTTCTTTAATGTATCTAGGTTATGGTAGTAATTTTTTTTTTTCATATTTCCACCCTTACTCCTTTTAAGTGCTTCTCACAACATGTGTATAACTAAGTTCTTTTAAAAGAAAGGTAAGGATAAAATATTTTTAGGCTTATAAAGGTGAGTAAATGGTTTATCGAAAGAAACAAGGCTCAATTTTTCTTTTCAAGAAAAAGACTCAAATAGGTGACTAGTGATAAATATAGCAATGGTAGGTTTGAAAGGCTCAAACGGTCCCAAAATGGCCTATATCATATCCTAAGTAATGTGCATTCTAGGAATTCACCTCAAGTGGTTATCAAGTAAGTTCTAGATCTTGTCGAGACCGCAAAAATATTCACAAAATAATCACACATAAAACTTCTCTAAATGTTTAAGATTAATCATACAATCTTACCACAAACTAGAGTCTCAACCAAATGAAGATTGATACTTAAATTAATTTCAAACTGAAGCAAGATTTAATTACTTCTAAATACTATTTGCTATCTCAATTAAGTTCATATCATTGACATGTGAATTAACTCTAAGGCAAACACAAAGCATGCTAAAAACAAAAACAAAAAGGAAAATGACATCAAGCAGTTCAATGGTATGCAATAAGAAATGTATATCTTCCACCCCCAACTTAAGATAGGCATTGTCCTCAATGTAAAAGTAAAAGTTAAGGAAACTCCCTTTTTAACCAAAGTGCGTGGAGTTGAAAGTTGTGCACGATCATTTGAACTGCTCCGTTTAGTTGTCCCTGAAAAATAAATACAAAGTAAAACTGGAAAGCAACAAAATAATAATAATAAACAAGAAAAATAAATAAATAAAGTAAAAAGATATGTTGTGGATTGCCTCCCATGAGCGCTAAGTTTTACGTCTTCAGCCAGACACTTTTATTCCATCTTCGAAAAATATGAGTTGGATGCACCAGCCACTGCTTTGCTACAAAAATTTGTGCTTGTATGCTTTGGCGATGGCAAGGAATACTTAAAGACCACCATATGTGGCTCAAGTATTTTTGGTAATTCCCATTTACTATCAGCAGTAGGGTATTTGATTCCCACATCTATGTGACTTCTCTCAAGCAACTTCTCAAAGCATGGTTGGCAAGATGTCTTAATGAATTCCTGTGGCTTATCAAAAACATCAACAACATTAACGGTATGGGGATAATTTGAAGAATCTTTGAACTCAAGATTATTTGGAATGAATTCCGAAGAGTTAGAATTATCTTTGATGTACTCATCCTTTTCATGTGTCTGCTATGGGACTTGAAAAACATTTACCTCTAGAGTCCTATTTTCAAATGATAATGTCATTAGGCCATTCCTACAATTAATGAGGGCATTGGCGGTGGCAAAGAATGGTCTTCCAAGTATCAAAAGAATTTTGGACTCCGTGTTTATAGTAGAAACAGTATCTAAAACCAAAAAATCAACAGGATAGTAGAAATTATCAATTTGCAACAAAACATCTTCTACAATACCTCTTGGTTTTCTTACCGATCTATCCGCTAATTAAAGTACCACGAAGGTTGGTTTGATCTCACCTAGACCGAGTTGCAAGTACATGGAGTATGGCATGAGGTTTACACTAGCACCCAAATGTAGCAATGCTTGGCCACAAGGTTTATTTCCAATTTGGCAAGCCACCGTTGGACAGCCAGGATCTTTATATTTGGGCGGTGTCTTATTGTTAATTACAGCATTTGCTTGCTCCATTAAGAATGATGTCTTCTTCACATTGTGCTTCCTCTTGAGTGTGCATAGATCCTTGATGACTTTAGCATAGTTAGGAATCTGTTTTATGACATGAGGAAGAGATAGATTAATTTTAACATGTTGAAGTTGTTCAAGAATCTCACCTTTTAATGCTGTATTTATCTCCTTAGGTTTAAGGAGTGCTTGAGGGAAAGGCACCGGTGGGCGATAAACATCACGGGCCTCTTGTTCCTTGGAGGCTTTATCCTTGCTGCTTACAGTATTAGGAATCAAGTGTGATGGTAGAGTGGGACCATCAATTGTCTTACCGCTGCGAGTAATTATGGCATTAGCCTCTCTAATGTTTTGATTTTCAGGATTGGAGGTTTGTGCCATATGTTGTCCCCTTGGATTAGGTTGTGGCTGTGAAGGAAACCGACCTTGTTCTTAAATCGTCAAGAAACTAATCAACTTGGTGAGTTAACTCTTTATTACCTTTTGTTCCTCTTTGATCGCTTTTTGTTCCTCTAACAACTATTGATTTATTTTTCCTTGATCTTCCACACTCTTGGTATGTACCTGCATAAATGACTTAAATATATCTTCCAAAGGTAAAGATTGTTGAGGTGCATTAAATGAGGTTGCTTCCGGTTGCCATTGGGTATTAGAGTGGGCAGGGGGTTGTATGTCGGATTTCCAACTGAAATTAGGGTGATTCTTCCAACTGGGATTGTAGGTGTTAGAGTAAGGCGAGTGTGGTTTCCAAAAAGGTATACCTATAGCATTACACTCATCCTTCATCTCAAAATAAATTGGACAATCCTTAGGTAAATGATCTACCCCATTACACATGAACAAGGCTCGTAGGACTCTACCCTAGCAACCGGTTTAGGGGTTCTAGTATCTTTGGTTTTTAAGGCTTCAATTTCCTTAGTTAGGACCTCTAAACAGGCTTTAAGGCTGTCATCTTCCTTAAGTTGGTAAATCTCAGTGGGTTGATTTCTCCTAATGCCTTCCATGTCATTTGGTTCAGTCCAAGTGTGGGCTTTTTCTGATAGGTCATCTAGAAAATCTATAGCTTGGTCGGGATCTTTTTGAAGAAAATTCCCATTGCACATCATTTCTATGAACTGCCTTTCCCTACTTAGGAGTCCATCATAGAAATAGCTAACTACCTGCCAACTCTCATACATATAGTGTGGACAAGAATTCAAAAGGTCCTTGAAACATTCCCAAACTTGATATAAGGTTTCACTCTCCTTTTGTGCAAATTTTGAGATTTGTCTATTGAGGTTGTTGGTCTTATGGGTTGGGAAGTGTTTTTGGAAGAAAACTCGGGTCATCTCATCCTAACTACCTATGGACCTAGGCCTTAACGAGTACAGTTAAGTCTTGGCTTTTTCCTTAAGCGAAAAAGGGAAAAACTGAAGTTCGACGGTGTCTATCATATCAGCTCTACTGTGAAAAGCAGCTACTACTTCCTCAAATTCCCTTATATGGATATAGGGGTTTTCATTCTCAAACCCATGGAAAGTTGGTAGCAATTGGATCATGCCCGACTTAAAATCAGGTTGTTGAACATTAGGGGGGAACATGATACACAATGGTGTGGCCGTACGGTTAGGGTGCAAGTAATCCTTAAGTGTCTTAGGGGGTTGATCTTCGTGTTCACTCATTTCTTCGGGACTAGATGGATTGTCAAATAAAGGATTTAAAAAAGAATTAAATTCTGACTCTAACACAGGCCTACAACCAAATCTACCCACAGGGTCTCTATGTCTGTGCATGTGAGGTAACAAAATAATAAAAATACTATATAAAAAAAGAAAGAGTCAAATAAAAAATTAATGCAGCAAGCTAAAAGAAGGAAAGAAGTTACCACCTTTACAGCTGCTGAAAAGAAAAACTATTTACAACTCTTCTACCATCATGTCAAAAGTTGACAATCTTCTTTGTACTTAAGCGTGTTTCCCCAGCAACGGCGCCAAAATTTGATTACACCCAAAACAAAACGCGGTAATTGTAGTACAGCTTTGGGGTGTCGATTCCATAGAGAAACAGGATAACTACAAGAGAAGGTGTGAACCTCAACACAAATGATAAAGATCAAATGCCAGAATGTGAATTGTGAGAAAATTGTAATTGTGTAAATAGATTTGATGGATATAATAAAGAAATAACAAGGCTTCGAATATCCTCCCTAGGTTCGTTGCCCTAATCCTAACTTGATTTAGTTGTTTTTATCTCGATTGCAAGTTTCACATCCCAAACAGACAATCCGAAAATATTCAATTAAAGCGCATATATAAACCCTAATGTAATTGATATGAATTATTCTTTACTTTCAAGCACACATGACCTAACTTATAAATTATCAAGAGACGATGATATATCTAAATGACAATACTGCAGCAACGGACAAATCTATAAAAGAGATCTACTTGACTCAATCACACCCAAACAAATACACATAAGAAGAGCATGACTAGACTTATATGGAAAAGAAGCATGCAATCACCAGACAAATAAGAAATCTACTAATTAAATTAAAGAATAAAACATAACAATGTTTAATGAAAATAATACCAAAGTACAACTGAATCAAATAAAGGAAAATAAGAACAACTACACCTAGGGATTCATCCCTTCGCCTTGCTTGGAGACTAGCCAGCCATGGGGCTCATGCATCCTCGAGTTGCCTCTGGCCTTTCAACGACCATCTCCCCCTTGCTAGCGAAAGCTTCGGCGATTCCTCAGCTTGCCCTCCAAAATTACTTTGGATTGCTCCTAAGGGCCCTCTGGATTGCTCCTAAAGGCCTTTTGGATTCACTTTCTGATGATCTCAGATTCTCCGATTGTTCTCAAAGCTGGAGTGGAGTGGGTCTTATATAGGAAAATACCATGAGTGCAATGTGTTTCCAATCCGATGTGAGATGTGGGATATAGAAATGTGTTTCTAACTGATGTGGGATGTGGGATTTAAGCCTTCATATGCCCTTCACACTGAAATCTCGCACAGTCTGACCTTTGTCTACTTAAACTGCCATAACTGTCTCTAGAAAAATCATTTTTATGAACAGTAAAATTTTCCAGAAAATAGACTTCCAGATATTTCTAAGAATATATGGCTCATCTCATGGTTCTTCTTGTATCAATACAGTTTAATTTGCAAAGATGGTTGATCTATACAGGCAACTCTGGAAATTTAGTGAAACTCTTTTCCAGTGCGGGCAGTAGTTGTTGCTCTTTTAAGCCCTCCATCCTATCCTTCCAGAAGCACTCCTTTACTCCAGTATGCCTCGAGTCTTTGTGCCTCAAGCAATGATAACTTTTCCTCCTCTTTTGAGCTTAAAGTACCTAAAAATGCACCGAAATAGATCAATGATCCAAGAATGATACTTTAGAGTTGTTAACGTAAAAAGTGCAATTAAAACCTAGATCAGCCCTAAAATGATAACAATTAGTACTGTTAATATGCATTTTATGACTCTCATCATACACCAATTGAGTTTTTAAAAGTGATAAATGAAACAGCACAAAATAAAAAATAAAAAAAAACTAATAGAAAGGAACAATAGTACCGTCTTGTCTTAAACTTCTTTGTAAGTAAGTGCGTCTCCCTGGCAATGATACCAAAATTTAATTACGCCCAAAACATAACGCGGTAGTTGTAGCACAGCTTTGGGGTGTCGATTCCACAGGAAAATAAGTTAACTACAAAAGAAGGTGTGAACCATAACACAAACGATAAAGATTTAAGTGAGAAAGTATGAACTGTTGATAATGGAGTAATTGTGTAAAACAGATTGTAAAATATAATAGAGGAACAACAAGGTTCCGGGAATCCTCTCTAGGTTCGTTGCCCTAATCCTAACTTGATTCAGTTGTTTTTATCTCGATTGCAAGTTTCACACCCCAAACAAGCAATCGGAAGATATTCAATGAGAGTACGTATAAAAACCCTAATGTGATTGTTATGAAATACTTTACTTTTGCTTCATGCACACATGATCTATCCTATAGGTTTATCAAGAAACGACAATATATCTTTTATGACAATACTGCAGTAATGGACAAGCCTAAAGGATAAATCTATCGGACCCAATCATACCCAAACAATCTTGACATAATAAAAGCATGACTAGATTTATATCAAGGAGAAAGATACAATCACCGGATTAGAGAAAATCTTATAATTAGATAGCAAAGTAAATCATAACAATGTTTTGACATTAAATCCCTACTACAACTAAATCAAAGAAAGGAAAATAGGAACAACTGCACCTAGGGATTCATCCCTTCGCCTTGCTTGGAGATTAGTTAGCCATGGGGCTCATGGTTGAACACTTTGATGGAGGAGAATTGGTTGCTTCCTTGAGTTTCCCAAGTTTTTTTTTTTTTTTTTTTTTTTTTGTATCTCCTTTATCAAGCCCTAAGTGGGCTATTTATAATACAAGAGGTCAAAGGTGTTTTTAGGGTTTAAACAATCATAAAAAAAAAAAAAAAAAAACCTAATTAAGTTGTAACTCGGAGACAGGGTATCGAGGTCGTGCCGCGGCTCAGATTGGGTCAGGCCGAGGCTCAAATTGTGTTGATTTCCTCTCCTTCTGTGGGCCGCGGCCCAGCTTGATCCAGGCCACGGCTCACCTTGATCCATGTCGCAGCCTGACCTGATGTTTCTTCTTTACTCTTTTGATGCACTTTCTGGAGGCTGAGGCTTGGATAATTCTTGGCCGCAGCACACACTCTATAAACTTGATTTCTCTTCATTTGCCCTTCCGTAACCATGTCTTTACTTTGGTGTGCCTCGAGTCTTTGTGCTTCAAACAACAATGGCTTTTTCTCCTCTTTTGAACTTAAATTACCTGAAAATGCACCGAAATAAGTTAATGATCCAAGAATACCAATTTAGAGTTATTAACATATAAAAGTGCAATTAAGATCTAGATCAACCCTAAAATGCTAACGATTAAGAACTATTAAGATGCATTTTATGGCTCTCATCAAGGCCGCCCTGCGAACTTCTCCGACCGGGACCTAGTGAATTCTTTTTGCTGCCCTCTGTTGATGAGGGCTTCTATCTGGTACTTTAGTGCTTGTCAATCTTCTGTGTCGTGCCCGTGGTTCTTATGAAAATGACACCATTTCCCTCAGTTCTCATTGAGGTGCAGCGATTTGGGAGGCCACTGCAAGATCGCCTTGTCCTAGATCTGCATCAAGACATTGGCTCTGGATGCATTGAGAGGAGTAAAGCTCCCGAAGGGCCCAGGGACCCTGGGTCTATCCTCGCGGAAGGCTCGCTTGATAAGTTCCTGACGTGGGCTAGCAGGGCCCTTCCTTTTTCTTTCGGTGTCTCTTTCCCACTCTCTCCGAAAGGCCTGGTCATCCTATGTCAGCATGTATTTCTCAGCTCAGGCTAAGATTTCATTCATGTTGTCAGGCGATCGCCTGGTGAGTTTTGAGCTGAAGATCCCGGATCTCAACCCGTTCTTAAACGCTAACATTTGGACACTGGGATCGAGGTTGAGGATCTCCCAGGCCGCTGAATTGAACCTTGATATGTAGGCTCATAGTTTTTCCCCTTTTAACTAGACGATATTAAACAAGGACTCTGAGGTCTTCTTGGGGCCTTTGCTGCTAAGAAAGTGTGAGGCAAAGGCATAACTTAGCTCTTTGAATGTGCGGATACCCCCTGGTTTTAAATGAGAATATCATGTCCCAGCCGCCTTTTCAAGTGTTAGGGGGAAAGCTCGACACATCACTGGATCATAATGTCTTTAGAGTGTCATCATGGTTTTCTAGTGCTGGAGGTGGTCAAGGGGTCCGTAAAACTATCATAAGGTTTGATCTGAGGCATCCGGAAGTTCGAAGGGAGGGGGACCTCAAGGACCTCCTGAGTGAAGGGAGAGTCCTGGACATTGAGCTCGTCCATGAAGCTACGGTTACGGCCTTTAAGTGCTTCGTTAATTCATCCTTCTATGTCCTTATCCGCTTACCGAGGCTTTCACTGCTCTTGGACGAGGGTCTTTCTCTAGACTTGGCCATCCGGGGTGAGAAGGACTCCATCGCAGAACAGCCGTTAATGGGGGCCTACGGTTGGCCGAGTCAGTACAGCTGGGGTCCAACTGTGACGGTGTGGGAGAAGGCTGACGAGTCCCTCTGTGGACCTCGGTGGCCAAGTCGGCTACCAGTAAGGAGAGTTTTACGAATTATGCTTGGAGCCTAGCCATGCTGGGGCATGCGTCAGATTCGACTGAGGAACTTGATCCGGACCGATGGGTGCAAGTACTAGCCCCTACCACTCTCTTACCGGCGTCCCTGGCTGCGTGTTTAGGTAGCATTGCAACAGATGAGTTCTTTAGATTTCTTTGCTTTTACTGTGTAGCGAGAAATGGTGGCTTCCTGATTACGCCTAAAGTATAACGTGGTAGTTGTAGCACAACTTTGGGGTGTTGATTCCACAGGGAAACAAGTTAATTACAAGAAAAGATGGAATCCTTAACACGAACGATAAAAGTTCAAGTGAGAGAATAAAGTATTGTGTGAAAATTGTGTAAATAGATTGATGGATATAATAAAGAAACAACAAGGTTCTGGGAATTCTCCCTAGGTTCGTTTCCTTAATCCTAACTTGACTCAATTGTTTTTATCTCGATTGCACGTTTCACATCCCAAACAGGCAATCGGCAAATATTCAATTAAAGCGCATGTATAAACCCTAATGTAATTGATATGAATTACCCTTTACTTTTGAGTTAAGTACACATGACCTATCCTATAGATATATCAAAAGACGACAATATATCTAAATGACAATATCGCAGCAATGGACAAACCTAAAAGATAAATCTACCAGACTCAATCATATCCAAATAAATTGACATAAGAAGAGCATGACTAGACTTATATATAGGAGAAGCATGCAATCACCGGATTAATAGGAAATCTTCTAATTAAATCAAAGAGTAAATCATAACAATGTTTAATAATAATAATAAATCCAAATTACAATGAATCAAGACTAGAAAGTAAGAACGACTACACCTAAGGATTCATCCCTTCGCCTTGCTTGGAGATTAGTTGGCCATGAGGGAGAGTATGGCAGCCTTCATGGTGTTTTTCCCGGCCTCCGGCCTCTAATTTTCCTCCTAAAGGCCCTCTGGATTCACTCCCAGATGATCCAAAAGATGAAGTGAAGTGAGGTTTTTATAGGAGAATTCTCGGAGTGCAATGTGTTTCCATTCCGATGTGGGATACTGTCCGTGTTCGCTAGATCGCAGGATGGTACGATCGAGCGCACTATGATGCGTCGCAAGGTATTTCTGATCGATGTGGGATGTCGTGAGTGCGAACTTGCAACCAATTGCAGGCCTGGTGCGCTCGAGCGCACTAGGCATCTTCCAGCTTGACCTTCGTCTACTAAAAGTGCCATAACTTTCTCTAGAAAAATCATTTTTACGAGCCGTAAAATTCTCAGAAAATAGACTTCTGGATCTTTCTAAGCATATATGGCTCATCTCCTGGTTCTTCTTGCATCAATACAGTTTTAATTTACAAAAATGATTGATCTGTACGGGAAATTCTGGCAATTTAGTGAAACTCCTTTCCAAGTGCTTGTGAACCTTCACTCTGGTGTTCATCGAGTCATTGTGTTGAAAGTAATGATAGCTTTTCCATCTCTTTTGAACTTAAAGTACCTAAAAATGCATCAAAATATATCAATGATCCAAGAATGACACTTTAGAGTTGTTAAGGTATAAAAGTGCAATTCAAACCTAGATCAACCCTAAAATGCTAACAATTAAGTACTGTTAAGGTGCATTTTATGACTCTCATCACAACCCCCAACTAGCTTATTGCTAGTCCCTAGCAATTCAAGCGAAAACGAGAAATGAATTCTATAGTAGGAATCAAAACAAGGTAAATCAATGCTAATGTTAAACAAGGAGCAATTCACATTTTTTTTGTCTCAGAAATTGCTCATAATACGCAGCACATAGAATCATTAAATATCACTTAAGTCCAAAAGTAATCCAAGCATCAATCTTAAAATCGTTATTGAATCTTATCATCCGTCTTACCACAATCCATTAATCCGAACACCCAAATGATTTTATGCATAACATTCATGAATACAAGTCTTGGTCTCTAAAAACGTAATAAATTGTGTGACATCAATCACATAAACAAGCTCCATAGGCTCACTTTTTAAATCATTCTCCACTATTGTAGAAAAATCACACTATATTGGATTAATAGGTCTTTAATAAGCTTGTAATGTTAGGCGAAGGTAAAGGTTAAGAAAGAACGGGAAGGATTCACAAGTAAAAGAACTCAATCTCTTAGTTTTAAACGCAACCACTTTAAGCACTTGATAACCTTACTTCAACACCCAACTCTTTCAACTATTTTTTTATAAGAGCATATCTCTCAATAAGTCACCACTTTTTTTTTTCTATTCTTCTTTCTTTGCCATAATTCACTTATTTTTTTCTTTTCTTTTGTATTTTGGCACAAGACCATTCTTTTTTTTATTTTCTTTTTCACAACCCCCAACTTATCTCCTTTAATGTACTTGGGTTGTGGTAGTGATATTTTTTTTTCTTTTTTTCATATTTCCATCCTTACTCCTTTTAAGTGCTTCTCAACAAATGTGTATAACTAAGTTCTTTTAAAGGAAAGGTAAGGATAAAATATTTTTAGGCTCATGAAGGTGAGTGAATGGGCTATCGAAAAAAACAAGGCTTAAATTCTTTTTCAAGAAAAAGCTCAAATTGGTGACTAGTGATAAATATAGCAATGGTAGGTTTGAAAGGCTCAATCGGTTAAAAAATTGCCTATATCATGTCCTAAGTAATGTGCATTCTAGGAATTCGCCTCAACTGATTATCAAATAAGTTCTAGAGCTTGTCGAGACCGCAAAAGTATTCACAAAGTAATCACACATAAAACTTCTCTAAATGTTTTAGACTAATCATACAATCTTACCGCAAACTAGAGTCTCAAACCAAATGAAGATTGATACTTAAATTATTTTCAAACTGAAGCAAGATTTAATTTCTTCTAAATGCTATATGCTATCTCAATTAAGCTCATATCATTGACATATGAATAAACTCTAAGGCTAACACCAAACATGCTAAAAACAAACAAAAAAGGAAAATGACACCAAGCAGTTCAATGGTGTGCAATAAGAAATGTGTTTCCTCCACCCCCAACTTAAGATAAGCATTGTCATCAATGTAAAAGCAAAAATTAAGGAAACTCCATTTTTAACCAAAGGTGCGTGGAGCTGAAAATTGTGCACAACTTATGCACATGTTTGTCCTTGAAAAAGAAATACAAAAGTAAAATTGAAAAACAGCAAAATAATAATAATAAACAAGAAAAAGAAATATGAAAAACAGTAAAAATAAAATGATATGTTGTGGGTTGCCTCCTATGAGCGCTAAGTTTTACGTCTTCAGCCATACACTCTTATTCCCTCCTAGAAAAACATAGGTTGAATGCACCAGCCACTGCTTCACAGCCAAATTCAGTGCTTGTATGCTTTGGAGAGGCCTCAAGGATATCATCAGTAACATCCTCAAATTCTGGCTCGATATATGCTATTGTGAAGCCATGGGTGAGGCTAAACTCCAATGGATTAAGGTGCTGGACCTTTTCCATGAATGAGTCAATCATGTATGCTTGGTGGCTTTCGTCCACATCCTCTAATTTTTTCGTTATTGGGATGTGTAATAACTTACCACTTAGTGTCTCAATAGCATTCACCTCCTTCAAATTCTATTGTGCCAGGAGCTGACCATGGGATGTGGACTGAGCTTGAGAAGGGAACTGATTACGCCCAAAGTATAATACGGTTATTGTAGCACGGCTTTGGGGTATCGATTCCACAGGGAAACAAGTTAAGTACAAAGGAAAATGTGTGAACCTTAAAACGAACGATAAAAGTTAAACTAAATATTTTTAAGTTTTGAAGGTGAAATAATATAAAGGAAAATTGCGTAAATGTAAATGAAATATAAATAAGAAATAACAAGGTTCCGGGAATCCTCCTTAGGTTCGTTCCCTATTTCCACTCTTGATTCAATTGATTTTATCTCGATTGCAAGTTTCACATCACAAACAAGCAATCAGAATATATTCAATCAAGCACATTTATAACTCTAATATAATTGCTACAAATTACTCATTGATTTCGGTTCAAGCACACATGACCGATCTTAAAGATTATCAAGAAACGACAATATATCTTAAAAGACAATATCGCAGTAATGGACAATCAATAAAATAAATCTACCGGAATCAATCACATCCAAAAAACCTCAAAGGAGGAGAAGAATGCAATCACCGGATTAAGAGAATCTAAAAAAAGAAGAATAAAAAGTGCATCTATCACATGAACTCAAATCCTTCTTACTTAATTAATGAATAATTTATAAAACAATATTTAACATTAAATCCATACAACTGAATCAAGAACAAGAAATAAGGAACAATAAATCCCTATGGATTCATCCTTTTCCCTTGTGCGAAGACTAGTTAGCCATGGAAATCAAGGTGGAAGAGCAATAAGGATGCTCTCCCCTTGATGTGGCCATAGAGTTCAAGGTGGAAGAGCAATATGGATGCTCTCCCCCCTTGATTTCTAGCCCTCAAGAATCTTAGAAATAAAATGGAAGAATGCTAGATTTGGATCCCTTGGATCCAATCTGTTTTTTCTCTCTTCCTTCCTTCCTTTCTTTCTTTGCCTCCTTTCTCTCTTTAATTTCTTGCTTGCCCGGCCGCACATTCCTTAAAGGCATATTTATAGCCCATAAGGGGCAGTTTGATCTTGGAATAATGTTATTTGCTCGCCCTAATCAGGTCAGGAGGCGAGTGGGCGCCTAGGTGCTGCCTTACCTGCACCTAGGCGCTGGTTATGTCTGAGATTGAAGTGTTCTGGAAGGCATGGTGCTCATTTTTGGGCGCGTAGGCGCTCACTCTTTCAGATTAGAGAAGTCTGGGCGGTGCGGTGCTCTATTCTCCACGCCTAGGCGCTAGGCAGATGCTGTTCTGGAGGTCTAAACCTATGTCCACTAAAACTGCCATAACTTTCTCTAGAAAAATCATTTTTATGAACCGTAAAATTCTCCAGAAAATACACTTCTGGATCTTTCTAAGCATATATAGATCATCTCCTGTGACTGATACAAAGTCTCGCTGTCCTTTTGTGCAAAGGTGGAGATTTGCCTTTTTAAAGCATTGGTCTTATGTTGGGGAAAGTATTTATTAAAGAAGACCCGAGTCATCTCAGTCCACGACCCAATAGATCGTGGTCTAAGTGAGTATAGCCAACTTTTAGCTCTATCCTTCAAAGCGAAAGGAAAGAACTTAAGTTTCACAATGTCATGAGTTTCATCTTGACTATTAAAAGTCGCAACTACTTCCTCAAACTCTCTAATGTGCACATATGGGTTTTCATTATCCAAGCCATGAAATGTAGGGAGTAACTGTATCATCTCTGTTTTAAACTCTAGGTGGCGAGTATTGGCTGGAAACATGATGCATGATGGTGTGGCTGTGCGTGTAGGGTGGAGGTAATCCTGAAGTGTCCTAGCAACATTCTCATTATGGTTATCGGCCATGTTAAAATCCTCTAAATTCTCTAATGGGGTGCACTATGGTTTGATCTAGGTGAGGTTTCACTAACGGACGTGGAAGGAGAGGGTAATTCTATTTTCGGGTCCTTTAATGAATCTACCTCGCAAATCTCTCGGTCTAGGCATACACCACATGTATCAGAGAAGAAATTAATAAAACAGAATAAAAAATCAGAAAATTAAAACTTAGAAAAAAGAACAATAATAAAAAAAATACTATAAAAAGAAAGAAGGAAAAAAATAATGCAGCAAGTTAAAAGAAGTAACGAAGTTACCGCCTTTACAGCTGCTGAAAAGAAAAATTATTTACAATTCTTCTACTGTCTTGTCTCAAAGTTGACAATCTTCCTTGTACTTAAGCGCGTCTCCCTGGCAACGGCACCAAAATTTTATTACGCCCAAAGTATAACGCGGTAGTTATAGCACAGCTTTGGGGTGTCGATTCCAGAGGGAAACAAGTTAATTACAAGAAAAGATGGAATCCTTAACACGAACGATAAAAGTTCAAGTGAGAGAATAAAGTATTGTGTGAAAATTATGTAAATAGATTGATGGATATAATAAAGAAACAACAAGGTTCTGGGAATCCTCCCTAGGTTCGTTGCCCTAATCCTAACTTGACTCAATTGTTTTTATCTCGATTGCAAGTTTCACATCTCAAACAGACAATCAACAAATATTTAATTAAAACACATATATAAACCCTAATGTAATTGATATGAATTACTATTTACTTTCGAGTTAAGCACACATGACCTATCCTATAGATTTATCAAGAGACGACAATATATCTAAATGACAATATTGCAGCAATGGACAAACCTAAAAGATAAATCTACCGGATTCAATCACATCCAAACAAATTGACATAAGAAGAGCATGACTAGACTTATATCTAGGAGAAGCATGCAATCACTGGATTAATAGGAAATCTTCTAATTAAATCAAAGAATAAATCATAACAAAGTTTAATAATAATAATAAATCCAAATTACAATGAATCAAGACTAGAAAGTAAGAACGACTACACCTAGGGATTCATCCCTTCGCCTTGCTTGGAGATTAGTTGGCCATGAGGGAGAGTGTGGCAGCCTTCATGGTGTTTTCCCAGGCCTCCAGCCTCTAATATTTCTCCTAAAGGCTCTCTGGATTGCTCCTAAAGGCCCTCTAGATTCACTCCCAGATGATCCAAAAGATGAAGTGAAGTGGGGTTTTTATAGGGGAATTCTCGAAGTGCAATGTGTTTCCATTCCAATGTGGGATACTGCCCGTGTTCGTTAGATCGCAGTATGGTGCGATCAAGCACACTATGGTGCGCCGCAAGGTATTTCTGACCGATGTGCGATGTCGCGAGTGCGAACTTGCGATCGATCGCAGGCCTGGTGCGCTTGAGCGCACTAGGCATCTTTCTGCTTGACCTTCGTCTATTAAAACTGCCATAACTTTCTCTAGAAAAATCATTTTTATGAGCCGTAAAATTCTCCAGAAAATAGACTTTCAGATATTTCTAAGTATATATGGCTCATCTCCTGGTTTTTCTTGCATCAATATAGTTTTAATTTACAAAAATGATTGATTGTACCGAAAATTTTGGCAATTTAGTGAAACTCCTTTCCAAGTGCTTGTGAACCTTCACTCCGGTGTTCATCGAGTCATTGTGCTAAAAGTAATGATAGCTTTTCCATCTCTTTTTAACTTAAAGTACCTGAAAATACATCAAAATAGATCAATGATCCAAGAATGACACTTTAGAGTTGTTAAGGTATAAAAGTGCAATTCAAACCTAGATCAACCCTAAAATGCTAATAATTAAGTACTGTTAAGGTGCATTTTATGACTCTCATCACTTCCCACAGACAGTGTCAATCTGTTGATTCCAAAAATAAGTTTGCTGAGTTGGAGGCTGGGCCTCGAGGGATTCTACATAAGGGAGAAGAGGTGAGCTAGGGGGTCGTCGAAGGGAATGCCTCCGAGGATGCTCCGAAGCCTTTGTTAGTGTAAAATCGGATGTATGAGAGTAACGGGCATTCTCTTTTTAAGTTCAGAAGAAGCTGCCCTTTTTGGAATACGCACTTGAGTCTTTTTATAGGGTTTTGAGGCGGCCTTTCATCCAGGGTGGTGGTAACGTGGAGGTCCAGCTAGGTGGGCAATGATGCCCAGGAGGCCTAGCTGTGTTGCCTTGCTGTCTTGGTCTGGGGCTATCCACGCATGAGGCGGCCTTTGTGCTAAGGGCGATGTGACCTAGAGGGCGGTGATGACATGGGGTCCAACTGTCCGAGTATGGGTCATCCATATGTCGTCTTCTTGTTGGATGTGTATTTTTTAGGAGTATCATGTGGACATGAATTGAAAAATTCCCATACTCTGCTGCTAATATTAATTGAAAGTCACTTTTGTGCTAATATTAATTTTTCTCACACTGTTGCTAATACTTTGTTTGCAACACACTAGGATGAAATTTTTTGTGAGTTTATTTTCTTGTGGCTTGATATTATTATTATTTGTTGTTGTGGTTGATTTTGGTTATGGTATTGTCTATTTAATTCTTACAAACAACGAGGAAAATAATTTTTGCAAACTCTACATGTTCTTGGTAATTTCCCAATAAATTGGTATCAGAGTCGATGGTTTGAGTTGTGCAAAGTGACCACAGACGAATATTGACTCCCACAATATTGACTTGTGGTGGAGTGTCCCTTAGATGGTGATCCCATGGAAGATGGAGCGATTGATCCAACAGATGTCAAGCTTGTGGAAGAATAAATGTATTCCAATGATGTTTTGGAGTGGGCTCCTTATGGTTCGCGTGATACTTGACAAGAACATAAATGGTTTCTGCTCAAGCAGAGCGATGAAAACTCACATGAAGAGGAGATTTTTAAGCTCAAGACTCATGAGTTTAAACTTCTAGATTAAATTGATAGTTATCCATGTGTATCAAATCACACGTAAAACCTTCCTTGCTCCTAATAGGAAACATCTTACATATTCAAAATCACATATATATATATATAGGTAAGGAAAAACATATTCTGTCGGTCTGCACCCTCCATTCAATTATCAATGACTTGTTTGAGACGTTCCTTGTGCAAACCACATGAAATACAAGTTGATTAATATTTAAATATTATTCACATAATTAAGTTCTCACATGCCATTGTTAACCAATGGATTTTCTAATCTGTGCTTAGTGGTGAGCTGAGGCACTTACCCGTTTGCTATAAACTCTTAATTTCTAGATTTTCTACAGGCGTTGGAAGTAGGACAAGAAATGGAATGGATCAGTTTGTGGCATAGTTGATGCACCAAAAGAAAAAGCGTAGTTCATGGTTTCTCAGACTAAAAGGCCACATGAATGGATGCCAATGGTGGAAAGATGCAGTGCCTTAGCTGGTAATGAAGGCATTCCAGGCTATGTTCGGCTAGTTTCTGACTTCATGTAGGTTTAGATGGATCTGTACACAATTATCACATAGTTACACCTATCGAAATAGAAGCAAGCATGGTAGGTTTAGACTCAAGAACTTAAGTTGTATGTAGGTCAAATTAGAATTTATTGACAGGCACCTGCTGATTTAATATATATGAACCAACATTTACGTATAACTTGATTTACTTGTAAAGATACTCACAAAATATTAATAAAGATTTCATTATCTCTTTCAATGTTTGTTTTTTTAATCAAAAAATATTAATATTTATTTATATATATCAAATCAATCATATGTGAGAGATCTTCGATCCTAACATCCCAGATTCAAATTGAACAAAACAGAAACACACAAGATTGGCTCTCACAATATTAACCTATAGTGAATTAGATGAATCTCACTAATATTGTCCCTGTGAAAGAAAAAACGATTAATACCTTGATGTTGGGTATTAAACCATTGAAAGAATGTGTATTTCAATGTTCTGAAGTAGGGTCTTTATGACGTGACACTTATAACACAGTAACGAGACAAGTGAGCCGTCGTTCCTCACCAAGTTTTGAATCTTTTATTAGTATTATAGTTTTAAAGTTATAATATAATAAAATATAAAATATATGAGATAATGACCCCCCAATCCCCAATTGATTCCAAAACTTAAAAGGCAAATATCCTTCCATCAAAGAAATTAGGAGTGAAATATCTTCTTACAGTCTTGCTTAATCTTCATCTTCAGACATTTCTTCACTCAGCGACAATGTACGCCGATCACGAATTCATGATTTCTACTCGTCCCATCCGTCGTAAAAATTAGATATCTATGATTTTATGATTTTATTTTTCACTTGATTAAATATAATATATATTTTAAATTTAAAAATCATATATACTTTTGTTATATATAATAATTAATATATATGCAAATATAAGTGCCAACAAAATTTTATAGATTTCGTACCATAGATCTTCGGTATGGACACGGTAAAGAAGAAAACCTCTAATGTGCATACAAGTGACTAAACAATAAGACATGTTGAGCTAACCATTTTAGTGATACACTAAACCCAACTAGTAGTTTTAATATTATTCTTTTAGCAATAAAAATAAAAGTGTCATCTCTTAATAAGTTCAAAATCCACACCTCCTTAAGAAACAAATTATTTAGATTTCCACCCAAAGCATCACAATTAATAAAAGAAAAAGTTGAAGAACTTTTGCCTAACAAAAACATATGATCAAGAGAGAGTATCAGAAAACGCTGGTAAGGGACACAGTTCTCCTTTATTTTATATTTAGCCAAGAACTCAACAACTCACAACTATACATATACATACGAGCTGCGCATTGCTCATGTGTCCCCACTTTATTAATTCCCTGAAGTCTCAATTCCTTTTTCTCTCATCCTCGGAAAATCATGCATAAGCACGGCCCTGTTGTCCTTGTTCTCCTGGGCCTTGTTCTACTGGCCCAGGGAAGAAGAACTCCTCATTTTGATTACTAAAGAACCTCTCTACCACTTGTCCTTTCTTTTTAAATGCCAACTCTTTCGCTGCCCTCTCCATACTCTTGACAATATTCCATTTCCCTGTAAAATACCAGCAAAAAAAAGAATCAGCACATAAACAATCAATCAAATCAAAAGAAGGTTATAATGAGATAGCTTAATTACCTGCAAGAGGGTATCTAATGTTGCCTTGAGCATTGACCTGATAGCAAACAACTTGCAGATAGTTATTACTAGGTGAAGCGACCATTACCACTGGATGACCTGCCTCGACAATGAATACTGTGTTCTCCCTCAAGCTCGCGCTAATTTTGTGGTAAATAGGGCCTTTGCTCTCTTCTTCACTTTCGTTGTGGTGTTTATTATCGGATGACTTATTAGAAGATGAGAAATGAGGACACACAATTTCAAGCTCCCCTTCTCCATTAACAACAGCACATATGTCAGTCGCCCTTGAGTTGTAGAAAGGACCAAACATGTTTCCCTGTCCGTAAAAAAAGACACATAAACAATGTGAGCTCCATCACTTGATTCAATATTGAAAATAGACTAATTAATGCCTCAGCGTCCCATAATTTGGAATGTGTAGGTATCACGAGACTCAATATAATCTTTTACAGTAATAGTTAATGTCAAAAGCAATTGGAACGTCTAAAAAAGAAAAGAATGGACAAAACAAAATCGAGACAGAGGAAGTATTAAGTATATTCGAAATCTTTGGAGGAGAAAGAATTTACGTTGTAAATATTGGCAAAATAAACATTGACGTTGAGGTCTTGAAGTGGGCTATAATCCTTGGCTTGAGCTTCGAAGAGTTGGCCGAACTTGTTGCTCTTAGAGGGAATCTTATTGAAGAGGCTGAATGCCTTTGGCTTGTCTCCGAAAGGCCAAGACCAAGGCCACCCGCCTTCTCCCTTGCTCAAGGCCTGAATTTGTTCTCTGCTCGCTTTCACAATGCTTCCGTAATGCTGTTGCCCAAACAGCAGCTTCAACGCTTCCATTGGAGTCTGATTAATAACTAAATGTATAAATAAGACAAATTGTTCTATTTTTCACTGAATCACCTTAGAATCCACCTATATCCATCTACATATAAAAGATCTGAAGAAAAAATGTTAAAAAAACCTTACATTTAAAGCAGCTTCAAGTATTTTCCAACTGAATGCTGTGTAAAACGAATCAGGATTTGGACCACCTGACCCATAAAATGCCTGTATACGCCAATTATTTCAAAAAATTAAACATCACCAATTATAAAAGATAATGGAACACTGTAATTATGTAGCACAAGTACCACGAATTCATCAGGAAGATTGACGGGCAGGAGGAGCTTGATGATGCGGAGTTTCTCATTTTTATCTGTACTGGTCATATAAACAGTGGTGCCTGCATGAACCCTTAGTATATATCCACGTTTAACATTATAGCTCTCTCTCTTGTTCTCAAGCACAAACGTGATAATTCCTTGACCTATATTGATCCATAATATTATATAAATAAATTAAACCCGTCAAATTGTTGACTAAATGGACATGGAAATTAAAAACAGAGTGCATATAATTATTAATTTATTATAAACAGATAACTACTACTTACCACTATCAACAAAGATGACGGCATCAGCATCCAAGTAGTTTGGTTGAACATAGGTTTGGGGATTGGCCTCCAGAAAAGCAAGTCGATAATTGTTGATGCCACGAAGGAGCTTGGATTTCTTGATGAACTTATCAAGAACATCAACTCTTCCATGCTCTGTCTTCACTCTTGTGGTGAAGAATTTTTTATCTTCAAACACGTAAGGGTTGTTCTCTTCTTTTGCCTTCTCTTTTCCCTTCTCCTCCTCTTTTCCCTTCTCCTCATCTTTTCCCTTCTCCTCTGTCCCTTTCTCTTCTGTTCCTTTCTCCTGTGTTCCTTTCTCTTGATTCACTCTGAGGTAGTACTCTTCATCATCAACCTCACTCTGGTGATTCAATTCTGAGTCCTTTATAGCATCAGCTAAAACAGCAAAGAGAAACAGAGCAGAAAAGAGCAAGACGGCCAAAGAAAGCTTTGCTTTGACACCCATTACCACTAGAAATCTCTAAATTAACGAGCTTTGCTTTCTCGATGAAGAGAGAAAGAAGGTGATTGTATCATTATATAGTTTTGAATTGTGGAAGAGAAATCCATGCATGAAGACCAGTGTCCATCTTACGTGGCCTGCGTATTAGCAATTAGCAAAGAAAGAACAGAAACAGAAAAAGAGCCATGTGCTTAAGATAGTGGCTTAATTTTGCACTACAAACCATATGCAAAACGACGGCCCTTTTGCGCTTGGGAGTGCGGACCCTTCACGTGCCACATTTCAGCGGTGAGTGACGATCCGAAACGAGGTTATGGATTTTCGAGCTACATTTTGATAAAAAAAAATTTGGATGGTCCAAGTTTAAAGATTTAATGGTTTAAATTAATTAAAAAATTTATTAATAATTTTAAAAAATTTTATTGATAACAAAATTAAAAATTTAATATTATTCATAAAAATTTTAAAATTATCAATAAAATTTTTAACTGATTTAAACATAATAATTTATATTTAAATTAATGAAAAATTTTTCTCATATTAAAATTTAAAAAACTTTAGATGTATCATCAATTTATTTGCGATACAAGATTGTGAAATAATAATCGTAATACACACGTACATTTTGAATATATAGTGATTTTATTAAGTCTCAAAATTTATTGAGATCAAATCTATACAAAATACTATGGTAAATTTAATAATACAGTTTTTATAACCAAAAAAATTAATACTTATCGAATATAAGTTACATTATATGCAAACCAACTGTTCCATAAAAAAAAAATGACTTTTTTCTTTTATTTTTATGGATCATTAACGTACTCGATGCACTAAAAAAGTACACCTTCGAATCTTAGAGCCAACGAACTTCAATCAAGCTTTGTAAAACGAAAAATATAAAATACATCTATATTCTATGCATCTTACATTTCAGACTCATAGTGCTCCTAATTCCTATGTGGCGATTTGGCACTATAATTTATTTTGATCCAAATTTGATTCGTTTTGATTCATATAGTGAAAGTTATGATCCGTTAATTTGATTTTAATTTTAATTTGTTAATTTATTTGACAAACAAATCAATATTAGAATTACTTTGATTTATTTTGATAATGATCGATCCGATTTTAATTTTATATATTATGTATTATTTTTTATATAATATATATGTTTTGTTTTTATAATATAAAAATATATATATATACTATAAATTAGTACTCTTCAAACTGGTATGTTATATGAGTTATTTATATTATATGTATTGATAAAAAAATTAAATATTTAAGAAAATTATAATTTTCTTTTAATATATATATATTAGGAAAAATTATCAGGTTGAAGCTAACACACAACTAAAGTGAAGTGAGAAAAATAGATATAAAATGGACACAAATATTTTACGTGGAAAAACCCCCGAACAAATTTGGGGTAAAAAAACCATGGGCAAGTGTATGAGGATTTCATTATTGTAAAATAGGGATTACAACATCTTCTCTCTAATTACAATGAGATAACAATTGTCTAATCTCTATTGTAATAGGAGAAACAACTTTCTCACAAAATCGGGAAAAAATATTACTTACAAAGAATGAACAAATTTTCCTCTCTAAGTAGTAACTCTCAAGAAAACTCTCACACTCTTTCTAATACTCTTCTTGGTGTGTGTTACAAATGAATGCCAAAGGAGTATTTATAGGTTTCATTGGCAACTCACCATTAATGTTGGCAGCTCCACCCTAATTAATTTTGGCAGCTTACCATTAATATTGGCAGTCATTGTCTCCACCAAATTGCCATTAATATTGGTAGCCATTGTCTCCACCAACTTGCCATTAATATTGGCAGCCTTTGTCTTGTGGAGAAAGTGACTTTACCACATGTAAAAGGTCATCTCTTATCACATTCTCCCACTTAAAGTCACTTTCGTAATCCTTCCATCCTTCCTCACTTGCCAAATCCATGCTTGCTTACATTTCCGCTAGACCACATGAGGATCTACACCATTTAAACTTGTCAGTGTTGATCGGCTTGGTCATAACATCTGCTAGGTTGGTGTGAATCTTCTGCATATCTACACTACCTTCTTCCACTACTTCTCGAACGAAGTGATACTGAACCCTTATGTGCTTTGTCCGTGAATGAAAAGTTGGATTCCTTGCAATGTGCAAGGTACTCTGACTGTCACAAAACAAAACAATCTTCTCCTGCTTGTGCCCGAGCTCTTCCAATAACCTTTGTATCCAAACTATTTCCTTGCAAGCTTGTGTAGCCGCCATGTATTCTGCTTCCATTGTAGATAGAGCTACAATCGTCTGCAGTTTAGAAACCCAGCTTACAGCCCCTCCTGCAAGTGTAAACACATAACATGTAGTAGACTTGTTTTTATTGAGATCCCCTACAAAATCTGAGTCAACATAGCCTCTAACAGTAAAATCTGATCATGCGTAACATAATGTAGCATCTGAGGCTCCTCTTATGTATCTCAGAACCCTCTTCACAGTATTCCAATGCTCTCCACCAGGATTCGCCATAAATCGACTAACCACTCCCACTGCTTGTGCAATGTCTAGTCTTGTACAAATCATAGCAAAAATCAAACTTCCCACTGCTGATGCATACGGTACTCGAGACATCTCCCTCCTCTCTCCTTCATTGCTAGGACTCATACTTGAGAATAACTTGAAATTAATAGGAAGTGGGGTAGAAATTGGCTTACTATCTTGCATGTTGAAGCGTCACAAGATCTTGTTGAAGTAGTTCTTCTGGGAAAGCCAAATCTTCCTGTTATTTTTGTCTCGGTGAATCTGCATCCCTAGAATCTTGTTTGCTGGTCCCAAATCCTTCATATCAAACTCCCTAGCTAACTGTGCCTTCAATTCTTGGATTTGATCTCTGTTGGGGCCTGCTACCACCATGTCATCTGCATACAACAACAAGATAATAAAATCATTATCACCATCAAACCTTTTGAAGTATGTACAATGGTCTGAACTGAGTCTGTTGTATCCAAGGTTAATAATGAAGGAATCAAATCTCTTGTACCAACACCTTGGCGCTTGTTTGAGATCGTATAGAGATTTGTTCAACCTGCAAACCAAGTTTTCTTTTCCCGTTTCAGCAAAACCTTCTGGTTTGAGCATATAGATTTCTTCTTCAAGTTCTCCATGAAGAAATGCAGTTTTCACATCCAACTGCTCCAGATGTAAGTCAAAGATAGCACACATTGCCAGGACTACTCTGATTGTTGTAAGCCGAACCACTAGGGAAAATATCTTATTGAAATCAATACCTTCTTTCTGAGTGAATCCTTTTACCACTAGTCTTGCACGAAACCGTTCCACTTGATCATTGTTATCCCGCTTGATCTTGTAAACCCATTTGTTACCTATAGATTTTCTCCTATATGGCAATGGTACCAGTTCCCAAGTCTTGTTCTTGTGTAGAGCTTCAATTTCTTCCTGCATTGCTGCCATCCACAAAGACACATCTGAGCTACTTGTAGCTTCTTGGAAAGTTGAGGGCTCTCCATCCTCCGTTAAAAGATAGTATGCAACATTGCTCTCAGTAACATACTCCGAATGCCAAGCTGGTGGCCTTCTCTCACGAGTTGACCGATGAGCTTCTAGAGCCTCAGACTCGACTGGTTCTTGTACCTCGTGCTCTGGTGCTGCTTCAGTAGAAACTAGAGTTTCTTGTACCTGATTATTTTCCACCTGTATTGTTGTAGTCTCTGAAACCTCTTTCGACGTGTTATCGTCTCCATCTTTTTGTAGTAGTTGATCTTCTGCAAAGATCACATCCCTACTGACAACAACCTTGCGGGTAGTGGGATCCCACAGGAGATACCCCTTTACTCCGTCAGTATACCCCAAGAATATACACCTCATAGATTTCGGATTCAACTTCGTTCTTTCTTGGGCATTGTACATCACATACGCAGGACATCCAAAAGAATGTAAAGTAGAGTAGTCCACTGGCTTACCAGTCTACATCTCCATCGGCGTCTTTAAATTAATTGCTGTTGATGGCGATCGATTTATCACATAACAGTCGGTTTTGACTGCTTCTGCCAAAAAAAAGTTGGGTTGACCTGCAGTCCTCAACATAGTTCTCATCCTTTCTGTAAGAGTTTTATTCATCTGCTCTGCCACTCAATTTTGCTGAGGCATGTATGTGACTGTGAACTGTCGTTTGACACATTCTCGCTTACAAAGAGCAAGAAACTCGTCGTCTGTGTACTCTCTTCCATTATCTATCCTCAAGCACTTGATCTTTTTCCCAGATTCAAGTTCCACTTGTGCTTTGAAGTCTTTAAATACCGGAAACACATCTGACTTCTTCTTGATTGGATACACCCAACATCTCCTAGAGTAATCATCAATAAAAAACACAAAGTACTTTGCTCCTCCTAGGGACATTTCCGGTGATTCTCATACATCAGAATGAATCAAATCTAGAATGCATTTACTCCTAGCATCAGATCTGCTAAACTTCAATCTATGCTGCTTACTTGTAACACAATGCTCACAGAAAGGTAGATTTACTGATTTGAGCCCTAGAAGCAGCTTTCTGTCGGAGAGAATCTTCAAACCTCGTTCTGACATATGGCCTAGTTTGAGGTGCCACATCATCGTCGACTTTTCTCCCTTGCTGGTTGACGCGACACACGCATAAGCTTCCTACAGTGTTTCTCCTTTAAGCATGAATAGATTCACCGCGATCTTTTCTGCTTTCATAACCACAAGCGCACCTCTGACAATCTTCATGATCCCATTTTCGACATGGGTCTTGCATCCAAGACTATCTATTTGCCCTAAAGACAATAGATTCTTCCTTAGGCCATTTACATGTCGTACCTCCTGAATAGTGCAAACCGTACCATCAAACATCTTTATCTTGATAGTACCAATACCAGCGATCTCCAAAGTATGATCATCACCAATGTGTACAGAACCTTCTTAGATTGGTTCATATTTGTGGAACCATTCTCTCCGAGATGTCATGTGCCATGTTGCTCCTGAGTCTAGTAACCAGACATCAGCGAACTACTTTCTGCCTCCAACTACCGTTGTTGCTTTACTGTATAGAACTTCACCATCATTCGAGATACTTGCCACATTCCCTTGAGCATTTGAAGACTCAGGGTCTCCATTCTTCCTTCTGTTCCAACAATCCTTCTTGATGCGCCCTTTCTTGCCACAGTTGTAGCACTTGAAATTCTTCTTACTTCTCGATTTCGATCTACTATGATTCTGACTCCCACTGGGGCCACGTTCCGTTGATCTTCCTCTCGTCATCGTCAAAGCTTCAGCTTGCTGCGAACCTGCTTATCTGTCTTCCTTGTTTTTGTGCATGGTTTCTTCTTCCAAAACAGCAGCTGCAATTTTGTCGAAGACTAGATAGTCTATGAGGATGTTGTTCGTCAAGTTGATGATGAGTTGATCATACGAGTCAGGTAAACTTTGTAGTAGAAGTTTCACACGTTCAGATGTCTCTATTATGTAACCCATCGATGTAAGTTGCAAAAATAGAGTATTCAAAATGTTGATGTGGTCGGTCACCGATATGGATTCCGCCATTCGAAGAGTGTAAAGTCTCATCTTTAAGAAGATCTTATTGTGTAGTGACTTGGCCTCGTACAGTCTTGTTAGAGTATCACAAATCTCCTTCGCAGTCTTCTTTTCTGCAACACTAGATAACACTTCATCGGCTAGTGCTAAGTGTAGATCGGCAATTACGTTGCTGTCCATCTCGTTCCACTTGCTGTCGTCAGTGATCTCTGCGGGCTTTTCTCCAATTGCTGCCAAACAATTGTCTTTCCTCAAAATTGCCTTAATCTTCATTTTCCACAAAGAGAAATTACTCCCGTTAAACTTCTCAACATCAAACTTTATTGTAGTTGACATCTCGTTCACAACAATCTGCTTCACACCCCTCAACCAATAGCTCTGATACCACTGTTAGGAAAAATTACCGGGTTGAAGCTAACACATAACTAAAGTGAAGTGAGAAAAATAAAGATAAAACGAAAACAAATATTTTACGTGGAAAAACCCCCGAACAAATTTGGGGTAAAAAAACCACGGGCAAGTGTAGGAGGATTTCATTATTGTAAAATAGGGATTACAACATCTTCTCTCTAATTACAATGAGATAACAATTGTCTAATCTCTATTGTAATAGGAGAAACAACTCTCTCACAAAATCGGGAACAAATATTACTTACAAAGAATGAACAAATTTTCCTCTCTAAGTAGTAACTCTCAAGAAAACTCTCACACTCTCTCTAATACTCTTCTTGGTGTGTGTTACAAATGAAAGCCAAAGGAGTATTTATAGGCTTCATTGGTAGCTCACCATTAATGTTGGCAGCTCCACCCTAATTAATTTTGGCAGCTTACCATTAATATTAGCAGCCTTTGTCTCCACCAACTTGCCATTAATATTGGCAGCCTTTGTCTTGTGGAGAAAGTTGCTTTACCACATGTAAAAGGCCATCTCTTATCATAATATATATATATTAAGTACCTTATAGTATAATGAATTTTTAAAATATCTGTTAAATGATCCGATAATCCGATTATAATCCGAATTCTAATGGATCCGAATATGGATTGAGTTTTAAAAGATTTGATAAATAATCCAATCCTATAAATTTTTAACAAATAGATATGGATCTACCTTGATTTGAACCGAATCTGATCCGCTTACATGCTTATAGAAAATGGGATTTTCATACTCTTATTTTTTACGCCTTTAATTGATTTTTTTTATTTAATTATTTTTAATCGATTTTTTTTTCTTCTAATGGAATGGCTTTTGGTGTCATCAAAAATCAGTCAATCATTTCTCTCAATGTTGGTAAAAAAATTCGACCGTCCTATATTAAGGGAGTTAATTTTTAGTTGGTAAAGATATAATGTGAGTAAATTCATAATATTAGTAAGAAAAAAGTGTCTTATTAGAGTAACATTCTTATAGTTAAGGAATTAATTATTGGTTGACCAAAATATAATGAGTAAACTGTAATTAAGTGAAGTGTGTTAAACTATTATGCACAAAATTAAGGTTGATTTTAAAATCTAATATACCTTTTTCAAATACAGTCTACACCTATAGATACGATATTTCTTAGGAGTGAGCCTGGGTTGGTTTGGGTCGGGTTAACTTAAAAAATCATCCCAACCCAATTATACCGGGTTGAAAAAATCTCAACCAAACCCAATCTATAAACCTATTATATCTCAGCCTAACCTAACTGATGTGATCCACGCCAAGAACTAAGAAATTAATGGATCAATAAGACTTTCAAGATCGTCTAGAAGCAGATTTATGTGAAATCGCGACCCGTTGCTTATATTGAAGCAAGAATCTTGGTATAATGAAGACGCCATTCATTCAACCATCATATATAGTGCTATATCTTAGCTAACAAGACTATGTGGCATATACATACACATAGACAAATACAATTATATATATTGAATTAAGACAGTTGTATGTACATGTACATTACATTGTTAATTACCTTGTGGTTAGATCCTGCAGATTCGTGGACCCAAAATATATACACTAACATTATGACCATATTTGGGTATGGATTTAATCCAGCTTTTTAAATCTCTTCAAAACAAAAATTGGATTTAAGTAGGATTAAATTTATACCCAAACATGGCCTATATATATAAGCAATGAATTAAGGAAATGACATGTACTTGTATATTGCATTGTCAAACTGAGTTTACAAAATTTATTACAAGTATATGGGATCACCACTTCAATAGCTCCAATCCACTCAAAAATTTCCCAATAACATAAGCTTCAATCATCAAACCATGTATTGTTTGGGATACGATTCCAAAATCATAAGCTTCCGACCACATCCCTTGATCTACACATTTTCCATTCAAAATAGTGTTTTTTTTTTAAAATAAAAAAATGAGTATAACCTAAAAACCCCCAAAATGTGACATAGCTAAGGATACCATAAAACATATCCGAGGTTATAAACACCTCTGTAATGGTCATAGCTAAGAAAGTAATATGTAAAATAATTTTGTATAATGATTTTAGTTGAGAAATCATAGTTGCTGAAAAAATGTAACATACATAAAGAATTAATAATTAGCAAACAAAAAAAACCCATAAATTATCTAACATGTAGGTGTTGATCCTGAAAATATGCTAGGAAAGTGAACGATCGGGAAACGGTACCTGTACATGCGAAACAAGGAGAAATCCTAAAAATTCATTTGAGGGTGGTGCCTATGGGGGACTCTCTGATGCTTAAGTTAGAATAGGGTTTTTGGAGAAAGTAGAAAGCTAAATAAGATTGAGAGTTGTGGATGAGAATTAAATGTACCTTTTGATAGTGAGAGCCCTCTTATATAGTGTTTCGGAACATAGTTCGATTAGAAGAGTGATTAATCGTTTGAGTATTGTGATAGGAATAAGATTCTCATAGATAAGATTAGGGTTATCCATAAGTTGGAATTTTATCCGTAACCTGGAGTATTTTATCCATAAGTTGGATAATAGTTTATTTGTAACCTAGAAGATTGTAGTCGCATCAGGACATTGATGTGGAAATACTGTTATGCCCTTTGCTAGGTGTGACGATCTGGTTGATCTATTTGGGTTGTGAAATTATTCTTTTGCCTTTGGAGATTGCCATGTGTCATTATGTTATTGGAAAAGAGAATTTTTCCCTTATATCAATAGGAAACCTATATTTACATGACTACTTAGATAACCATTTATAGCTTCAGAGGGTGACAAAAATGAGTTACAATCCAAATTTTTCTATAAAATGATTATTTATTTGATTGATAAAAATAAAAACAATATATAAGACCAAAAAATAGCAGAGAAAATTTACACATTACCTGAGATGCTTTTTTTTTTTTATCTTTCTTTTTAGTTGGTTGTTTTCTTGAACTTTTTTCATTTTCCCAATCCATGATTTTGATCAATGTTTTCCTTCACGAAAGCTCTCTTTCTTCTTAATGCCTTTTTCTCCTACAATGATTGTGTAAGTAAGATGATCATTTTCACATTATTTTTTTGTTGTGCTTGCTCTTGTACATTGGCATTACTTTTTTCTTATTCCAAAAGAGTTTCTTTTGTTGAAGTTTGGATCATTAGTTCAAAATCTTCTTTAGATTCACAAGCCTTATTCACCAGTTTAACATAGGACACTATCTACAACGATTTGCAAATTCCAGCTTATTTTCTTATGGGATATTTTGACCAATGATATCTAACACATTTTCTTCTTTTCTATCTCTTCATCATACATTTATTTGGTATAATTTTTATATCCATCACATAAAGAATTTTTAATGCAAATTCGTATACTTTACTTCTATCAAAAACTCCATCCATATAACTCATGCACCAGGTGATTCTCATTGCGCTTTTTAATAAAAAGTTGTGTTAGCTCATCAAACTCACTATGAAATTCATGAAAAAACTTGGGTTTGTAAACTTCTATTGCTTCAATCAACATTGGTGATCTTTAGATTGCTAGCCGTGGCAACTTTTGGCAACTTCTATCTCGAGTTATTCTAATTCTTTTTAGTGTTTTTGGCTAATCACCCTTCAAAATGAGTAAATAACTACATGATGTCCAACTTTGACCACAAATAATCTTTCAAGTCAAAATTAAAGTTTTCACTAGTGTGATAGCCCATTTCACATACACTAAGACTTAGTTCTCTTTCAGTTTAAATACACTATTCAACAAAGTATTGTTAAGCTCCCATAGACAAAAAGTATTGTTAAGCTTTATGATCATCTAGCAAAGCATTCCATGCAGTGAGAAACTCCTCTTCATTATCATCACATACTATACTATTATTAAGTTAAGAGTTAAGTTGGTCTCCATCGAGTTGATAGAGACCAACTCAATTGATAAAATTATTAAAAACTCCTTAATTGCAAAAAAAAAAAAAAAAAAAAAAAACTTTTAATAAGTTTAAAATAAGGAGTAAAACTGTAACAAATAGAAAATAAACAAACATATATTGGAGACAATAACAAATTTTCACCCCACTTTTTTTCTCTTTTGATTTTAACTACTATGAACTACACCAATAATTGCACCCAACCTATATATGCTTCATTGACATATTTCATTCCCTCAAAATTTTGACTTTTATATTCTTTAAAATCTTCCCCAACCATGCATAGATTCAATTCCTATGAATTATGCCAATGTGGCAATGCCTTACAAGTCCATCCTTACCATGTAAGGCTGTCACACCATTACAATAGAGAAAATGCCTTTAGGTGACGGGTGAGGGTAAGAAAATTCAAGGTTTAATTGTAATTTTTCTCCAGAGTTTTAGGTCAAGTGGCATATTTCCCTCCAACTTTTCAAGATGAGTAATTTAACCAATGACTTTAACAAATTGATGCAATCTCTACTCTTCGTTTGATTATGTTTGATTTCCATCAAAATCTCCATTATGTGTTGCTCACGTAAACTCTTTGGCACCAAAATTCTCGTCACAATACCACTAATCAACTATGCGCATGAAAAATAAAAAAATAAAATAAAACAGAATGCGCAATTAAACCTGATTGTTAAAGAGCAAAATACAATATAACCAAATTTCGATGCCACCTTAGCAAAATAAAAAATAAAAAGATTTGAGGATTTAGGGCTAATTGTTCTACTGTAATTTGTTCTTTAATTATTGTGTTTAATTGCTTTTTCTGTTTTTTTTTAAAAAAAATCACATGCAAGGTTGATAATGTTGATGTGGCAAAACTTTTGTTGCCAAAGAGCTCACACGAGTTGTACGTAATGGAAATTTTAACGAATATCAAATGGAGTCAGGCAAAGGGTAGAGATTACACCAATTGTTAAAATCATGGGTTAAATTGCTCATCTTGAAAACTGAGGGTGAAATGTGCCATTTGACCTTAAACTAACAGAACAAAATTGCAATTAAGCCAAAATTCAATATTTGATGTTCATAAGCTCTAATGGACCGAGGTACTAGTATCAAGACATTGTCTTATATATTGTTTGAAACCAAATGAAAACAAAATTAATTTTACTTAAATAAATGAAAAAAGAATTCATTTTTGTATGAATTTTTATATTTACTTCTTTATATAAAATTATGAATTCAATTCTTATGTTTAGAATTTTAAAATAAATGAGATTGAATCTAATATTTATATTTTAAATCTTTTCATTAGAGATCTTTGTCATTTTTGTTCAACTATATGAGAGAGTTTTGGGGAAATTTATTTACTAATTCTATAAATTTTGATAAGATTTGCAATAAGTTAACTCAATTTCATAGTGAATTCATTTACAAATAAATTTCATAATTCTTTATCTTTCTAAATATATAAGTATGGAAATTACAAACGAATTCCCTTAAATTCATTTGTTCCAAACATACTCTTTGTCCATTTAAACAAAAACATACAACATCATAAACTATATGTTATAGTATGTTAAGCTGAAATTAGGCACAATAGTACGTACATAAATATTGGTTTTATTTTCTAATTACAATAATGTGATCACTTAGTTATTAGTACAAGGAGTCAACTATCTAAAATGTAGGCCGAGCCAAGATCAATATTTCTCAAGTTCACATTCGTCATTTCTTTTATCGCTACTGGATTCATTGCTCTTTCCTCTTTTTGGGGTATCACTTTCTTTCATTTCATTCAGACTTTTACCTGTAAATGCTTATCGTCCTCTGTGGTATCAGAGTTTTCGGGTAGTTATTCTATAGACTATGGACCAGCTTCAAGTTTGTCGTATTTGGAGATGACTCGTCGAAGCTCATCATGGAGATTCAATGCCTCAAAAAGCATTCCCTCATCATCGTTGGTGCTTTCAACGATTATCTGAATGACAGGTTGTGACTGCTTTAACCTATCCAGTATGCTCACTGTTAGATCATCTTGCAACCACATGATAAGCTTTCTTGATAAAATTTTCCTTATACATTTATAAATATTTGGGTTTGATAAGAAAGAGGCACTTTCTCAATTTGTAAACTGCCAAAGTTATCTTAAAAAGTAGTGTATTTTCAAGTACTCATCATAACCCCCAACTAGCTCCTTGCTAGCCCCTAGCAAGTTAAGTGTCTAAAAATTACCTCCAACCAAAACCAAAAATCAAAACTACTCCTAAACTAAGATAAATCACTTTTGTCGATTGCACGTTTGCATGTAGCGAATGCAACAAGTCTTTAAACCTATCAGTGGCCCAAATAGGACCAGTATAGTCTCGTGAGGGCTTCCAACGGTGATATCCACAAACACCTAAAAGAATTAAGCTTATTCCTGGGTCGATTCATAATCCTGTCTAATAAGATTGCAAAGAGCATATAATTAACAGTATCGTCAGATATCACACAAATTTAAGAGTTAGATTCACAAGTCCACTCATACTCTTGCCATCAATCTCTACCACTTCCCTTGCACGATTATTCAGAAAGATTAGTTTTATTTCTCGGATTGTGTTATGCAGACAAGTATTAATCATGATCTCGAAATATATGTATCAAACTCCATAGGCCTATTTTTCATAAATACTCTCCACTAATGTAGGATTGTCACAACACTTGGGATCAAAAGAACTTTATCAAGCTTGTAATGTTAGGCTAGGATAATGGCTACAAATGAAGGATAGGATTCAAACAAAGTAAGAGGACCTTATTTAAAGCACAACCTTAAAGCACTAGGAGCCTCTATTCCTAAACATTAACTTTCCTTGACATTGAACTCATCTTTTCAACCAAACCCTTTTTTCTTCTCTTTTTAACCATCCTCAATTTATTGCAAACCATGTATTTTCATTCATGTATTTTCGTTTGATAACTTGCCACAACCCCCAACCTATTATCTTTCATAACTTGAGTTGTGGTAGTATTCAAAATCAACTCATTTCCTAACTCCCTTTATGCTTTGTTTTAAAGTGTGTATTAGGTCCTCTTAAAGGGTAAGCATATAGTGTTTAAGCTCAAAAAAGGGTAGGTTATAATGGGCTAAAAACAAGAAAAATATGGTCTCTTATTATGGCTCAAATCGGTGACTAGCAGTCAAAATGAAAAATGGTAGGCTAGATAGGCTCAAACAATCCAACAATGGCCTAAATCATCTCCTCAATGGTGTGAATCCTAAGATTTTGCCTCGAGCAATCATCAAATAGGTTCTAGAGTCAGTTGAGATTAATCATAAAATCAAAATCCATATAAAGCTTCTCTAAGCATGCCAAGACTATCGATCCTCACAATCATATTTAGGAATAGCATAAATCTTAAACAAATGCAGACTAGACAGGTAACCTACTCTTAAACTCATGTAAAATCCAACTCAATTGAAAACTACATACAAATTCCACCTTATATACTATCATTGACCATATGAATAAACCAAAACATCAAACTTAGTCTTTCTTTTTATTTAATTTTAATTTTAATTTAATTTAATTTTTTTTTAAAAATAGAATCCTAAGGAAAATAAAATAAAATAAAAAGCTAAAAAAATAATGAAAATATAGCAATATATCATCCACCCCCAACCAAAATTAGGCAATGTCCTCATTGTTATGAAAAATAAAATAAACTGAACCAAACTAAAAACTAAAAAACTAAATGAAAATAAATGAAAATAAATAAAATAAAAACAAAAAAAAAAATTGGGTTACCTCCCAGTTAGCACTTGGTTTAGTGTCGTTGTTGTGCGTTTATTTACCTAAATAAATAAATAAATAATCATATTTGTTTTACTTGCAAGTGCACAAGGTCAATGGTAGCATAGTGTGCAAGTGCGAGATCAATTCTACAGGGATTGGTGAATTTCGATTTAGAATTAGTTTCCCAAAGTAAAAAGAGAAATAAATGTGAAGTGTGAGTTAATAATGATAAGGACATAGGGCTGTGATATCTACCATTAAATACACTTTCCCACTAAGTAAGGTGCCAATGCTCTAGCCTTATTATGAATACCTAATGGTTGCCAACTTAAAGGCTTGGTCCACACCTTAGGCTATTGATCTCTCTAAGCAACGAGTTAGGCATGGTGTATACTCTAACTCTTTTCTCTCTTAAGGGATTCAACATGGGTGTATTTCCTTAAGAGAGCATAAGGGCTGTGGAGATCGACAACCATATGGGACCTAAGGCTTGGTCCGCTTCTGGTTTCCTATGTTGATTAACCCAAGAATCCAGTATGGATATCTTTTGTTACTTTTGTTTAACCCAGGACTCGGTCATCCAAATTGATTCAACTAACCAATCCATACCACATGTATAAGTTGATCAGACATGTATGAGGAATTTAAATATAAACAGGTATTAATCAAGTTAAGCATTATAACATGGCTATAGGCAAAGGTAATCAATGAATATATATGTGGAAAAGCATAACTAGGGCTTCAATCGAGCCTTATAAGAGTTTAGTTATACATACTAGTTGAACTAAACATTATAACCATAATGAAACAAAAACAGAAAAATAAAACCCGAAGAAGACTCAGAAGACGAGTCGTCAATTCCTCTCCTAAGCTTACAACTTTAAGTCTAAAAAAAAAAAGGTGTGGTTTCTGTGTTTTACAAGGCTATATATAGGGCCCTAAGGGTGCCCCGAAACCCAAATTTCCTATTTGAAGTCCAGAGATTTCTTTCCATATCTGGCTCTGTCACCTCTAGAGTGTGTGCACTCGAGCATATGCGAGCTGCGCTCGAGTGCATGAGTGCGCTCGAGCCTTCTAAGTGTGCGCTCATGCCTTGTGTGCTCGAGCCCAAGGGAGGTGCGCTTGAGTGCACCTTATTGGATTTGCAGAACTTTACTTTTCATCCCTTAAAGCTCCAAAATGTCATCTTTTCGCCCAAGCCCTGTGAAAAACACATAAAACACGAAAATGAAATAAAATATACTAAAATAGATAAACAAAGAGCCTAACAAGCGTAAATTAGAGGGTTTAAATATGACTATTTAAGCACTTATCACACCCCCAAACTTACATATTGCTAGTCCCTTAGCAATACAAAATGAAAAGACTATGTCAAAACAAAATTTAAAGATAAATTCATTCTTCATGATATCCAAAAATTTGGGTTGCACATAAAACCATGATGACTGTTCATGAGTAAGCTTATAATAAAAACATATTTTTGTATTGAATAAGGGTCTTTAAAAGCTCATATTACTTACCTAAGGGTGGCTTAAGGCATTGCAAGTTTGATTTGTGTGTGATGAGTTAACACATATAGGATAGGGCTTCCAAATAATTTTGATGTATAGTGTTTCGTTGCCCAAACCTTCATCGAATTCCTTATAAAAAAGAACAAAAATGGCATAATGCTTGCTTCTTTTCTTTTTCTTTTATCATGAGATTTTTACCATATTGAGTTCCATTAAGCTTTTTAATTGACCCTTGTAATGAGTGTTTAGCCAATGACTCCCAAACCAGATGGTTTTAGGGCATTAGGTGTAAAGACACCCCTAAGGACTTATTAACTTGAGTCAAAAAAGCTACGGAACTAACAGGTCTTAATGCTTCAAAGTGAAATTTCCACCTTTTGATATGAACACTCACTGCTTGCTGAGGTAAGAGGCCCAGTTACTCAGTGGCAAATTTTATTATGATCATTAAATGCTTAATTCCCACCTTTTGACATGAACACTCACTGCTTACTGAGGCAAGAGGTCCAGTTACTTAGTGGAAAGTTTTTAATAATCATTAGAAGCTTTTTATTCTCTTTTTGCATGATGGAAATTTTTCCTTATTTTTCTTATGCCAAAGTGTTCTTTTAACAAGTTATCCGATTACAGTTAGGTCATGGAAACATATACATAAGAATTATATGTCATACCCCACATAAATGAGTGCTAATGTGCTCGTGTTAGATCGGGATCAAACTTGTGAATTTTTAAGTGCCTTGAGGTAAGTAATTAAACTTTTAAAATTCTTATTTAAAAGACTATGTGTTCTAGATTTTAAGCTTACTAATGAAGTTTTATCATATTTTTAAATCAACTAAAATTTTTATCACAAAATGATCCTCCATTTATCTTTTCTATAAAAAAAAAAACTAGGACCTAGTGTGTGCATACCTAGTGTGTGCATGTGTCTCCCACTACCCTTAAACTTAATATACACATTGTCCCCATTGTGTGTGGCATGGAAAGATCTGACCTGGGAGATGGAGAACTAGATTGCTTGTATTGCTCGTACACGCCCCCAAACTTGAACTGGATGCACGCACTAAGTTCCTGACAAAGAAAAATAAATATTGTGCTGTAAAACAAGAAATATGGATAATAAACATGTAAATATAAACATAAATAAAAGAAAAATACTATAATGAAAAAGATATGCTTTAGGGTGCCTCCCATGAGTGCTAAGTTTTATGTCTTTAGCCAGACGGAGCATCCTTTCACTGCTGGTCATCAGGTGGTGAAAACTACTTGCTTAGGTGTTATGTGTGATAGAAACTGGGAGTTCAAGTGGTTCAGGGGTCTGTGGATCAGCTATATATTGTACAGTTTGAAGTGTTAAGTCCTCATCTCGAGGAGATATGGTGAGATCGAGGTATGGTTTGACTCGGTGTCCATTGACTGTAAAAGTCTGATTACTATTGGAGCTATGAATCTCCAAAGTCCCATGCGGAAAGACCTTGGTGACTACATACAGACCAGCCCAACAGGACTTAAGTTTGCCTGGGAATAGCCTTAATCTTGACTTATAGAGTAGCACCCCTTGTCCTACGTGAAACTCTTTTTGCACTAGTTGTTTGTCGTGATAGGCCTTTGCCCTTTCCTTGTAAATTTTGGCAGTCTAATAAGCGTCATACCGTAATTCTTCTAGCTTATTTAAGTGCAGCCTCCTTTTCTCACCCACTTGTTTCATATCAAAGTTGAATTATTTAATGGCCCAATATGCTCGATGTTCTAGCTCTACGGGTAGATGGCATGCTTTTCCAAAGACTAAGCAGTAAAGGGACATCCCAACTGGTGTCTTGTAAGCTGTCCTGTATGCCCACAGAGCATCATTGAGTCGTAAAGACCAATCCTTCTGACTAGGATTCACGGTTCTCTCCAAGATGCTTTTGATTTCTCGGTTACTGATCTCTACTTGGCCACTAGTCTGAGGGTGATATGGGGTGCCAACCTTATGGGTAATTCCATATTTTCTGATGAGTGCGGCAAAAGAATGATGATGGAAGTGGCTGCCTCCATCATTGATGATTGCTTTTGGTGTCTCGAATTGGGTAAAAATGTTATCTTGTAGAAACTTTAACACCACTTTATGATCATTAGTCTTTGAGGGGACAGCCTCGACCCATTTAGACACATAATCCACACCCACAAGAATATATAAATTACCAAAAGAATTGGGGAATGGACCTATGAAATCAATGCCCCATACATCAAAAAGTTATACTATATGGATATTTTGTAGGGGCATCTGATTTCGGGATGAGATGTTACCTGTCTGTTGGCATCTATCACATGAGCTGCAGAATGTGAAGGCATCTTTAAATAGATTAGGCCAATAAAAACCATATTGTAGTACCTTCAGTGCTGTTTTCTTAGCCCCAAAATGTCCTCCACAAGCAAACTGATGGCAATGTTGTAATAAGCTCAAATGCTCATCTTCTGAGACACATTATCGGATGATCTGATCGAGGTAGAATTTGAAAAGGTAGGGATCATCCCAATGGTAGTGTCGAGACATAGATATTAATCACTTCTTTCCTTGCATGGTCATACCTGGGGGAAAAACTTTAGCAGTTAGAGAATTGACAATATCAACATACCATGGAAGTTTTACCTCTAGTGCAAATAATTGTTCATCAGGGAAGTTCTCATTCAAGGGCAGCTCATTTTTGTCATCCTCATAGGGTAGCCTTGATAAATGATCTACAACCACATTCTCACTGCCTTTCTTGTCTTTGATTTCCAAATCAAATTCTTGCAATAGGAGTACCCATCTGATTAACCTAGGCTTTGCATCTTTCTTAGAAAACAGATATCTCAAAGCAGTATGGTCAGTGAATACAATAACCTTAGATCCAATAAGATATGATCTAAACTTCTCTAAAGTAAAAATAATAGCTAGCAATTCCTTTTCAGTAGTAGAATAGTTAAGTTGAGCATCATTTAAAGTTCTAGAAGCATAGTAAATAGCATGAGGTACCTTATTGACTCTTTGACCTAGGACAACTCCCAAGGCGAAATCACTAGCATCACATATTAATTTGAATGGAAGATTCCAATATGGTGCCATCATTATTGGGGTGGAGATTAGAACATCCTTCAGTGTGTTGAAAGCTATCATACAGTTATCAGTCCACTCGAATTTGGTATCTTTAGCTAACAATGCACAAAGAGGTCTTGAGATCTTGGAGAAATCCTTGATGAATCGTCTATAAAAACCGGCATGTTCGAGAAAGCTTCTAACACCCTTGACTGTGAGAGGGGGAGGTAGCTTTGAAATGATGTCTATTTTAGCCTTGTCTACCTCAGTACCTTTGTTGGAGATGGAATGCCCCAATACAATGCCTTGTTGGACCATAAAGTGATATTTCTCCCAATTCGACACTAAGTTTATCTCTTCACATCTCTTAAGGACACTCTCTAGATAACTTAAGCATTGATCAAAATTGGAACCAAAGACACTGAAATCATCCATGAATACCTCAGTGTATTTCTCCACTATATCGAAAAATATGCTCATCATACATCTTTGAAAAGTGGCCGGTGTGTTGCATAAACCGAATGCTATCATTCGATAAACAAATATACTGAAAGGACATGTGAAGGTAGTCTTTTCTTGATCCTCAGGTGCTATGGCAATCTGGTTGTACCCACTGTACCCATCCAAGATGCAATAATAGCTGTGGCTAGCTAATCTCTCTAAGATCTGATCAATGAATGGCAAAGGGAAGTGATATTTTTTGGTCACTTTGTTCAATCTTCAATACTCAATACATGCTCTCCAACCAGTTGTCTTTCTTATAGGTATAAGCTTATCGTCCTCATTCTTCACCACTGTGATCCCACTCTTTTTTGAAACAACTTGGACCGGACTTACCCATTTACTGTCTGAGATGGGGTAAATAATGCCAACATCTAGCAATTTTAATACCTCGGCCTTACTACCTCTTTCATGTGTGGGTTAAGTTGCTTTTGAGCATCTCGAGTGGGCCTTACTTCATCCTCAAGGTAGATACTATGCATGCACTTGGATAGACTTATCCCCTTAATGTCAGCAATGGTCCATCCAATGGCAGATCTATGCTCCCTAAGAACTCTTAATAATTTTTCTTCTCCTCCAATACTCAAATTAGCAGCCACAATCACAAGTAATGTCTTCTTCTCTCCCAAGTAGGCATAAGTTAGATGCTCTGGCAACTATTTTAATTCCAATGTTGGTGCCTAGACAATAGAAGGAAGAAGAGTAGTATTAGTAGGTATGAGAGTTCCGGTTCTTGCTTAATATCCACTGTTGTAAAGCAATGGGTAATAGTAGCCTCCAATGGATTGATGTGTTGGACCTGAAAATCTTGTTCAACAAAATTGTGCATCATACATACATTAAAGCATTCCATATCATCTTGAGGTAATTTTAATGCATCAAATATTTTAAACTCTATTTTCTCACCATTCACCTTCATACTTACTATACCTTTTTTCACACAAATCTTTGTATCGGCAGTTCTCATGAAGAGCCTTCCTAAAATGATGGGCAAGGGTAATGGCATAGGGTATTCCTCCATATTTAACACAATGAAATCAGCAGGTAGAATGAACTCACCTACCTTTACCAGGGCATTCTCAAGAATACCCCTAGGTCTTTTTATACTTCTATCTGCCAACTGCATGGTAATGGAAGTTGGTTGCAGCTCCCCCAATCCTAGGGTTTCAAATACTGTGTATAGTAGCAAATTTATACCCGCTCCTAAATCTAGTAATGCTTGCTCAAACAACTGATCACTTATCCTATAAGGAATAGTAAAACGGGTGGGAGTTTTCTTAATCGCACAACACTTACTTTTTCAGTTAAGGCTACAGTCTCATGCTCTTGAAACCTTCTTTTATGAGTGCAACAATGTTTTAGGAATTTTGCATAGGCATGTATTTGTTGAATTGTATCTAACAAAGGGATGTTTATTTCAACTTTCTGCAAGGTTTCAAAAATATCAAGCAGTTTATTTTCTTTCTTTTGTTTCACTAACCTTTGTGGGAAGGGTGGTGCATTCACCTTCTCCATCTCACTCATCTTTGATGCTGATGGTTTCTCTAGAGATGTTTTTTTTTCAGATTCATTGGTCCCTATCACCTTACTATTTCTAAGGGTCGTGACAGCTTTCAGTTGTTGATGCCCCCCAGGGTGTTGAGCTGGAATCTCACTTTGCTTTTTGCCACACAGTTCTTTAGCCAATTGTCCAATTTGTACCTCTAACCTTTGGATGGCTTGTTCATGTTTTGTTGTGGCTTGCCTTAGTTCAGTCCCGAATTGCCTTTCATCTGCCACGAACCGATCTTGTGAAGTCATTAGTTACTGAGATGCCATCTAGGGTTGTAGGTGTTTGCATAAGGATTGTTCTTTGGCAGATAGTTGTTTGGTCCCACAAAGTTTGCTTGCTCATGATCTGCAGATGAATATAAGAGACACGCATCAGTATTATGGTCAAATTGGGAATAAGTAGCACATACCTGGAGTGGTGTAGCTGGTGGGTTAGGTGAGGCATTCTGAGCAGCCATGGTTTTAACCAACAGGTCTAGTTTCTTCTCCACAGCAGCTATCTGAGTAAATGATCCTCCATTTAAATTTATCTCATACATACCCTTACTTTTGGTTACATGTCTTCCTCGAGAAGAGAACTACTGAGTGTGTTCACTTAGGGTTTCGAAGAGTTCCATCGCTTATTCGCTGCTTTTCTCCATCAGTACTCCTCCACAACCTGAATCCAAAATATTTTTGTTAGTATCACTCAAACCTTCATAGAGAGCTTGTACCAGTTTGTCTTGAGGTAGGTTATGGTGTGGGCATTTGAGTAGCAGCTGGTTGAAGTGTCCCCAAGCCTCAAAAAATAGATCTCCATCCGTTTGTTGGAAGGACTGAATTTCCTTTCTCATTTGCCTCGTCTTTTGGGCTGGGAAAAACTTCCTTAAGAATTTGCTAGTCAACTCCTCCCATGTGTGGATAGAAACTGCAGGCAAAGAATTGTACCACAGTTTACCATTATCTTTTAAGGAAAAAGGGAAAAGAATTAACCTTATTCTTTCTTGGTCTAAGCTTCGGATGTGCTGGAACTTGCAAAGATCGAAGAACTCTCGAAGGTGCAAGTGTGGGTCCTCATTAGGTGTACCCCTAAAGTAAGTCAGTGCACTAAGTATCTGCGGAGATATATAGTAGTTTCCTTCTGCCTCAGGTTGATACACAATGCACGATGGTTGATCGAGGTTCTGTGGGATGAAGGATTGCTTCATCGGCCTCCGCTCAGGTGGTTGCTTATTGTCGATCTGTTCCGCCATTGGTACTTATTCCTAAATTCCATCTTCTACCTCTTTCGAGCTGTCTCTAAGCCTTTGTCAGATTGTTCACTCAAGCTCAGTATCGAGGGGAAAGAATGTTGGATGCTTGGATCGAAGCCCGTGCATGAATCGGTGGCAGTCACTTAAGTGTAGCAGTCAAACACTACTGCTCAGGTAACTCTCTGCGTTAATTGCGATCGATCGCACAAGAGGTTGCGCTCGATCGCAAGTGGCACAGAAAGCTCTCCTAGAGTGCCTGAAACAGAAAACAAAAAGAATTCGATTAGGGTCGTAAAATAAAAATAAGATGAAAACAGAACCTTAAATTTTTTTTAGATTTTTGACAAAAATATAAATATAATGAAAATGAAATAATGATTAAACTAAATGAAAAAGTAATTCTAAAAATAAATTTAAGTGCAATCCTCGACAACGGCGCCAAAAACTTGTTGTGCATTTATCTACCTAAATAAATAAGTAAATAATCGTACTTGTTTTACTTGCAAGTGCACAAGGTCAGTTGTAGCATAGTGTGCATGTGCGAGATCATTTCCACAGGGATTGGTGAATTTCGATTTAGAATTAGTTTCCCAAAGTAAAAAAAGAAATAAATGTGAAGTGTGAGTTAATAATGATAAGGACATAGGGTTGTGATATCCACCACTAATTAAACTTTCCCACTTAGTAAGGTGCCAATGCTCTAGCCTTATTATGAATACCTAATGGTTGCCAACCTAAGGGCTTGGTCCACACCTTAGGCTATTGATCTCCCTAAGCAACAAGTTAGGCATGGTATATACTCTAACTCTTTTCTCTCTTAAGGGATTCAGCATGGGTGTATACTGAGTTGTTCCTTAAGAGAGCATAAGAGCTGTGGAGATTGGTAACCACACAGGACCTAGGGCTTGGTCCGCTCTCGGTTTCCCATGTTGATTAACCCAAGAATCCGGTGTGAATATCTTTTGTTACTTTTGTTGAACCCAGGTCGGTCATCCAAATTGATTCAACTAACAAATCCAACCACATGCATAAGTTGATCAGACACATACATATGAGGAATTTAAATACAAACAGGTATTAATAAAGTTAAGCATTATAACATGGCTATAGGGAAACAGGTATCAATGAATATATATGAGGAAAAACATAACTAGGGCTTCAAACGAGCCCTATAAGAGTTTAGTTACACATGCTAGTTAAACTAAACATTATAACCATAATGAAACAAAAACAGAAAAATAAAACCCGAAGAAGACTCGGGAGACGAGTCATCAATTCCTCTTCTAAGCTTGCAACTTCAAGTGTCAAAACAAAAAGGTGTGGTTTCTGTGTTTTACAAGGATATATATAGGGCCCTAAGGGTGCCCCGAAACCCAAATTTCCTATTTGAAGTCCAGAGATTTCTTTCCATATCTGGCTCTGTCACCTCTATAGTGTGTGCACTCGAGCATATGCGAGCTGCGCTCGAGTGCATGAGTGCGCTCGAGCCTTCTAAGTGTGCGCTCATGCCTTGTGTGCTCGAGCCCAAGGGAGGTGCGCTTGAGTGCACCTTATTGGATTTGCAGAACTTTACTTTTCATCCCTTAAAGCTCCAAAATGTCATCTTTTCGCCCAAGCCCTGTGAAAAACACATAAAACACGAAAATGAAATAAAATATACTAAAATAGATAAACAAAGAGCCTAACAAGCGTAAATTAGAGGGTTTAAATATGACTATTTAAGCACTTATCACACCCCCAAACTTACATATTGCTAGTCCCTTAGCAATACAAAATGAAAAGACTATGTCAAAACAAAATTTAAAGATAAATTCATTCTTCATGATATCCAAAAATTTGGGTTGCACATAAAACCATGATGACCGTTCATAAGTAAGCTTATAATAAAAACACATTTTTATATTGAATAAAGGTCTTTAAAAGCTCATGTTACTTACGTAAGGGTGGCTTAAAGCATCGCAAGTTTGATTTGTGTGTGATGAGTTAGCACATATAAGATGGGGCTTCCAAATAATTTTGATGTATAGTGTTTCGGTGCCCAAACCTTCATCGAATTCCTTATCAAAAAGAACAAAATGGCATAATGCTTGATTCTTTTCTTTTTCTTTTATCATGAGATTTTTGCCATGTTGAGTTCCATTAAGCTTTCTAATTGACCCTTGTAACAATAAAATGTCCAACCTAATGGGAACGTAACTTACTAGGAAATAACTTCAGGCGTGACTGGAATAAAATGACTTTTTGCCCGACGCTAAAGTTTTTCCGCACAATCATCCTATCGTGGAATGCCTTAGTTTTCTCCTTGTAAGTTCTTGCACTTTCATAGGCATCATTTCGTATCTCCTCAAGTTCTTGCAGTTGGAGTTTCCTTTACTCACCCACGACGTCCATCTCCATGTTGCTTTGCCTTACTGCCCAAAATGCCTTATGCTCTAATTCAATTCAAAGATGGAAAGGTTTACCATAGACTAATCGATAAGGAGACATACTGATGGGCATCTTATAAATTGTTCTATAAGCCCCAAGTGCATCATCAAGGCGTGAACTCCAATCTTTTCTATTCAGGTTGACCATCTTTTCAAGTATGAATTTCACTTCTCGATTCGACACTTCAGCTTGCCCATTGGTTTGTGGATGATATGGCGTGGATATTTTGTGTTTGATGCTATACTTCTTCAACAATGCTTCCACCAACAAATTGTAAAAGGGTGTACCTCTGTCACTGATCATGACCTTTGGTGTTCCAAACCTTGCAAAGATGTTAGACTTTACAAAATCTACAACAACTTTAGAATCATCTATTTTAGTGGCTTTTGCTTCCACCCATTTTGAGACATAATCAATGGCAAGTAAAATATAAAGATTACCAAAAGAAGATGGGAAGGGTCCCATGAAATCAATGCCCCAAACATCAAAAATCTCAACAAAAAGTATCGGGGTTTGTGGCATTTGATTCCAGGCACCTAAGTTACCTATTCTTTGATAACAATCACATGACTTGCAAAAGAGGTATGCATCCTTAAACAATGAGGGCCAATAAAAACCACAATCAAGCACCTTGAGTGCCGTCCTCTTAGGTCCAAAGTGTCCCCCACATGCATAAGAATTACAAAAGGTAAGAATAGAAGAGAATTCGGATTCGAGTACACACCTTCTTATCAATTGATCGGAGCAGTGCTTCCACAGATATGGATCATCCCACACATAGTACTTTTCTTCCGTTTTAATCTTGTCATTCATAGCACGAGTCAAATCTACCAGTAGCTTCTTGGTAACCAAGTAATTGAAAATATCTATGTACCAAGGGGCTACCAATCCAACTGAAAATAACTACTCATCCGGAAAATTCTCATGCAGTGGTAGGGCATCTTCATAATGAATCAAGCAGCTTAGATGATCCACAACCAGATTTTCATTACCTCTCTTGTCTTTAATCTCTAAATCGAATTCTTGTAAAAGAAGTATCCATCAGATGAGGCATGGCGTAGCATCCTTCTTAGTCAGCAAGTATCTAAGAGCCATAGGATCAGAATAAACGATTACCTTTGTACCAATCAAGTAAGAGCGAAAATTTTCTAAAGCAAAGATAACCGCCAAAAGCTCTTTTCAGTCTTGGAATAATTAAGATGGGTATCATTTAATTTTTGGGATGCATAATAGATGGTGTGGGAAAGCTTTCCCACTTTGTCACTAGCGTAGTCACTAGCGTCGCACATGATCTCAAATGGGAGGTTCCAGTCAGGTGGTTTAATGATAGGAGCCGAAGTCAAGAGCTCCTTCAGTTTTTCAAATGCTTCTTTGCACTTCTCATCAAACTCAAAAACCACATCCTTTTGAAGCAACTTGTATAAGGGCAATACTATCTTTGAAAAATCCTTGATAAACCTGCGATAACATCCTGCATGACCAAGAAAAGAGCGAATCTCCCTCACACTAGTGGGAGGTGATAAGGAATGAACAAGATTAATCTTAGATTTATCAACCTTAATACCTTTAGAAGATATAATACGTCCCAATACTATACCTTGATCTACCATAAAATGGTATTTTTCCAAGTTTAATATAAGGTTAGTTTCCAGGCAACGTTTAAGAATGAGTGTAAAGTTATCAAGACATTTATCAAAAGAATCACCATAGACACTAAAATCATCCATAAATACCTCTATGATATTCTCAACATATTCCGAAAAAATACTAACCATACATCGTTGGAAAGTCGGTGGAGCGTTGCAAAGACCAAAAGGCATGCATCAATAGGCAAATGTACCAAATGAACAAGTGAATGTCGTATTCTCTTGGTTTTTTGGTGTGATCACAATTTGGTTATTGCCCGAATAACCATCAAGAAAATAGTAGTAAAAATGGCCGGCTAACCTTTCAAGTATTTTATCGATGAACGGCAGAGGAAAGTGGTCTTTCTGAGTTGCCGAGTTGAGTTTTCGGTAGTCGATGCAAACTCGCTATCCGGTTTGGACACGGGTTGAAACTGGCTCATTATCTTCATTCTTGATGATGCTGACCCTGAATTTCTTTGGAACCACTTATACTGGACTTACCCATTTGCTATCCAAGATTGGGTAAATTACCCCCACATCTAGAAGCTTCAGTATCCCATTTTTTACGACCTCCATCATAGGTAGGTTTAATCTTCGTTGTGCCTCTTTGGTACGTTTCGATACCTCTTCTAGCAATACTCAGTGCATGCACATGGATAGGCTAATTCCTTTGATATTTGCAATTGTCCAACCAATAGCCGTCTTGTGATCTTTACGCACCCGAATGAGCTTCTCTTCTTGTAAATCTAAGAGGTTCTTGGCAATGATCACAGGCAACGTGTCATTCTCACCTAGGTAAACATACTTAAGATGCTCTAGAAGAGGTTTCAAGAAACAAAACACCATACCTCATTTATGGTAGGGCTCTCAAGAATGCCACAACTTCCTCTACATCTTCATTCACTTGTACATCCCGTTTCAGTCTCTTGAGAGTTTCCATCTCCAAGTGCTCACTAATGGCGACCTTCAAACCGTCTTTGCCAGTCAACTCAAATAATTGTTGTGCTAAAGAATCAATAATGTTAACTGCAAATACAAAATGTAAATCACTATGATATCTCATGGCCTCATAGATATTGAAACGAATAACTTCCCCATCGAATTCCATAATGAGAGTCCCATCATGAAAATTTATCTTTGTCTGCGTAGTTTGTAGGAATGGTCTTCCTAGTAGTATCGGTGTTAGGTTAGGAGATGTCTCATCCTCCATTTTTAGAACATAAAAATCCATCAGAAAGACTAATTCATTTACCTGCACCAAAACATCCTCTACAACTCCTTTTGGATAAGTGTTAGAACGGTCAGCAAGTTGTATAATTACACCAGTTTCCTCAAGTTGTCCAAGATTTAAAAAAGTATAAATAGAATAAGCCATCACATTAATTGATGCTCCTAAAACTAACATAGTTTTTCAAACTTGGTATTGCCGATTGTGCAGGGAATGGTGAAAGTGCCTAGATCTTTGCACTTGGGTGGAAGCTTCCTTTGTAGCACTGCTGAGATATTTTCCCCCACACTTATGTGCTCATTCTTTTTCAGCTTTTGTATTTGGTGCACAATTCTTTCGGGAACTTGGCATAGCACGACACCTGCTTTATTGCATCCAAAAGAGGTATATTTACCTCCACCTTACAGAAGGTCTTCAGAATCTCCTTATCTTGCTCATCCTTTTTAGACTTAGTAAACCTACTGGGAAAAGGTGGATGAGTAACATAGGAAGAGTTAGGTGTTTTTACACTTACCTTGGGGAATGACAAATTATCAATGGATGCCTTTATCTTCCTCCAAAATGGCTTTCCTTTTTTGTTCTTTCTTTGTGGACGGTGTGCTTGATAGTTTATTTGGTGAAGTTTCAATTGGCTTTCCACTTCTCAGTGTGACTGCACTAGCATTCTCCCTTGGGTTAACGACAGTCTGAGATGAGAGTTTTCCTGATCCTTTGTGCTTCTAACTTACCCACTGTTGTAGCCAGTTGGCTAATTTGATTCTCCAAACTCTGGGTACTTGCCTTGATTTTCTATTGAAATTGCATTGTATTGATAGCAAGAGCTTTTACTATGTCTTCCAGAGATGTACCTGAGTTTTGTGGAGTAGATTGAGGTTTAGCTTGGTATGGCTGTTGCATCCTTTGTTGATTGAACCCTAGTAGCCGATTGAGAATGGTATTTGGAGCATTTTGTTGATTTCCCCCATAGCTAAAATTAGAATGATCCATCCATTCAGCATTGTAGATGTTGGAGAAAGGGTCATATCTCTGCCTTTGTTGACCCGAAAATCCATCCATGGCATTAGGTTGCTCTGTGTTGCTTTCTTGCAATGTTGGGCACATGTCAGTTGGATACCCTATCTGTAATACCCGAATTAGTATAGTAAGGGTAAGGAAGTAATTTAATAAATATGACATGGACTGTAAGGAAACATGGCTAATTCGTGGAAGCAAATTTGAGAAAGGTTGCTGAGTTTACAAATTAAAATGGGCTGTTAGGTTTCAATTTTTACTATATATATACATATATATAAACATAAATTTTTTTATTACTTACCAAATCTTGTGTGGTTTTCCTTCAATTACTTTATTTCTTTAAACACTTGGGGACCGAAAGAAAGGTTGAAAGAGCAAAATTTTGAAGGGTTTATGGGAGAATTTTATAGAGAATCACGGGAAGCACTAAGAAAAAACAGAAGGTAATAACGTGAAGTTTATTTTTGAAATTTAGTATACATGAAATTTCTTGGAATTCACAGTGGGAATTTTCAAATGGTGTAAATTAGGAAGAATTGAAGAATAAATTTAATGTAAATATTATGTCAGGTATTGACGATCAGCAACCGGGGGCAATTGCTGAGAGGAACAAGAAAGGCAAGGAGGTGATCCACATGTAGCTCTAAGTGCTACGTGGTGAGTTAGATTTACTTTAAGTAATTTAGATAAAAATGAAATATCTAGTGACAATATTAAAATAAATTATTAGCTTATGCTTTGGTGGTAGATGAAAAATTGATTGGTACGTATGATAAGAATTTTGGACATGTAGAAAATTATTATGTGAGAAATAATATTTTTGGAATAATAAGTTGATTTAATAATAAAAGTGATAAGTGAAATTCTTGATGAGCTATGGTTGATCTTTTGATACGAATTATGAGGAGATGAAATTTAGTGGATCTTGACAAGCTATGATGGATAATTTAATGTGATTTATGAGGAGAGAAATTTAGTGAAATTTATTTCAATAATAAATTGAGAATAATCAGGATAGCTAATTTAAATATTTGAATTTATATTTGTTTTTATGTTATTGTTCATATGCATATTTCATATCATTGTTCATATGCATATGCATGAAATAAAAGAACCGGGAGGGGGCCGGTCTAATTGAAAAACCGTGACAGCCGGTATATACGGGAAATAAAGGAAAACCGTGATAGTCGGTTTATGCTGGAAATAAATGAAAACCGTGACAGCTGGTATATGCTAGAAATAAATACCGTGACAATCGGTATATGCTGGAAATAAAGAACCGAGAGGGGGCTGGTTTAAAATAAAATCATGTCGACATGTGGGAAGACGATCCCTAATAATAATTCATCAATTGTATCTGTTTTAAATATTGATTACATTACTGAAATGCTGAAGTGTTGTTTGTTATTGTCAATTTTTTTATAGATGAAGGAGTCTCACAGAGAGACAGTTATGGTGAGAAAGAAACATAGAAGTATGATATGATAATAACTATCTAAATGGTAGACTTTATGTTGTGAACCTCATTACGAGGTGATTATGAGATAATTGATGGTCTTAAGGTGAACCAATAAATAAGAAAAAGAGATTGATAGAGAATGAGACTTATGATATGTGTAGTGATAGTAGAATGCTAGTATCAAGTTGTATGAGAAATAAATGATTAAATATTGAAATACCATTTATACAAATTGAATACTTCTAGTAAATTTAATTCACTGAGCTTGTGAAGCTCACCTCTCATTGTATAATGATTTCAGGTAGCAGACAGGACATATAGTTTGGTGAGTTGAGGTTCATACAAAATCATTATCTGTAAGCCATGTACGTGTCTACATCCTCAGACTAATGAGAAAATAAAATAAAATATATTTGTAAATATTTATGCATTTTACGTTGTATATAATGTTTAAGTCAAGATCAGAATGATATATCTCCCCTGTTGAGGGTTGAGAAGTGATGTAAAATTTATGTTAGCGTTATTTTTCTTGTTGTATATATGTGTCATGCTGAGATTTTCAAAATGTGATGATACCATCTTGGGGGTGGCCAACCCGGGATGGGTCGTTACACTATCTTCGAACAAACTCTACATGGTTTGGCTTGTTGCATGTTCCCCATAGCCATTTGTTGCACGAGTGAAGTGAGGTTAGCAAGTTGTTGCTCAATTGTTGTTGTCCCTACCTTATTCACTTTCTTTGGTGGTGGTGGTGGTTTATGCTGGCTACTGAACTGTTGGGAGTTAGCTGCCATGTTTGCAATCAAATTCCTTGTGGCTTTCAGTGTTTTATCCACTAAGGCTCTCCCACTAGCATGATCAATCATACTCCTCTCTGTTGGCATTAATCCCTCATAGAAATATTTGATGAGGAGTTGTTCACTAATTTGGTGGTGAAGGCAGCTAGCACAGATTTTCTTAAAATACTCCTAGTATTCATAAAACGATTCTCTATTGTACTGCCGAATATCACATATTTCCTTCCTAATGTTGGCAGCCTTTGATGCAGGGAAATACTTCTCTAGAAATAGCCTCTTTATATCATTCCATGTGGTTATCGGAAGGTAAATAGTAGAGCCATTCCTTTGCTGAATCAGCCAGAGAGAATGGAAAGGCTCTTAACTTGACTTGCTCTTCAGAAATTTCGATCGGTTTCTTGCTTGAACACACCACATGAAATTCCTTAAGATGTTTATTTGGGTCTTCTCCTGCAAAATCGTGGAATGTCGGCAGGAGATGAATCATTTTTTATTTGAGTTCAAAAGCAACCTCTAGAGTAGGATACTTAATACATAATGGTAGTTGATCAATGTTCGACGCCGCCAACTCCTTAAATGTTCAGTTATTCAGTGCTATCTCCTCGTAATCAGAGTAGTCCGAATCAGCTAATGAGTCGCTTGACGAACTAGATGGAGGGTGGTGTGGACTTCTTGATCAAATGTTTCTAAGATAGGTCCTTTTGATCTCAAGTTGTAGGTACCCGATATATTCAAATTTACCTGAAAAAGAAGAAGAAAAACAAACTAAGAAAACAAAAGGCAAAAACTGAAAACAAACTAAAAAATAAAAATAAAAATTAACAAATAAGAAATAAGAAATTTAACGAATTAATTTAACAATCCCCAGCAACACGACGCCAAAATTTGGCACACAAAAAAACAGACATGTAAAATAATTTTTTGCTCTAAAAATTATCGTATGAAATATGGTGGAAAGCAAATGTCATTTCCCATAGAGGATTGTAAAATAATTCAATTAAACACTTAATTGTTAAAAGAAAAAATATAAATAATTTCTAAACTAAATTAAATTCAAAACAACCTAATAAACTAATTAAGGGTTTTTTTTAAATGATTAACTAAAAATTATGAATATTGAAAGACAACTAAAATATGATTCAAAATTGAATAAACTTTGTAATAATAATGAGAAAACTGGTCAAAAGATCATTCTCCACCACTATACATGAAATGATGAATCACTATCAGAGTTATCCCCAAATTCCTAATAAAATTACCAACCGTAGATAATAATAAGCTCTATTACCCAAATCTTTCCTTAGTTTGTCGTTAAGTAAAACAAGCTCTTTACTTAATCTCTATCTATTAAATAACCTAGAATAATCTCTCTAAATTTAATTTAATAGACGCATTAGGTTAAGAAAGATAGGTTGGTCCAAGAAACAAATGCATAAGCTCGGTTCATTTATCTTGAGTTATGTTCCATATAATAATCACATGAAAATATCCCATCATCGGTGATTACTAATTGCTACAGTTGATTAGAAATTCAAGACAATTACGGATCAAGATTCCTAACCTAGCAATAGATAATTACCCTATTTCATTTGGTTGGCCACCCCGAGGTAAAATAAAATAATAATCATAAACAATTCTTATGGAAGAACATAAACAATTTTATTAAAAATATGGATAATAATCTCTGAATACTTAATCACAAAATTATGTCTTTGAAATCACCCTTAACCAAAAAAAATTAGCTAGATATAATCCTAAAATTAAAAACAAAATAAATACTTAAAGACATGAAATATGGGAAGAATGAAGAATGAAAACGATTAATAGTAATCTTGAAGATTCTTCTATGCAGATGAATCTCCTTGATCACCAGTAGCAGCTATGTTCTTCCCAATTTTCTCTTCTCTCCTTTTTTTTTTCTAGAAAAAATATCTTATCTTTACAAGGGCAGTCGGCCTTATATAGGCAAACTCAATATTCATTAGGTTTTTTATTTTTTATTATTGCCCTCTCCAGCTATGCAGGCTATGGCCCAAGAAAAGTATGCTGCGACTCGTGTCAGTAGACATCCCCAGCCAAACTCCAGGGAACAGACGGCCGCAGCATACAAAACCCATGCTGCGACACGCATCCATCTTCGAATTAAGCTATTTTCTTTTGATAAATCATCGTCATCTCTCTCATTCTGACTCTGATTTTCGAATCGTTTGATCCCAAACGTTTCAACTTCTTACCAATATTAATTTTTCATCCAAATATTATTTTTAAGCACCTGTGACTTGAAAATACACCAAAAATACCCATGATTCTGAAAAACATATTTTAAAGACAATTAAGTAAAAATGAAAGATTTAAACCTAATTTCCTATAAATAATACCAATAAATCACTAAGTATTAGTGTATTTTCATGTACATATCATTTACCTGACCAAAAAGAGTTAAATTTGAGGTAGCGAAGATGGATGGAGTTTATTAGTGACTATGACTGTACAATTCATTATCATCCAAAGAAGGCTAAGGTAGTAGCTGATACATTGAGTAGAAAGTCTACAGGAAGATTAGCTGTTATTGGGAGTCATGATATTAGCTTGATGATATAATTAAGAAAAATGAGAATGCAGTTGAATATCAGTGATAGAGGAGTATTGATGGCAAATATGATGGTACAATCTTCTATTATTGATCGTTGTTATAGATTCAGAGTCGAGTTGACAGGATAGAGAAGATCAGACAGGAAATATTGAGTGGAAGCCGAATGAGTTTAGAATTAGAGAAGATGGTATGGTGGTATTGGGACATAGAGTTTGTGTTCCCAATGATGTAGAAATAAGAAAGGAGATTCTAAGAGATGCTCATGATTCTGTGTATTTTATGCACCCGGGTAATAATAAGATGTACAAGGAGTTGAGACAGAATTATTGGTGGTCAGGGATGAAGAAGGATGTAGCTGAGTATATTTCTAGATGTTTGTCTTGTCAACAGGTGAAGTTTGAGAATTGACATCCAGCAGGTTTATTACAACCTCTTCAAGTACTTGAATGGCCATGGGAGAATGTAAGTATGGATTTTGTTTCTAGTTTTTCTTGTACCCAGAGAGGTCATGATGTTGAATGGGTTATAGTGGATAAACTTTCTAAGTCTTCGCATTTCCTTCCTATTAAAACTACCTGGAGTCCTGAAAAGTTGGCTGAATTGTATGTAGCGAAAATTGTAAGATTACATGGAGTACCTTTGAGCATTATATCAGATAGAGATTCTAGATTTGTGATTAGGGCATGAAAATGCTCTTCAGATAGAGTTAATTATATGCATTTGTTAAGATTAATTTTGATTATTCATTGAATTTCTTGACAAGTGTGGTCCTTTGGAGAATTCTGTGTTTTAGTGTGTTTTGCAGATTTAAAAAAAAAACAAAGAAGTCTTAAACAAAAAAATATATATATAAAATATGTTCGAAATAATCCACAACATCCGAACCAGTTCAGAGTAGGGAAACTGAGTTTCCCAAGAGGAGTACAACAAAATCCATCATTTTTAGACTGTTAAAGATAAATTGAGCATTTTGCTAAGTCATGTTGTCATTAGCAAAGGGTGAAAAGGAGTTTTACTAAATTGTCAGAATTGCCCGTACAGATTAGTTATTTTTGTGGATTAAACTGTATTGATTCAGGAAGAACCAGAATATGAATCATATATTCTTGGAAAGATCCAGATGTTTATTTTCTAGAGAAAGTTATGGAAGTTTTAGTAGACAAAGGTCAGGGTGTGCGTGATATCAGCGTGATAGAAGTGAAGGAGCTATTAAATTCTGTTTTTTTTTTAGATTTGCACGGCCTAGACAGTAGCACACCAGACCAGTTCTGGACAGTAAAAACCGGGCATGGATAGCAGCAAACACACGGCCTGGACATTTGTCTACAAAGCAGTCTCCATACAACTATATATAGGATTTTAGACTCAGAAAATAGAGGGCAGAACAGGGGGCTAAACAGATATATATTGAATTTCTAGAGAGTTGCTGTGATTATGTATTGTCGGCTAGGCTAAGTTTCAACTAAGGCGAAGAGATAAACTCCTAGACATAGCGGGTTTGGCTTGTATTTAATTTAGTTATTGGTGTTTTTAACATTAAATAATTGTTTTGAGCTGTTCCTTTTATTTAATATGAAGTTGATGTTTTTTTATGACAGACAATTATGTTTTCTTCTTCTATAGATTTATTTAACTCTGATGATTGTTGTTCTTTTTCTCCATCTAAGTTTAGTCATGATTTTCTTATGTGTGGAATTTAGGATGCAATTGATTTCGATAGATTTATTATATATGATTGTCTTTTACTGCTTATTTTCTCCGGATATATCGTCGATTTAGGATATCATGTATGATCGACCGTTGTATTACTTGTAAAAACAAGAAGGGGATTTCTCATAATAATTTACAAAAGAATATTTTTGGTGCTTTCACTATTATTTTTCGATTACGTGTTTGGGATGTGAAATATGTAGTTGAGTTATAATTACTGAATTGATACAAGTTGAAGATATGAAATTTAGGAGGGATTCTTGGACCCTTGTGTTGCTCATTATTGATTTTCTTTCATTTAATTCAATTATTTTTTTTAATTCTCAACATTTTCTTAATATTAATTTTTAATTTTGTTTCCATTATCTTTTGCCTGAGACTTTGATTGTAGAACGTTATCTTCATGGGATTGACACCCCATTCTATACTACTACTACCACATAGTATTGTTTGGGTGTAATTTAAATTTTGTCGCCGTTGCCGGGGAGAGTGTCAGTCTACAGAGAGGTTTTCGGGTACTATCTTTCCAAACTCTTTCTTTTAGTTTCTTTTTAATTCTAGCTTTAGTTTATTTTTCAGTTTTCTTTTATTCAAGAAAAAAAATTAATAATTTAAATTAATAATTAAAATATAATATACTAAATTAAATATAAAAAAAAGAGTGTTGGTGGTATATGCGTTGGGTTATAGACGAACACGGGCGATTGGTTAAAATCCTTCAGTTAGAATACCCACAGAATTACATTAAGAGTGAATTGGGTTCAAACACAAGCTCTAACACCATGAGCAATCACGGAGATGACCCTATTAGGCCCTAAATGACTACCTTCATCCCACATGCACATCTACACCATCATGTATCATGTTTCCGCCAAACATACCACATACAGATTTCAAGCCAGATATGATAGCATTAATACCCACCTTTCACGGTTTAGAAAGCGAAAACCCTTTATGTTCACATTAGGGAATTTGAGGAAGTGTTGGCCACGTTTCATGGCAGACCTAAAGCTATTAACTTGGTTAAACTGAGGTTTTTTCTTTTTTCTTTGAAGAACAAAGCAAATAGTTGGCTATACTTTTTGTGACCGAGGTTCATAGGTTCAGGGGAAGAAATGATGCAAACATTTTTCAATAAATATTTTCCACTTCACAAAACCAATGGTCTGAAAAGACAAATTTCAACATTTACTCAAAAGGATAGCAAGACATTATATCAAGCATGGGAGAGGTATAAGGATTTGTTAAATATGTGTCCATACCATAGGTACGAGAGTTGGCGCGTATTTAGTCATTTTTATGAGGGACTTACGAGTAGAGAGCATCAATTCATTGAGATGATGTGCAATGGGGACTCTATGCAAAAAGACCCTGATGACACAATTGAGTATCCGAATGACTTGGCTAAGAAGGCCCATACTTGGACAGTGCCCAGTGCTGTTGAAAGCACAAATAGAGCAAGACTGATCGGGATCTACCAACTTAGGGAAGAGGATAGCATGAAAGCCAGATTAGAGCGAGTAACTTGAGAGTTAGAGGCACTTAAGACCCAAGATGGTAGACTCACGCTTATTGTTGCAAGATTTGAGTCACAAAGTGCTTGTTTCATCTATGGGAGAGTGGAACACTTAGCTCAGGATTGCCCAACTTATGCAGAGATGAGAGGGTTTTTTTTTTTATGAACAATGTAATGCCTTAGGGATTTACAGGAAGCCTCATAATCCTTTCTCCAATACATATAATCCTGGTTGGAGTAACAACTCGAAATTTAGCTAGAGGCCTGACTCAAACCAACCCACACATGCACATGCACAACCACCTGTGTTATACCCTACAACCTAATAGAATTCTTTTAGAGGAAAAATTAAATGCATTTATGGAGTCACAAGGTAAAAATTTTCAGAGATTGGAAACTACTGTGACACAGGTAATGGAAGAGAACAAGGAAATTAAAAGTCAAATAACTAAGCTAACAAGTTTTCTCGCAGTGCAAGAGCGAGGAAAATTCCCATTCTCAGCCTCAATCAAATCCAAGGGGGCAACATATGGCACAAACCTCTACTTCAGATTCATAAAATATCACAAAGGTCAATGCTATAACTAATCAGAGTAGTAAGGTGTTAGATGGACCAAGTTAGATGACAACCATGAGCACCTCTCCGAGCACCGAGGAGAACACCCCCAAGAATGAGCCAAATGAAAAATTTTCAGTTCAAGTCCCTTTTCCCCAAGTGCTCCGACCAAAAGGAAAAAATCTGAAAATACAAGGTGAGATCCTAGAATATTTGAAACAAGTTAAGTTAACTTGCCTTTGCTTCATGTGATTAAACAGGTACCAACCTATGCAAAGGCGATCAATGATCTGTGCACCATAAAAAGGAAGCATCAAGTCAAGAAGACTACGTTCTTGACTGAGCAAGTGAGTGCGGTGATTGAGCAAAAGACACCGCTTAAACATAAAGACCCAGGGTGTCCCATGATCACTTATCAAATTGGGACTCATGAAATCGGTCAAGCTTTGCTGGATTTAGGAGCCAGTGGACTTAATGCCTTACACTGTCTACTTGTAACTGGGTCTAGGAGAGATCAAACCCACATCTGTGGTACTACAGTTGGCTGACCGGTCGATTAAGCAACCAAGGGGGATAGTCGAAGATGTACTGATATAGATAGATGAGTTCTACTATCTTGTTGATTTTCTCATTCTGAATATTCATTCTATGGTTGATATAGAGTCTAAAGTTCCAATAATTTTAGGAAGACCTTTCCTGGCCACCTCTAACACTCTTATTAATTGTAAGAACGATCTAATGAAACTGTCATTTGGGAATAGGACTCTAGAGGTCAACATTTTCAACATCGGAAGACAACCACATGATGATGATGATTGCTATCATACTTTATGATAGACACATTGATACCAGAAGAGACTCACTTGAGCAAAAATTCAGAATCCTTAGAGTATCTCCTTGTTATTTCTGATTCTAAGAGTTCACTTTATCCTGATGATGTTTTCAATGTTTCTACTGTTTCAAGGTTAATGGATAAAGGAGAACGGAAATGGCAACCAAGCTTCGAAGAGTTACTAAGAGATTGAGAGAGACCTAAGCCATCTGCTGAGGAGACCCCAAAGGTCGACTTAGCGACACTACTTGAGGGACTCAAACATGCATTCTTGGGACCAGGTGATACCTTTCCTGTTATTATTTCCTCTGTACTTAGTGATTCACAAGAAAAGAAATTGATTGACATGTTAAGTAAGCACAAAGCTACATTAGGATGGACAATTGCTGACATTAAAGTTATTAGCCCGTTGATATGTTCCCATATGATCCATTTAGAGGAAGAAGCTAACCCCCATAGAGACCCTTAGAGACAACTTAACCCCACTATGAAAGAAGTCGTGAAAAATGAAGTTCTAAAGTTATTAGATGCGGGTATCATTTACCCCATCTTTGATAGTAAATGGGTTAGCCCGACTCAGGTAGTACCTAAAAAGTCTGGGGTAACTGTGGTAACCAATTCAGAGGGGATGTCTGTTACTACCAAGGTAGTGACAGGGTGGTGCATTTGCATAGACTATAGAAAACTTAATTTCGCCACCCGCAAGGATCACTTCCCACTTCTATTTTTAGATAAAATCTTAGAACATGTAGTTGGCCATCCCTTCTATTACTTTCTAGATGGGTATTCGAGATATTATCAGATAGAGATTGCATTAGAATATTAGGATAAGAATACGTTCACATGTCCATTTGGTACTTATGCATTCTGGCGTATGGACTATGTAATGCACCGGCTACATTTCAAAGATGCATTATCAATATATTTAGCTATATGGTCAAAAAATTTATGAAAGTATTTATGGATGATTTGACTGTGTTTAACGATTCTTTTTATTCATGCCTACTCCATTTACAGGTTGTTTTAAGTAGATGTGAAGAAAAAGGTTTAGTGCTTAATTGGGAAAAATGTCATTTCATGGTTCCCTCTAGATTAGTTTTGAGGCACATAATTTCTGAAAAAGGAATCAAAGTGAATAAATCAAAAATAAAATTGATCTCTAAATTGCCCACACCCAAAACTGTTAAGGATGTTAGATCTTTTCTTGGGCATGTTAGTTTTTAAAAGAGGTTTATACAGAGTTTCTCTGTTATATCTAGACAATTGTGTAACCTTCTAGCTAAGGAAGCCATGTTCAATTAGACACAAGAGTGTGATCAAGGACATCAACAGAGCTATGCACCCCCTCAAGAACACAGCAAGGTCTTCAAGTAAGTATATTCCTCCAATTGAGCCTCCTGAACTTACTAACACTACTTTCCCCTCTTCTGTTATGCAGGTCCAAAAATTAGAGATGAAGCAGCTGTCAAGGGCAATAAAACCACCTGATGTGGGTTCTAAATACCCCTTCCAAAAAGCATCGCATTGAAGCTATTATAGAGTGCACTTGAGCAATTTCCACTTGCATAACATATAGCTCAAGCACCTCTATTGAGATTAGTGGTACTGAGGCCACTAAAGTATGGTGAGGTTGTATTGAGCCTCCTGAACTTACTAACACTACTTTCCCCTCTTCGGTTATGCAGGTCCAAAAATTAGAGATGAAGCAGCTGTCAAGGGCACTGAAACCACCTGATGTGGGTTCTAAGTGCCCCTTCCAAAAAGCATAGAACTAAAGATACTATAGAGCGCACTTGAGCAATTTCCACTTGCATAACATATAGCTCAAGCACCTCTATCGAGATTAGTGGTACTGAGGCCACTAAAGTATGGTGAGGTTGTATTATTCTAGAGTTATTTTTTTCAGTCTTGGTAAGTAAAATTATCTATGCATTCTGTCTTGCGCTCGAGTGCACAATTCATTACGCTCCAATGCGCATGAGCGCACCCCAGCAATAAGGTTCTGCCACAAGTACGATCGAGCGCACTGTACCATAAGCTTGAGTGCATTCGGGGCAGAACTCACATGCTCATTTTAAAAACATAACTTGCCCATTTTCCCCTTATGCTCAATTGCAAGCTGTCTGCTCCTCGTTAGCACCTGATACCTCTTCGACTGCACCACCTAATGACCAGCAGTGAGAGGACACATCGTCTGGCTGAAGACGTAAAACTTAGCGCTCATGGGAGGCACCCCAAAGCATATCCTTTTCATTGTAGTATTTTTCTTTTATTTATGTTTATGTTTAAATGTTTATTATCTATGTTTCTTGTTTTCCAGCACAACATTTATTTTTCTTTGTCAGGAACTTAGTGCGTGCATCCAGTTAAAGTTTGGGGGCGTGTTACGAGCAATGCAAGCAATCTAGTTCTCCATCTCCTAGGTCAGATCTTTCCATGCCACACACACATTGGGGACAATGTGTATATTAAGTTTGGGGGTAGTGGGAGACACTGACACATGCACACACTTGAAATACATGCACACACTAGGTCCCAGTTTTTTTTAGAAAAGATAAATACATGCTCATTTTGTGTTTTTGGTTGATTTAAAAATATTATAAAACTTCATTAGTAAGCTTAAAATTTAGAACACATAGTCTTTTAATAGGAATTTTACAAAGTTTAGTTACCTACCTCAAGGCGCTTAAGAACACACGAGTTTGATTCAAATCTAACACAAGCACATTAGCACGCATTTGCGTGGGGTTTGACATATAATTCTTATGTATATGTTTCCATGACATAACTGTAATCAGATAACTTGTTAGAAGAACGCTTTGGCATAAGAAAAACGAAGAAAAATGTCCATCATGCAAAAAGAGAATAAAAAGCTTTTAAATGATCATTAAAGAAAAACTTTTCACTGAGTAACTGGACATCTTGTCTCAGTAAGCAATGAATGTTCACGTCAAAAAGGTGGGAATTAAACATTTAATGATCATAATAAAAATTTCCACTGAGTAACTGGGCCTCTTGCCTCAGTAAGCATTGAGTGTTCACGTCAAAAGGTGGGAATTTCACTTGGAATCATTAAAACCTGTTAGTTCTGTAGCTTTTTTTACTCGAGTTAGTAAGTCCTTAGGGGTGTCTTTACACCTAATGCCCTAAAACCATCTAGTTTGGGAGTCATTGGCTAAACACTCGTTACAAGGATCAATTTGAAAGCTTAATGGAACTCAACATGGCAAAAGTCGCATGATAAAAGAAAAAGAAAAAAAAGCAACCATTATATCATTTTTTGTTCTTTTTTATAAGGAATTCGATGAAAGTTTGGACACCGAAACACTATATATTAAAATTATTTGGAAGCCCCATCTTCTATGTGCTAATTCATCACACACAAATCAAATTTGTGAATCCTTAAGCCAACCTTAGGTAAGTAACATAAGCTTTTAAAATCCTTATTCAGTATAAAAATATAATGAAAAATAAATTTCTATTTGATTTTGTTTTGATATAGTCTTTCGTTTTGTATTGCTAAGGGACTAGCAATATGTAAGTTTGGGGGTGTGATAAGTGCTTAAATAGTCATATTTAAGCCCCTTAATTTACGTTTGTTAGGCTCTTTGGTTACTATTTTTGTAGATTTTATTTCATTTTTATGTTTTACGCGTTTTTCATAGGGCTTTGACAAAAAGATAACATTTTGGAGCTCTAAATAGTAAAAAAGTAAAGTTATGCAATCTAGCAAGGTGCGCTCGAGCGTATACGGACGCTCGAGCACACACACTCCAGAGGCGGCAGAGCCAGATATGGAAAGAAGTCTCCGGACCTCAAATAGGAAATTAAGGTTTCAGGGCACCCTTAGAGCCCTATATATAGCCTTGTAAAACACAGAAACCATACCTTTTTGTTTTGAGACTTGAAGTTGCAAGCTTGGAGAGGAATTGACGACTCGTCTCCTGAGTCTTCTTCGGGTTTTATTTTTCTGTTTTTGTTTATTATGGATATAATGTTTAGTTCAACTAGCATGTGTAACTAAACCCTTATAGGGCTCGATTGAAGCCCTAGTTATGCTTTTCCATATATATATATATATATATATATATATATATTCATTGATTACCTTTGTCTATAGCCATATTAGAATGTTTAACTTGATTAATGTTTGCTTGTATTTAAATTCCTCATACGTGTGTGTCTGATCAATGTATGCATGTGGTATGGATTAGTTAGTTGAATCAATTTGGATGACTGAGTTCTGGGTTCAACAATAGTAACAAAAGATATTCACACCGGATTCTTGGGTTAATCAACATGGGAAACCGGGAGCGGACCAAGCCCTAGGTCCTATTTGGTTACCGATCTCCACAGCCCTTATGCTCTCTTAAGGAATAACTCAGTATACACCCATGCTGAATCCCTTAAGAAAGAAAAGAGTTAGAGTATACACCATGCCTAACTCGTTGCATAGGGAGATCAATAGCCTAAGGTGTGGGCCAAGCCTTTAGGTTGGCAACCATTAAATATTTATAATAAGGTTAGAGCATTGGCATCTTACTTAGTGGGAAAGTGTAATTAGTGGTGGATATCGCAGTGCTATGTTCTTATTATTATTAACTCACACTCAACATTTATTTCTCTTTTTACTTTGAAGAAACTAATTCTAAATCTAAGTTTACCAATCCCTGTGGAAATGATCTCCCACTTGCACACTATGCTACCATTGACCTTGTGCACTTGCAACTAAAACAAGTACGATTATTTGCATATTTATTTAGGTAGATAATCGCACAACATCACCATATTGGAATTTATCATTTGAGATTATGTGTGACGCGAGTAATTATGTTGTGAGGGCAGTTTTGGGACAACAAAGGGAGGAGAAGCCCTTTGTTGTATACTACGCTAATAGAACTCTTAATAATGAACAAATGAATTATTTTACTACTGAAAAAGAATTGCTAGCAGTAGTCTTTGCCTTAGATAAATTTAATGCTTATCTGATTGGTACACCTATCACTGTTTTTATTGACCATGCAGCCCTTAAGTACCTCATTTCAAAGAAGGATACTAAGGCAAGATTGATTAGGTGGATTTTACTTTTGAAGGAATTTAATTTAACAATTAAGGATAAGAAGGGGGTGGAGAATGTGGTGGCAGATCACTTGTCTCGCTTAGAGTTCAATGAGTCTACTGATGGGCCACCCATCCGAGATGACTTCCCCGACGAACATCTGTTCGCCATAAGCTAAGTACCATGGTATGCGCACATTGTCAATTAGTTGGTTTCAGGTGAAATTCCATCCACATGGAGGGTGCAAGATAAGCACAAATTTTTGGTCGAGGTAAGAAATTTCTATTGGGATGACATTTATCTTTATAAGTATACCCCTGACCAAATTATTAGGTGGTGCATCCGTATGGTTGAGATTGATAGTATCTTACATTTTTGTCATAATTCAGCTTGTGGTGGTCACTTTTCCATGAAAAAGACTGCCGCAAAAATTCTACAGTCTGGATTATATTGTTCTTCTCTGTTTAAAGATACTAACAATTTTTGTCGTTCTTGTGATAGATTCTAAAAGCTTGGTGCTCTGTCCAAAAGGCATATGATGCCTCTTAACCTGATTCTTGTCATTGAAATACTTGATTGTTGGGGGATCGATTTTATGAGACCCTGTCCACCTTCCTTCGGGTATCTATATGTCTTGCTTGCAGTGGACTACGTGTCCAAATGGGTAGAGGTTGTGGCGTGTTGAAACAATGACAACAACATTGTTGTCAAATTTCTTAAGGAAAATATTTTCTCAAGATTCGGCACGCCTCGGGCTATGATTAGTGATCAAGGCACTCATTTTTGTAACCATTCTTTTGAGGCTTTGATTCGCAAGTATGGAGTACACCACAAGGTCGCTAACACCTACCACCCACAGACGAATGGCCAGGCTGAATTGACCAACCAAGAGGTGAAGCAAATATTGGAGAAGACTGTAACATGAATAGAAAGGACTGGTCTTTGCGCCTTCTCGATGCTCTTTGGGCTTACCGTACTGCTTATAAGACCAACCTCAGGATGTCTCCATATCGGCTTGTCTATGGAAAGGCTTGCCATCTATGGGTTGAGTTAGAACATTGTGCTTATTGAGCTGTAAAGAGCATTAAATTTGATTTTAATGATGCAGTAATTCATAGGAAGCTTTAGGTGGTTGAGATTGAAGAGTTGCAAAATGATGCCTAAGATAACTCCAGAATCTACAAGGCAAAGATAAAGGTGGCTCATGACAAGCAAATTATGAGGAAGCATTTCGAGCCCAATCAACAAGTCCACCTCTATGACTCGAGGCTTCACATTTATCCCGGCAAGCTAAAATCAAGATGGACCGGCCCGTTCGTGGTTAAGCAAGTATGTTCTAATGGTTCGGTTGAGATAGAAGATCCAAAAGATGGGAGAGTATTTCGAGTGAATAGGCAACGTCTGAAGCACTATATGGAAAAAGTAGAGGAATCGGAGGAGATCTCTCTAGTTGCCCCAGTCTACTTTGATTGATGTTCAGTACTTCTATCTATATTATATTTTACTGCTTTCTAGTTTAGTTTCTTTTGTTTTGCTTTGTTTGCTTTTATATTTTATTTTATGTGATGCAGGTTTACCTATGCTACGTTATTGGAGTTCCTCTCTCTGGTCAGTATGACTTTCTTATCTTTTGGTGACTATGAGGACATTGTCACATTCTGGTTGGGGGTGGTAGCATATGCATGCTTGTTATATATTGTTTTGTGTGAAACTATCATGGCATGTTTGTGAGATTTCGCGATTTTGTGAATTGTTGATGCATGATTACAACTCTGTTTTCATCAAGGTCCAATGACACTATCTTGATTAACACTAACTGTTTTCTGGAAACTCATTTTTGTACACATACTAAGCTTTGTGGATTCTTTAGATAGTGATGCATATGATCTTTGGTTTTAAACCATGTTTGAAGCACATTTGTTTTTATTGAGTGGGAAGTCTAAGAAAACTAGCATTGTTAACTTTTATTGCCAACTTGAATTGGTTTTATTGCTATTTGAGATGCTTTGTTTGACTTACCTTACATGTGGAGAAATGATTTGGTTAGTCATCGAAGCCTTCGAATCCATCATTGACATTTGTGCGGAGTTTTAATCGTCAGCAATATTTTGGGTATGATTCTTCTTCCATCAGTTTATTTATTTATATTGTAATTCTCTAAAAGAAAAAGAAAAAAAAAGAAAAGAAAAAAATCATTCTTCTATCAGCTTATTTATTTATATTGTAATTCTTTAAAAGAAAAAGAAAAAAAAGAGAGAAAAAAAAAGATAAAAAAAAAAGAAGAAAAACTATCAGTTTTTGTTTACTTCAGTTTTCAGTTTGTATCCGAAAGAAGGAAGTTCAACAATTTAAGGAATATAAGTTGTTGCACCACTCTCAAAAGAAAAGAGCTTCAACACCAAGGCTTATTGATTAACCATTGAAATTTTGAGGCATTATATTGGTAAGTCGAATAAAGTGTTTTGAATTATGTGATTAGCCTATCTTATTGTTGATTCTTGTTCACTTGCTTACCCTAAATTGCTTGACCCTTTCATTGAGTGCTTTTATCTGCTTTCCAACTCCATGAGTAAATACCTTGCCTCTTTAAATTGATAAACACTTTACCTGTGAGGATAATGGAGTTGAGGCTTCTTTCTTGGTTGAATTCAAAGTTTTACGCATCATTTTTTTGTGGTAAGAAGGTTTAAGCTTAGTGCACACACTCACAGTTTCTCATAAGACATGATTTGAAAATCTCGTTAGCATCTGTGAGCTTTGGCCAACGTTTGTTTGAATGCTAGACATTTCTGCAAAATGCTCGAATAAACAACATTCATGCTATGTTACTTTTCATGCATTGCTGTTTCGCTTGCATCACTAGGTACTAGCAATGAGCTGGTTGGGGGTTGTGATTAGGGCATGAAAATGCACTTCAGATAGAGTTAATTATATGCATTTGTTAAGATTAATTTTGATTATTCATTGAATTTCATAACAAGTGTGGTCATTTAGAGAATTCTGTGTTTTAGTGTGTTTTGCAAATTTAAAAAAACAAAGAAGCCTTAAACAAAAAAAATATATAAAATATGTTCAAAATAATCCACAATATCCGGACCAGTTCAGAGCAGGGAAACCGAGTTTCTCAAAAGGAGTGCAAGAAAACCCATCATTTCTAGACTGTTAAAGATAAATTGAGCATTTTGCTAAGTCATGTTGTCACTAGTAAATGGTGAAAATGAGTTTCACTAAATTTCCAAAATTGCTCGTACATATTAGTCATTTTTACGGATTAGAAGATGAGCCATATATGCTTGGAAAGATCTGGATGTCTATTTTTTGGAGAATGTTACGGCTCATAAATATGAGTTTTCTAGAGAAAGTTATGGCAGTTTTAGGAGACAAAGGTCAAGCTGTGCGTGATTTCAGCGTGGTAAAAGTAAATGAGCTATTAAATTCCGATTTTTTTGAGATTTGTTCGAAAATCACCCACTTTACTGAGGTTGTGATCTTTCCAAACACCCAAGTCTAGAATGACTTGTACAATGAACAAAAACAAGAATCAAAGCATAAAAGAGAACACAAGAAATTTGTTATCGAGGTTCGGCCCCTATGTCCCCGTGAGCTCCTCCGAGCTCTCTGCACTAAATCAATGAAGTTCTTACAATTATAGCAACACCTCTTCAAGAACCCTCTTATTCTTGAAGAACGAAAGAAGAGAAAAAGAAAGTGATAAGAACTAAGTGTTTCCCTAAAAATTCTAATTACAAATCCCTTGAATCCCCAATCTATATTACTCTCTCTCTAAACAACCAGCCTCTCTTCAATGAGTCTCTCTTGTGTTTTGTGTTTTTGCACTCTTACACTTGATCTCTCATATGATGTCTCACCCTTGAATTGAGATGATGTCTTCACTTGTTGTTAGAAGACCCTTTATATATAGCAATGACTTCCTCATCCAATCTTTGAGATCAATCTCAACCCTTAAATCTCAAGAACCAAAGACCCATGGCTCTCTAAGAGTCTAAGTAATCCTGCGTGTTTTAACCAAGTCCCATGCACTATCTCAAAGTGCCAATTTAATTGGTGTCAGGTGTGCCTTCGTGTCGCAGCTCATAACAGGGCATGCCTGGGCTCAAAGGGGGGAACCATACTGCCATGCTGAATGCCGTGACTTGGGTGGGCTGTGCAGTGGCTCGCACACCTTAAGCCGTGGCACTGATGAGAGCCATAAAATGCATCTCAACAGTGTTTAATTGTTAGCATTTTAGGATTGATCTCGGTCTTTATTGCACTTTTATATGTTAATAACTCTAAAGTGATATTATTGGACCACTGACTTATTTCTTTGCATTTTCAGGTACTTTGAGTCCAAAAGAGAAGAAAAAGTGATCATTGCTTAAAGCGCCAAGATTCCATGCATAACGGAGCGTCGGAGTGGTTGCGGAGAAGCAAGCATAAAGAAAAAATTAAGTCATCAGTGTGCACCGCGGTGCTCCTCAGCCAGCACCGCAGTGCCCAAAAGTACACCAAACCAAAGCTAAAGCCAACACCACAGCGCCCATAAAGGAGCACTGCAGCGCGCACACGATGTTATATCTCCGAGTTAGAACTTAATTAGGGTTTTAAACAATAGATTAAACCCGAAAACACCCTTGGACCTTTGTACTATAAATAGATCACTTAAGGTTTAAGAGAGGGATCTTTTGGAAGCCTGGAAAACTCAAGGAAGCAACCAGTTTTTCCCCATCAAAGTGTTCAACCATGAGCCCTATGGTGAACTAATCTCCAAGCAAGGCGAAGGGATGAATCCCTAGGTGTAGTTGTTCCTATCTTCCCTTATTTGATTCAGTTGTAATAGGAATTTATTGTCAAAACATTGTTATGATTTACTTTTTAATCTAATTATAAGATTTTATCTGTTTCGGTGATTGTGTCTTTCTCCTTGATATAAATTTAGTCATGCTTTTCTTATGTCAAGATTGTTTGGGTATAATTGAGTCCGGTAGATTTAGCCTTTAGGTTTGTCCATTATTGCAATATTGTTAACAATGATATATTGTCGTTTGTTGATAAACCTATAGGATAGATCATGTGTGCATGAATCGAAAATAAAAAGTATTTCATAACAATCATATTAGAGTTTATATATGTGCTCATTGAATATTTACTGATTGCCTGTTTGGGATGTGAAACTCGTAATCCAGATTAAAACAACTGAATCAAGTTAGGAATAGGGCAACGAACCTAGGGAGGATTCCCAGATCCTTGTTGTTTCCCTATTATATTTTACAATCTACTTTACACAATTACTTCATTACAAAAAGTTCATATTTTCTCACTTAAATCTTTATCGTTTGTGTTATGGTTCACACTTTTTTTTGTAGTTAACTTGTTTCTCTGTGGAATTGACACCCCAAAGTTGTGCTACAACAATCGCGTTATGTTTTGGGCGTAATCAAATTTTGGCGCCGTTGTCGGGGAGATGCGCTTAAGTACAAGGAAGATTGTCAACCTTGAGACAAGACAGTAGAAGAATTGTAGATAATTTTTCTTTTCAGCAGTTTGTAAAGGCGGTAACTTCGTTCCCTCTTTTAGCTTGCTGCATTAATTTTATTTTATTTTATTCTTTCTTTTTATAGTATTTTTTTATTATTTTTGTGATATTGCATGCCCCGATATAGAGATGCTTTGGGTAGATTTACTTGTAGGCCTGTGTTAGAGTCAGAATTAAATTCTTTTCTAAATCTTTTATTTGATAAACTATCTAGTCCCGAAGAGATGAGTGAACACGAAGATCAACCCCCTAGAACCCTTCAGGATTATCTCCACCCTACATGCATAACCACACCATCATGCATCATGTTTCCAGCCAATACTCACCATTTAGATTTTAAAACAGGTATGATACAATTACTCCCTACATTTCATGGCTTAGAAAGTGAAAACTCATATGTGCACATTAGAGAGTTTGAAGAAGTAGTTGCGACTTTTCATAGTCAAGATGCAACTGCTAACATTGTGAGACTTAAGTTCTTTCCTTTCGCTTCGAAAGATAGAGCTAAGAGTTAGCTATACTCACTGAGACCACGATCTATTGGGTCGTGGACTGAGATGACTTGGATTTTTTTTAATAAATACTTCCCCCAACATAAGACCAATGCTTTAAAAAGGCAAATCTCCACCTTTGCATAAAAGGATAGTGAGACTTTACATCAGTCTTGGGAGAGATTTAAGGAGTTGTTGAGTATGTGCCCTCACTATGGGTATAAGAATTGGCGCTTAGTGAGCTATTTTTATGAGGGACTTACATATAGGGAGCGCCAATTTGTAGAGATGATGCGTAATGGTGACTTTTTAGAAAAAGATCCTGATGAGGCCATAGAGTACCTCAATGAGCTTGCTGAAAAAACTTACACTTGTACTGGACCAAGTGCTACTGAAAGCACAAACAGGTCACGACCTGTAGGAAACCAAAATGGTGGTGGAATTTATCATCTTAGGGAAGAGGACAACCTAAAAGCTAAGGTAGAGATGCTCACTAAGGAACTAGAGGTGTTAAAGACTAAAAGCTCAAAGCCAACACAAGTAGCTAATCATGCAACGTCTTTAAAACCATGTTTTGTGTGTGGTGGAGTAGATCATCTTGCCCAAGAGTGCCCCACATTTACTGAAATGAGAGGGATGTATGAGAAACAATGTAATGCCTTAGGTATATACAAGAAGCCTTTTTTACCTTTCTCTGATACCTATAATCCAGAGTGGTGGAATCACCCCAATCTTAGCTGAAAATCTGAAAACCAGCCGCCTACACAACCCCCTAGATCATATCCTGCAAAATATCATGCACCTGCACCTGCACCTTCTAAGAGTCCTTTAGAAGAAACTTTACATGCTTTTATTGAGGCATAAGATAAGACTAATCAAAGGCTTGAATCTTTAATTACGCAGGTTATTGAATAACATAAGGATCTAAAGAGCCAAATGTCCAAGTTAATGAACTCCTTGAGTGTGAATGAGTGAGGTCAGTTCCCTTCCGAAGCTCAGTCCGCACACAATGGAAAACACCTGGCACAAAAGAATTTGAAAGAGGTGAATGCCATTGTGACACTTAGTGGTAAGTCATTACACATCCCAACACCGAACAAATCAGAGGCTACGGATGAGAGCCACCAAGTATATATGATTGACTCACCCATGGAAAAGGTCCATTACCTTAATCTATTGGAGTCAATCCATACCCATGGGTTCACAAGAGCATATATTGAGCCAAAATCTGGAGAAGTTACTGATGACATCCTTGAGGCCTCTTCAAAGCATACAAGCACCCAATTTGACAGTGAAGCAGTTGCTGGTGCATTCAGCTAATGTTTGTCTAGGAGGGAATAAGAATATCTGACTGAAGATGTAAAACTTAGCACTCATGGGAGGCACCCCACAGTATATCATCTTACTTTTATTGTTTTCGTATTCTTTTTTTTTGTTTATTGTTCATATTTTTTTTCTTTTCTGTTTTCCAGTATTAACTTAGTATTTTTTTTGGGACAAATATACGAAGCAGTTCAAATGGTGGAGCACAATTTTTAGCTTATGTGCACCTTTGGCCACAAAGGGAGTTTCCTTTACTCTTTCTTTTACATTGAGGTCAATGCAATTTTTAAGTTGGGGGTGGAGGAAACGCATCTCTTTGTTTCCATATTCTTTATTTTCATATATTTTTTTCTTTTTCCATTGAACTGCTTAGTGTCGTTCTCCCTTTTTGTTTGTTTTTAGCATGCTTTGTGTTAGTCTTAGAGTTAATTCACATGTCAATGATATGAACCTAATTGAGATAGAATATAGCATTTAGAAGAAGTTAAATCTTACTTCAGTTTGAGAATAATTTAAATATCAATCTTCATTTGGTTTGAGACTCTAGTTAGTGGTAAGATTGCATGATTAGTCTAAAGCATTTAGAGAAGTTTTATGTGTGATTGTTTTGTGAATACTTTTGCGGTCTCAACAAGCTCTAGAACTTATTTGATATTCACTTAAGGCGAATTCCTAGAATGTACATTACTTAGGATATGATATAGGCCATTTTTGGACCGTTTGAGCCTTTCGAACTTACCCTTTCTATATTCATCACTAGTCACCTGTTTGAGCCTTTTTCTTGAAAAAAAATTTGAGTCTTATTTCTTTTAATAGCCCATTTACTCACCTTTATGAGCCTAAAAATATTTTATCCTTACCTTTCTTTTAAAAGAACTTAGTTATACACATTTATTGAGAAGCACTTAAAAGGAGTAAGGATGGAAATATGAAAACCATAACCCAAGTACACTAAATGAGATCAGTTGGGGGTTGTGGAAAAGAAAAAAAAAAGAAAAGAAAAATGAAAAAAGAGGTGAATGGTCTTATGCCAAAATACAAAAGAAAAGAAAAGAGAAGTGAATTATGGCAAAGAAGAAAGAAAAGAAAAGAAAAGAAAAGCGGTGATTTGAGAAAAATGCTTGAAAAATGGTTGAAAAAGTTGGGTGTCGAAGAAAGGTTATCTAGTGCTTAAAAGTGGTTGTGTTTAAAGCTAAGAGATTGAGTTCTTTTACTTGTGAATCCTTCCCATTCTTTCTTAACCTTTACCTTAGCCTAACGTTACAAGCTTATTAAAGACCTATTGATCCATTGTAATGTGATTTTTCTACAATAGTGGAGAGTGGTTTGAAATGTAAGCCTATGGAGCTTGTTTTTGTGATTGATGTCATGAAATTTATCATGTTTTAGAGGCCAAGACTTGAATTCACGAATCTTATGCATAAAATCATCTGGATGTTCAGATTAATGGATTGTGGTAAGATGGATGTTAAGAGTCAATAACGATTTTAAGATTGATGTTTGGATTACTTTCGAACTTAGGTGAATTTAAATGATTCTATGTGTTGTGTGTTATATGAAATTTTTTAGATAAAATGTGAATTACTCTTGGTTAACACTAATATTGCTTTACTTTACTTTGATTCCTACCATGGAATTCATCTCTTGTCTTCGCTTGAATTGTTAGGGACTAGCAATAAGCTAGTTGAGGGTTGTGATGAGAGCCATAAAATGCATCTCAACAGTGTTTATTTGTTAGCATTTTAGGATTAATCTTGGTCTTTATTGCACTTTTATATGTTAATAACTCTTAAGTGATATTATTGGACCACTGACTTATTTCTTTGCATTTTCAGATACTTTGAGTCCAAAAGAGAAGAAAAAGCGATCGTTGCTTAAAGCGCCAAGATTTCATGCATAACGGAGTGTCGGAGTGGTTGTGGAGAAGCAAACATAAAGAAAAAAATAAGTCATCAGTATGCACCGCGGTGCCCAGAAGTACACCCAACCAAAGCTAAAGCCAACACCGCAGTGCCCATAAAAGAGCACCGCAGCACGCACATGATGTTATATCTCCGAGTTAGAACTTAATTAGGGTTTTAAGCAATAGATTAAACCCGAAAACACCCTTGGACCTTTGTACTATAAATAGATCACTTAGGGTTTAAGAGAGGGATCTTTTGGAAGCCTGGAAAACTCAAGGAAGCAACCAATTCTTCCCCATCAAAGTGTTCAGCCATGAGCCCCATGGAAAACTAATCTCCAAGCAAGGCGAAGGGATGAATCCCTAGGTGCAATTGTTCCTATCTTCCCTTATTTGATTCAGTTGTAATAGAAATTTATTGTCAAAACATTGTTAAGATTTACTTTTTGATCTAATTATAAGATTTTATCTATTATGGTGATTGTATCTTTCTCCTTGATATAAATTTAGTCATGCTTTTCTTATGTCAAGATTGTTTGGGTATAATTGAGTCTAGTAGATTTAGCCTTTAGGTTTGTCCATTACTGCAATATTGTCAACAAATAAGTTGTCGTTTCTTGATAAACCTATGGGATAGATCATGTGTGCATGAATCGAAAATAAAAAGTATTTTATAACAATCATATTAGGGTTTATATATGTGCTCATTGAATATTTACCGATTGCCTGTTTGGGATGTGAAACTTGCAATCGAGATTAAAACAGTTGAATCAAGTTAGGAATAGGGCAACGAACCTAGGGAGGATTCTCGGATCCTTGTTGTTTCCCTATTATATTTTACAATCTATTTTACACAATTACTTCATTACCAAAAGTTCATTTTTTCTCACTTAAATCTTTATCGTTTATGTTATGGTTCACACCTTCTTTTATAGTTAACTTGTTTCCCTGTGGAATCGACACCCCAAAGCTGTGCTACAACAACCGCGTTATATTTTGGGCGTAATCAGGAATGCATGGTGGTACTGATCTTCTGGGACACGCTGGAGGCCGCGGTGCACAACTAGACCTGATGCTGAACTTCTTCATTTGTTTAATTCTTTGACAAACCCCAACAATATTTACCTTTGTCTAAGCAATTAAACCCGAACCCATTATGCAGAGAACTCAGGATCCAAACTCAAATTGAGTCACCATATCAATCGACTCCAATCCTAAGAAGTCCAAGGCAATGATTGAACTTTCTTAGAGGTAGAACTTTAGTACTTAAATATGCAGGATTTTCTTTCGTTGCGACTTTGTCCACATGAATGCATCCTTTCGTAACATTTTCCTGAATGAAATGATACTGAACATCCATATGCTTAATCCTTTCATAGAACATCGGATTCTTACACAAGTGCAATGCACTTTGGCTATCCGAATACACCACCACCTGCTCTTTCAGGACCTTCAACTCTTCCAACAACCCTTTGCACAACATAGCCTCTTTGATGGCTTCCATTGCCGCTATGTACTTAGCCTCGGTTGTTGAGAGTGCTACCACCAGCTACAACTGAGCCTTCCAACTTATACAGCATCCATCTAAGTTGAAAAAGTATGAGGCAATCGATCTTCTTTTATCCCGGCCTGCTCTATAGTTCGAATCTGCATAACCTTCAAGACAGATAGACTTACCCCTCTTCTCGTAAACAAGCCCCACATCTGGGCTTCCCTTCAAGTACCTCAGCAACCACTTCATCCCAAGCAAATGCTCCTTTTCGGGATTACTCATAAGCCTGCTGAGAATACTCAAAGCATGAAAAATGTCGGGTCTAATGCTTACCATCATGAACATGACTGATCCAACCGAACTAGAGTAAGGGACCTTTTCCATTTCCTTCTTCTCCTCATTCGATCTCCGACATTGATCGCTGGAGAACTCGAAATGACCAGCAAGAGGAACCTTCATTGGTTTGCTATCTTCCATAGAAAACTTAGATATCATCTTTTCTATATAGGAAGTCTAAGAAATCTTCAATCTGTTTCAGTCCATTTCTCGGATTATACTCATCCCAAAGATCTTCTGTGTGTGGCCAAGATCCTTCATCTCAAACTCCGAACTGAGTTGAGACTTCAACTTTTTTATCATCTCCCTGCTGTTCCCAACCAACTGCATATCATCGACATAGATGAGACTAATCACTATTTTCTCCACCTTGTGACCTTTGTAGTACAAGTATGAATCATAGTAGCTCCTCATGAAACCCAAACTAGTCATGAAGGAATCAAACCTCTTATTCCATTGCCGAGGTGATTGCTTTAGGCCATAGAGAGATTTCTTCAATTTGCACACCAAATCTCCCTGCCTTCCTTCCTCACAGCCTTCGAGTTGCCTCATGTAGATGGTTTCATCAATCTCTCCATGTAAGAACGCTGCTGATAACTCTGTGATAAGAGCCATAAAATTCATTATAATTGTACTTATTTGTTAGCACTTTAGGGTTGATTTAGGTCTTAATTGCATTTTTATTCATTAACAACTCTAAAGTGGTATTTTTGGAGCATTAACTTATTTCGGTGCATTTTTCAGGTATCTTGATCTAAAAGAGATGGAATAGCTATCATCATTTTAAACACGAAGCTCCATTGAAAACTCAAGAAAAAGAATGGTCGTTGAAGAGCCAAGATGAAGAGAAACTAAGAAAAGAGTTTTCATTAAGTTGTTGGAGTTGCCATACGAATCAATCATCTTTACAAATTAAACTGTATTGATGTAGGAAGAGCCAGGAAGTGTGCCATATATTCTCAGAAAGATCTAGAAGTCTACTTTCTGGAGGATTTTACGGTTCATTAAAATCATTTTTCTAGAGAAAGTTATGGCAATTTTAGTGGACAGAGGTCATACCTCCTGGTTCAGCATCAGCCGCACCTCACAGCACCAAAATGCACAGAGAGGACAGAAACTCAGGGCTGCAGCACCAGGATGTTGGTGCTGCAGCGCTGGTAGCTTACACAAAGAAGGATTTGGACAGAAATTTGGCGCTGTAGCGCCAGAAAGTTGGAGCTGCAGCGCCAGAATTAGGGTTTCTTTATGTCTTGGCGCTGCAGCGCTGGGATGTTGGCGCTGCAGCGCTGGGATGTTGGCGCTGCAGCGCCAACCCGCGAATTTTGAATGTTATAAATTGAAACCCTAGCTGAACAAGAAGGGAATCTGGAAAAGAGGCGGAAAAGAGAAGAAAGAAAACAGAATTTGGAGGAGAGGAGACACGAAAGGAGGCTTGGAGACACTCCGGGAGGCTACGCATCAAGCTTTTAATCATTCTTCTTCGGTTTTGTATTCTTTTATTCTATCTATGTTGATGTTTTATAATATGAACATGGGTTGTTTGAACATGATTATGGAGTAGATATTTTTGTGTTAAGGATAGATGGATCCTAAACCTTTATCTTGAGTTGTTGTTTGGACAAGTGGAATTTAATGTGTTTTTCAAAGAGTGTGTTTTATTGTTCTTAATGCTTTTTATTATTTTGATTCCTTCTTTGGGCATGGTGATGTGTCGAATAGAGAAGCCATGTTATTATGAATGGTTGAACTAATAAATATGATATTGGATTTTTATGTATGCAAAGGCCAGGGTAAAACACGCCATGAATGGAATAGGAGTAACCGAATAGGGATTCTAGGAAGTTCATGTGGTCCGTTTAAATCGTAACCGAATAGGGAGATTTAACTGAAAGGAATCCAAAAACACTTAATGCTTCTCAATTTAAGTTAATCTAGAATAGACCTAGAATACGGATATTCGAAGTTAATGATTCTTGAGATTGTGGTTAGACCCGGAATATGGATAACCAATTTATTGGGGATTCTACCATCTTGGAAAACATATTAAACGAAACTTATCCATTCGAAACTCTTGTCAATTATGGTTTAGGTGAAGTCGAGTCCTTAGCACGTTAGTTCATAAGAGTTTTCATTCCAAAATTTGCTAATCTTCCATTATTTACTATTGCATTCTGTTTTTCCTTAGTTAATTGTTAGTAAATCTTTCCCCTACAATTATTCGTTTGCTCAAATAACAGTAAAAGTTAAGTCATAATTTTTTTAGTATTTGATCAGTCCTCGTTGGGAACGATATTCACTCATCATTTTATTACTTGAACGATTAGTGCACTTGCTAGTGTCAATTTCATCGCATCAAGTTTTTGGCGTCGTTCCCGGGGACTGAAATAAACTATTATGTTTATTGTGATTCAACTTGTTAATTTCAGAGTTTTTTTTTAATTTGGTTTTTAAGTCTATTTTGCAGGGTTTTCATTTCTAGTGCATGACACGTACTAGTGGGAGAATACTTGTGGAATTAAATCCAGAGATTGAGCGCACGTTTCACTCTTTGAGAAGAGCAGCACCAGTAACAATTAATACAATGGCAGAAGGAAACAATGCAGAGGTGCAACGTGCACTGTGGGATTATGCCATGCCAAAGATGGATGGTGTTGAATCCAGCATTCGGCGACCACCTATACAAGAGAACAATTTTGAAATTAAGCCCGCCATCATCCAGATGATTCAGCATTCAGTACAATTTGGGGGCTTATCGCAAGAAGATCCGAATGTTCACTTGGCGAATTTCCTGGAAATTTGTGACACATTCAAGCATAACGGAGTATCGGAGGATGAAATTCGTTTAAGGCTTTTCCCATTTTCATTAAGGGATAAAGCAAAAAGCTGGTTGACTTCTTTGCCTGCCGGATCCATAACAACATGGGCAGAATTGGCACATAAGTTTTTAGGGAAGTACTTCCCTCCTGCAAAAACTGCAAAGTTACGTAATGAAATTACTATGTTTTTGCAGATTGATCGAGAGTCACTCTATGAGGCATGGGAGCGCTTTAAAGACCTGTTGAGAAGATGTCCTCATCATGAGTTGCCCACTTGGATGCAGGTACAAACTTTTTATAATGGTTTAACTAGTGCAACCCGAAATATGATTGATGCAGCTGGAGGTGGCACGATCATGAGAAAAACTCCAGAAAAGGCTCTTGAATTGCTAGAAGAGATGGCCATAAATTCTTATCAATGGCCAGTTGAAAGGCTACCTGTTAATAGAGCTTCAGGATTGCACAATATAGATGTTGTTACAGCTTTAACAGCACAAATGAAGGTTCTCACCAAGAAGATTGATGGACTTAATCCCAACTCACATACAATATGTGAATTGTGTGGTGGTAGTGGCCATCACAGCAGTAGCTGTCAAGGTAATCAGTTTGCATATAATTCATCTGCTGAACAAGCTAATTTTGTTTCAAATTTTCACAGGTAGAACAATCCATACAGCAACACATATAATCCGGGATGGAGGAATCATTCAAACTTCTCGTGGAATCAAAGCAATGCAAAGCAACCTCATCCTGAATACACTCCTCAAGAAAAGAAGTCCAACTTGGAGGATATGATGGCCAAATTTTTAAGTACAGCAGAAACAAGATTCCAAAATCAAGAAGCATCCATAAAAAATCTGGAAGTTCAAATCGGTCAACTAGCAAACATAATTTCTGGACGTGCACAAGGTTCCCTCCCGAGCAACACAGAAAAGAATCCTAAGGAGGATGTCATGGCCATAACACTAAGAAGCGGTACACAATTGGAAGAGCCACAACCTAAAGAAATCACTCATCAAGAAGGGGAGAAAGAAGAGACCACGCAAGAAGAACATGTTTCAGAAAAGAAGTCTACTGGTAAAGGTTTGATCGATTCTAACTCTGAAACTAAATATATGCCACCTCTTCCCTATCCTCATAAATTTATGAAAGAAAAATTAGATAAGCAATTTTCAAAATTTTTAGAGATTTTCAAGAAATTGCATATTAACATTCCGTTTGCAGAGGCTCTATCACAAATGCCTAGTTGCACTAAATTTTTGAAGAAAATTTTGTCTAATAAACGAAAGCTTGAGGAACATGGAAAGGTGATGTTAACTGAAGAGTGCAGTGCCATACTGCAAAACAAGCTACCTCCAAAATTGGAAGATCCAGGGAGTTTTACTATACCTTGTACTTTAGGAAATTCATTTTTTGATAAAGCTTTATATGACCTTGGTGCAAGTATCAATCTTATGCCTCTTTCAATTTTCAGGAAACTTGGATTAGAAGAAATCAAAACAACAACAGTGTCATTGCAATTAGCTGATCGATCTATTAAGAGACCACGGGGAATTATAGAAGATGTACTGGTAAAGGTCGATAAATTTATATTCCCTGTAGACTTCATTGTTCTCGACATGGAAGAGAATCGTGAGGTACCTCTTATACTTGGACGTCCATTCCTTGCTACAGTGAGAGCCCTAATTGATGTACAACAAGGGAAATTGATTTTGAGAGTCAATGATGAGCAAGTAGTTTTTGATATGTATAAAATTATGAAATACCCTTCTGGCTTATCTACTTCTTCTTGTTTTCATGTGGATATTGTTGATAACCAATTTGAGGAGTTTCAGGAGAAAACATTAAATGAAGATACTTTGGAGAGATGTATCATGGAAACGGGAACTAATACCACTGAAAAACTCATCATCGAAGAAGAAGCAAGGAACTTGGAGTCTGAAATGGGAAAAGAAGTGCCAGAAGAACAAATAATAATAACTGAATTGAAAACTTTACTTGCTCATTTAAAATATGCTTATTTAGAGAAAAATATTTTCCCTGTGATAATATTTTCTTCGTTGACAGGTAAAATGGAAGAACGGTTGCTGGAAATCCTAAGAAGGCACATATTTTCGGGAAAGCTGAAATCCCGGTGGACCGGATCGTATACCATGATAAATGTCTCACCTTTCAGTGTCGTTAAGGTTCGACATGAGAAAAACAAGAAGACATTCAAGATTAACGGGCACATATTGAAGCACTACATTACGGGGACTTTTGACCCTAAATCGTCCACCACCGTTCTCCAAGAGCCATAAAATAGAAAGTCAAGCTAAAGATTATAAATTAGAACTACCATTTTGGGTCTTACTTTTTAATTTTTTTTTTCTTGCTTTTTGAAATTATTTGTGGTGTTTCAATTTTTTTTTGTTGCTTAATTTATTTGTTATTTCAATTTTCATGCCCTTACGATGTGTATTTTTGATTTATTTTTCAGCTCTACGTGGAGCCATAACAGAAATTCAATGCTACAGCGCCAGAAAATTGGAGCTGCAGCGCCAAGGCCTTCAATTTCACGCATCAGCCCAGAAATCCAGCGCTGCAGCCTCACAAACTCAGCGCTATAGCACCAGGACCTGATCGTTCAAAACCAATAATCCAGACAGGCCGCAAGCTGACATTTAAATGCACAGCCCTTCCATAGTTAGGGCACTCTAAAATTTAATTCCCAGCTGCTCTCCCTCTCCACTACCACCATATCCCGATCATAGCAGTAATCATAAGGATGAGGACATTGACAAAGACGATTGATTCGACCTCCAACTAATCAGGGGAGTTCCTTTCTCTTGCTTTATATTTCAAATTCTATACATTGCGGACAATGTATTATTTAAGTTTGGGGGTGGGAACTTTATCTGAATGTGTGCACTGCTTATGTTTCTAGTTATTTTCCTATTTGTGTTTTTTGAGTGCTTTCTATTGTTTGATTTTGATTTTGCCAATGATGAGAAATAGATTGACTTGATTATAGCCATTGAAAATTTGAAAAATGTTGCGTTTGTCTGTGTGCTTGAATTTGTTATTTGGATTTATTTTACATCGAACTCTTTGAACTCAATGAGCACTTACACCTAAGCACTTTGTTGTCTTGCTGTTTCGGAGAGTGTTTATGTGAGCAGTGTAGTCTTGTGATCTCTTGGACTCTAGAACTTGTTTGAAGACCACTCGAGGCGAAATCCTAGGTAGTACAGTACCAAAGAACGGATCCAGGCCATGTTTGGAAAGTTTGAGCCATTTTAGCCAACCCTTGATATGTGACTATCTTTAGTATTCCCCTTTTGAGCTTGGATACATATTGTTTTGTCACCCAATCATATAACCTATTTCCCTTTCAAATATATATATATAAAAAATAAAAATAAAAATTATCTCCACCTTTCACCTATAAGCACATTGATTAATAAAGGGACTATTCTCTTAAGTGGTGATAGAGGATTGAGCAAGAGGAAGCGGCTCTCCCTTGGCTATGATATGTGTTACATATTTCCCATCGAGAGAGACCAAGGAAAAGATCAAAGTCAAAAAGGTTTACCATATGAACTATTTGATAAAGTTGTATTCTGCCTATCACAGGCAGCTGGCAAAGCTGTGTTTGATCGTCATGTACATGCTATGCTATAGTTTCAGTAATGCACACAGAAACAAATACTAGTGCTACTATAGTACAAGCATACCAAAAAAAAAAAAAAAGAAGAAGAAGAAGAAGAAGATGTGACAAGAGCAAAAGTATTGGAAGTATTCCATGATAACTGAGGGAAAGTTTGAAATAAAATATTTATTGGTTGATGTGCTTAAGGTGATGTGAACCTCAAATCAATCTTTCACCATACCTTAACCTTAGCCAAAGTTATAAGCTGAATAAAGTCTTGGTGATCTCGGGTATTGTCATGGCCTACATTAGTGGAGAGTGGTGTGAAAAGTAAGCTTATGGACTTTGAAAGATTGGCATTATCCTACTTGCTTGCATAAACCGATCAGAGTGGCGAGACGATTAAGTTTATAAAGGTGTTGCACACACACACGTTTGAAGAATTTGATGTAAGATAAGGCTAGCAATAAATTTGAAATTCTAGACATTGGCATCATTTGGAAAGTTTTCTTGTGCGTTATAATTTTTATGCAATCTTTGAGGCATGCTATATCAAATCTAATCAAACCATCTCGCACTCTTAGGATGTGTGTGCATAGAATTTTGTTCTAGTTTGCTCGAGGACTAGCAAAAACGTAAGTTTGGGGGTGTGATAACTCTATGATAAGAGCCATAAAATGCATTATAATTGTACTTATTTGTTAGCACTTTAGGGTTGATTTAGGTCTTAATTGCATTTTTATTCATTAACAACTCTAAAGTGGTATTTTTGGAGCATTAACTTATTTCGGTGTATTTTTCAGGTATCTTGATCTAAAAGAGATGGAAGAGCTATCATCATTTTAAACACGAAGCTCCATTGAACACTCAAGCAAAAGAATGGTCGTGGAAGAGCCAAGATGAAGAGAAACTAAGGAAGGAGTTTTCACTAAGTTGTTGGAGTTGCCATGCGAATCAACCACCTTTACAAATTAAACTGTATTTATGTAGGAAGAGCCAGGAAGTGTGCTACATATTCTCAGAAAGATCTGGAAGTCTACTTTCTGGAAGATTTTACGGTTCATTAAAATCATTTTTCTAGAGAAAGTTATGGCAATTTTAGCGGACAGAGGTCATACCTCCTGGTTCAGCATCAGCCGCACCTCACAGCACCAAAATGCACAAAGAGGACAGAAACTCAAGGCTGCAGCACCAGGATATTGGCGCTGCAGTGCTGGTAGCTTACAAAAAGAAGGATTTGGACAGAAATTTGGCACTGCAGCGCCAGAATTAGGGTTTCTTTATGTCTTGGCGCTGCAGCGCTGGGATGTTGGCGCTGCAGCGCCAGCCCGCGAATTTTGAATGTTATAAATTGAAACCCTAGCTGAACAAGAAGGGAATCTGGAAAAGAGGCGGAAAAGAGAAGAAAGAAAACATAATTTGGAGGAGAGGAGACATGAAAGGAGGCTTGGAGACACTCCGGGAGGCTACGCATCAAGCTTTTAATCATTCTTCTCCGGTTTTGTGTTCTTTTATTCTATCTATGTTGATGTTTTATAATATGAACATGGGTTGTTTGAACATGATTATGGAGTAGATATTTTTGTGTTAAGGATAGATGGATCCTAAACTTTTATCTTGAGTTGTTGTTTGGACAAGTGGAATTTAATGTGTTTTTCAAAGAGTGTGTTTTATTGTTCTTAATGCTTTTTATTATTTTGATTCCTTCTTTGGGCATGGTGATGTGTCGAATAGAGAAGCCATGCTCTTATGAATGGTTGAACTAATAAATATGATATTGGATTTTTATGTATGCAAAGGCCAGGGTAAAACACGCCATGAATGGAATATGAGTAACCGAATAGGGATTCTAGGAAGTTCATGTGGTCCGTTTAAATCGTAACCGAATAGGGAGATTTAACTGAAAGGAATCCAAAAACACTTAATGCTTCTCAATTTGAGTTAATCTAGAATAGACCTAGAATACGGATATTCGAAGTTAATGATTCTTGAGATTGTGGTTAGACCCGGAATATGGATAACCAATTTATTGGGGATTCTACCATCTTGGAAAACATATTAAACGAAACTTGTCCATTTGAAACTCTTGTCAATTATGGTTTAGGTGAAGTCGAGTCCTTAGCACATTAGTTCATAAGAGTTTTCATTCCAAAATTTGCTAATCTTCCATTATTTACTATTGCGTTCTGTTTTTCCTTAGTTAATTGTTAGTAAATCTTTCCCCTACAATTATTCGTTTGCTCAAATAACAGTAAAAGTTAAGTCATAATTTTTGTAGTATTTGATCAGTCCTCGTTGGGAACGATATTCACTCATCATTTTATTACTTGAATGATTAGTGCACTTGCTAGTGTCAATTTCATCGCATCAGCTGCATTCACATCCATTTTCTCGATTTCCCAATTAAATTAGACCACCATAGCTAACACTATCTTTATCGTCTTGTATTTCACAACCGGTGAGAATATTTCGGTGAAATCCATGCCTTCTCTTTATGTGAACCCCTTCACCACCAGCCTAGCCTTATACCGAACTTCATCCCTTGGAATGTTCCCTTCTTTGTTCTTGTAAATCCACTTACAATCCACTTTATGTTTTTCTGGTTTGGGCACCAATTCCCAAGAGTTGTTCTTCCTCAAAGAATCTATTTCTTCCTTCATGGTTAGCTTCCATCTTGACGAATCCTTACATTCCATGGCATCCATATAAGTTTCTGGTTCACTTATCCCACTTTCTGTCCAAGGAGTTGCTGCATTTGCAGCAGCAAAACCATATCTCAAAGGTGGTCTGACCAACCTTCTTTCCCGGTCCCTTGTGAGTTATTAGTCATTCTGACTTGCTGCATCATCCCCTTCTAGTTCAGCCTCCTCCTAAGTATCTTGAGCTTGGCCTTCATCAATGGGCTCTACCTGGCCCGAACCCTCTTGCTTTCCTTGCTCTACCTGAACTAAATTTTCCTTGATGCCATGCTCCACAAATACCGGGCTGGTTTGCCCACCATCCCCTACAGGGTTAGTTTTCTCCAAATAGAGAAATAAATGCTCATTAAAAATGATATCCCTACTTATTATGAGTTTCATTCCTTTTAGTTCTAAGGACCACAACCTATACCCCTTAACCCCTTCCCCATATCCTAGAAACACATATTTTCTTAACCTTGGGCTAAATTTATCATCCTTTTGATGTGCAAACGCAATACATCCAAAAGTCCTAAGGTTGTTCAACTCTGGGGGATTTCCACTCCACATCTCTTCGGGAGTCTTAAGATCCATAGCCCTAGAGGGTGATCTATTAACCAAATACGCAGTAGTAGACACCGTTTCCCCCCAAAAATATTTGGGTAATCCGGAATCAATTAATATGCACCTAACCTTTTCCATAAGGGTCCTATTCATCCTCTCAATAATTCCATTTTGCTGAGGGGTTTTCACAACCGTTCTATGTCTTAGAATCTCATTTAACTCATAGAATTTGTCAAAATCCTTATTAAAAAATTCTAAGCCATTATCGGTTCGTAAAACCTTAACTACCTTACTCGTTTGTGTCTCCAGCAACTTTTTCCATACTACAAATTTATTCAAAGCATCTTATTTATTTTTAAGCAAATAAACTCAAACCTTTCTTGAATAATCATGAATTAAGGATAGAAAGTAAAAGTTACCTCCCTATGTTGGTGTTTCTTGCTGGTCCCCAAAGATCCACATGAATGTAGTCAAGAATGCCCTTAGACTTGTGCACTCCAGTGTTGAAGCTGACCCGATGTTGCTTCCCAAGAACACAACTCTCGCAGAAATCAATTTTTTCTACATTGTCACCATCAAGTAAACCATTCTTGCTGAGAACTTGCAGGCCCTTTTCGCTCATGTGTCCCAAGTGATTGTGCCAAAGAGCTGCCTTATCCATCTTAGCCATCAAGCTTGCTGCTTGATCCTTGATGTCCGTGTCTCCGATCATCTCATAGAGACCACCCTTTACTGCTGCTTTGATCACTATCAAAGATCCCTTGGTTACCTTAATCTTTCCTCCATCTGCTTTGTATATGTACCCCATGGAATCCAACTACCCCAATGAGGTCAAATTTCTTCTCAAATTTAGAAGATATCTCACATTCTGTAGCAGCCTTATAACTCTATCAAACATCCTCAACTGGATGTCTCCTATACCCCTCACTTGGTAAAAAGTATCATTCCCCAAGAAAACTTTCCATCATTGGTTTCCTTGAAATTCTTGAACCAATCCCGGTGAGGACACATGTGATAAGTGCACCCGGAATCCAAGATCTATCTCTCGCTGAGTTGCTACTTGCTCACATTTGAGCACACAACAAGAACATCAACTTGCTATTCTTCCTTGGAAACCGAAACCTCTCCATTGTTGGTATGGCCTCTTCATTTCTCATCCATTATCATCTTCTTGCAATCTTTCTTGAAATAACCCTCCTTATGGTAGTAGTAGCATCTATTTCCTCCAAATCTCGATTTAGAGTGCGCTCTCCCATGGCTTTGTCCTTTACCATTTGGTTTGTCCTGGTAGTAGTCATGGATGTTGCTGTCATACTGAGTTGCTGGTCTTCCTCTAACGAATAACCCTTCCCCACTTGATGCTTCCCTCATTTTGGCTTTGAAATCATGAGCCCTTATAGCATTGATCACAATTTCTTTGGTTAGTGTATCTCTTCCATATTCAATAGTATTAATCAAACTTTCAAAATAATCAGGAAGAGAATTCAATAACATAACAGCCAATTGTTCATCCGGGAATGTTATACTACAACTAACCAAATCTTGAACTAGTTTATTAAACACATCGAGATTATCTTGCAACTCTTTATTAGGATCCATTTTAAAAGCAAAGATTCGTTTCAAAAGATGTATCTTATTAGGGAGAGTTTTGGTAAGAAATAACTCACCTAGTTTCTTCCAAATGGCAATTGGATCTTCCGAGTCTCCACACTCCCTTGTGACACTATCCGACATGTGCAGAAAGATGGTGCTGTATGCCATCTTCTTCATCTCATTCTGCTAGACCTCCTTGATATTTGCTGAAAAAGCGTCATCTTCTCCAATAGCCAAGTCCACCTTTTGTTGCATAAGAACCGCTTTGATTTTCCGCTTCCAAAGGGCAAAGTCTTCCTTTCCATTAAACTTCTTAACAATGAAGTTTGAACCCATCTTGCAGAGAAAATCTCAAGATTTATGCAAAACCCACAATTGGTTTCCAACTTTTAAACTTCAAGAACACGATCAACTCTTGATCTCAACACCGCTCTTGAACCTCAAGAACACGATCAACTCTTGATCTTAACACCATTCTTGAATCTCCCAAGAAGTTTCCTTTGATTCTTGCTCGGATGCCCACTGTATCACCACCAAAGAATCCTTTGATTCTTAGAACCGAGCTCTGATACCACTGTTGGAAAATCACCCTCTTTACCCTGGTTGTGATCTTTTCAAACACCCAAGTCTAGAATGACTTGTACAATGAACAGAAACAAGAATCAAAGCATAAAAGAGAACATAAGAAATTTGTTATTGAGGTTCGGCAATGTGCCTACGTCCCCGTGAGCTCCTCTGAGCTCTCTGCACTAAATCAATGGAGTTCTTACAATTATAGCAACACTTCTTCAAGAACTTTCTTGTTCTTGAAGAACAAAAGAATAGAAAAAGAAAGTAATAAGAACTAAGTGTTTCCCTGGAATTTTCCCCAAGAAAATTACAATTAAAAAGCCCTTGAATCCCCAGTCTATACTACCATCTCTCTAAACAACCAGCCTCTCTTCAATGAGTCTCTTTTGTGTTTTGTGTCTTTGCACTCTTACACTTGATCTCTCATATGATGTCTCACCTTTGAATTGAGATGATGTCTTCACTTGTTGTTAGAAGACCTTTTTTATATAGCAATGACTTCCTCATCCAATCTTTGAGATCAACCTCAACCCTTAGATCTCAAGAACTAAAGACCCATGACTCTTTAAGAGTCTAAGTAATCCTGTGCGTTTTAACCAAGTCCCACGCACTATCTCAAAGTGCCAATTTAATTGGTGTCAAGGGTGCCTTCGTGCCGCGAGTCAGAAGAGGGGAACCATACTGCTATGTTGGAGGCCGCGGCTTAGGTGGACTATGACAGGGCGCACAGGGCCGTGCCATAGCGCTCACACCTTGAGCCACAGCGCGCATGGTGGTACTGATCTTCTGGGACATGCTGGAGGGAGCACAACCATACCTGATGCTGAACTTCTTCATTTGTTTAATTCTTTGACAAATCCCAACAGGATTTGCATGGCCTAGACAGTAGCACAACTGGACCTATTCTGGATAACAGAAATCAGTCTTGGACAACAGCAAACGCATAGCCTGGATAGCAGCAGAAGTACATGGCCTGAATAGAAAACCTAAAGCAACTTTTCTGTCTACAAAGCCGTCTCCATACAGCTATATATAGGATTTTAGACTCAGATAACAGGGGGTTGAATAGAGGGCTAAACAGATACACATTGAATTTTTAGAGAGCTGTTGTGATTATGTATTGTTGGCTAGGCTAAGTTTTAACCAAGACGAAGAGATGAGCTCCTAGACATAGTAGGTTTGGCTTGTATTTAATTCAGTTATTGGTGTTTTTAACGTTGAATAATTGTTTTGAGCTGCTTCCTTTATTTAATATGAAGTTGATGTTTTTGTGTGATAAACAATTATATTTTCTTCTTCCATAGATTTATTTAACTCCGGTGATTGTTGTTCTTTTTCTCCATATAAGTTCAGTCATGCTTCTCTTATGTGTGGAATTTAGTATGCAATTGATTTTGGTAGATTAATTATATATTGTCTTTTACAGCATTATTTTCTTCGGATATATCGTCGATTTAGGATATCATATATGATCGACCATTGCATTACTTGTAAAAACAAGAAGAGGATTTCTCATAATAATTTACAAAAGAATATTTTTGGTACTTTCACTATTATTTTCCGATTACATATTTGGGATGTGAAATATGTAGTTGAGTTATAATAACTGAATTGATACAAGTTGAAGCTGTGAAATTTAGGAGGGATTGTTGGACCCTTGTGTTGCTCATTATTGATTTTCTTTCACTTAATTCAATTGTTTCATTTAATTCTCAACATTTTCTTAATATTAATTTTTAATTTTGTTTCAATTATTTTTTGTGTGAGACTTTGATTGTAGAACGTTCTCTTCATGGGATCGACACCCCATTCTATATTGCTGCTACCGCTTAGTACTGTTTGGATGTAATTCAATTTACTTTTAGATTTTGGAAAGGTTTTCAAGAAGCTATAGATATGCAATTACAGTTTAGTACAGCTTTTCATCCTCAAACTGATGGGCAGACAGAGAGAATCATCAGAATACTAGAAGATATGCTTAGGGTAAGTGTATTGAGTTTCTTAGTGAGTTGGGGTGCTTATTTGACTTTGATCAAGTTTGCATACAATTATCAGTATCAAACTACTATTGGGATGGCACCATTTGAGGCTTTATATGGTAGAAGGTGCAAAACTCTAGTATGTTGGGAAGAAGTTGGAGAAAGAAGAGTATTTGGGCCAAAATGATAGATTTGACTTCTAAGAGGATCAAACTAGTTAGAAAGAACCTTAGAGTAGCACATAACAGACAAAAGGGATATGCTGATAATAGAAGATGACCTCTTGAGTTTTAGGTTGTTGACTAGGTGTTTTTGAAGATATCTCTGTGGAAGGGTGTATTGAGATTTAAGAAGAAAAGAAAGTTGAGTCCAAGATTTGTGGGGCCATATGAGGTAATTGAAAGAGTTGGACCAGTAGCATACAAATTTGATTTACCTCTCGAGTTAAAACAATTACATAATGTGTTTCATGTTTCACTTTTGAGAAAGTGTTTACATGATGAATCACATAATATTCTGAGTTAGGCTGTAGAATTTCAGGAAGATTTGACCTTTATGCAAGTATCAATCAGAATTCTGGACAGAAATAAACAAGTCTTGCGTAATAAAATTATTCATTTGATTCAGGAGCATGAGGCAAGAATGAGAAATGAGTACCCCCACCTTTTTCATGAGTTAGGTAAGAAAATTTCAGGGACAAAATTTTTATAAGGTGGGTAGAATTGTAATACCCGTATTCTTAAAGTAAGGGTAAAGAAGTAATTCAATAAATATGACATGGAATTAAAATAAAAAAGTAGATATGAAAGATTTATTATTGAATAAAATAATTCTTTATAAAAAAAAAGACAGGACACCTGGTAGTGTGGTGCCAAAAGAAAAAGAAAAAGAAAAAGAAAAGGAAAAAAAAAAGGGTAAACACCTAGACGCTTAGCATCCAGGTGTGTAGCATGCAAATCTCAAGTGTCTTACATTCAAGACACCTTAGAGGAACAAAACGGTGGGAGTTTAATATAAAAACAGTTTTTTTGTTTTGTTTTATTATTTTCCTACCAAATCCTGTTTGGTTTTCTTCTTTCTTCAATTCAAATTACTCTCTTTCTTTAAACACCTGGGGACTCAAAGAAAGGTTGAAAAATTGAAATTTTGAAGAAGTTTACGGTAAAATTTTAAAGAGATTCGAGGCAAGCTTTAAGAAAAACAAAAGGTAATAATGTGAATTTTATTTTTGAAATTATGCATACATGAAATTACCCGGAAATTGATTTAGAAATTTAAAAGGGTATGAATTAAGGAAGAATTGAAGAATAAATTAGAAATTTTAATATAAATATTATGCCAGGCATGATGTATTTTCTGTTATGTATGAAAATTGATTGATTTATTGATTTGGAATTTGAAAATATGTTGATTATTAATTATATAAGAATTTATATTTTAAAAAAGATGGATTAATGAAAATTATGCCGAGAAGTTATATGAAACTTCTGAAAATATGATTGAAAATTTATATGACATATGACGAGATAATTTAATGAATATGATAAAAAAAATAAAAATTTTGAGAAAGAACTGGATAGCTAAATTGAATGCTTGTTTTCATATTATTGCTCATATGTATGAAATAAAAGACTAGGAATGCAGTTGGTCTGCTTTTTTTTCTTCATATTATTGCTCATATGCATAAAATAAAAGACTGGGAAGGCCACCAGTCCAGCAAAAAAAAAAAAGAACCAAGAAGGCAGCCGTTCTAGCTGAAAATAAAAGAACCAAGAAGACAATCGGTCCAGCTGAAAATAAAAGAACCGGGTAAACAGTCGGTCTAGATGAAAATAAAATAACCGGGAAGGCAGTCAGTCTAGCTGAAAATAAAAAAACCAGGAAGGCAGCCGGTCTAGCTGAAACATGTCGATATGTAGGAAGATGTTCCCAGATAATAATATGAAATGATCTGATGAGAAAGAAAGAAAGATAATTTAAATTCATGCATTGCATTTGCTTTAATTATTGATTGGGATGCTAAAGTGTCAGACTTGATTGTGATATATTGATAGATAAATGAGTCTCACAGAGATGCAGATATGATGAGAAAAAAAAATTGACAGTGTTGGAACGATTATCTACTTAAATAAATATGCAAATAATCGTTCTAGTTTTACTTGCAAGTGCACAAGGTCTGTGGTAGCATAGTGTGCAAGTGCGAGATCATTTCCACAGGGATTGGTGAATTTCTATTTAGAATTAGTTTCTTCAAGTTAAAAGAGAAATAACAGTTTGATTGTGAGTAAATAACAGTAATGAGATCATAAGACTACGATATCCACCACTAATTATACTTTCCCACTTGCTAAAGTTTCAGTGCTCTAGCCTTATCACGAATATCTAATGGTTGCCAACCTAAGGGCTTGGCCCACACCTTAGGCTATTGATCTCCCTATGCAACGAGTTAGGCATGGCGTATACTCTAACTTTTTTCTCTCTTAAGGGATTCAGCACTGGTGTATACTGAGTTGTTCTTTAAGCGAGCATGAGGGCTGTGGAGATCGACAACCACATGGGACCTAGGGCTTGGTCCGCTCCCGGTTTCCTATGTTGATTAACCCGAGAATCCGGATAAGATATCCCTTGTTACTAATATCGAACCCAGGACTCGGTCATCCAAATTGATTCGACTAACCTATCCATACCACATGCATACGTTGATCAGACACATACATATGAGGAATGTAAATATAAACAGGTATTAATCAAGTTAAATATTCTAACAAGGCTATAGCAAAGATAATCAATGAATTAATATGTGGTAAAGCATAACTAGGGCTTCAATCGAGCCCTATAGGAGTTTAGTTACACATACTAAGTAAACTAAACATGCTAGTCATAATTAAATAAAAACAGAAAACTAAAACAGAAGAAGACTCTGGAGATGAGTCGTCAATTCCTTTCCTAAGCTCTCTACTTCGAATCTAGAACAAAAGGTGTGTGTTATTTGTTTTACAGGGCTATTTATAGGGTCTTCATGGTGTCCCGAAACCCTAATTCCTTTTTGGAGTCGGAATATTTCTTTCCAATTCTGGCTCTGCCGCCTCTAGAGTGATTGCGCTCGAGCGTATGGGTATGCACTCGAGCCTTCTTCACGTGCACTCGTGCTCTTGTGCACTCAATCCCAATGGCAGAACTTGACTTTTGCTCCTAAAAGCTCCAAATTATTACTTTTTTGTCAAGTCCTATGAAAAACACATAAAACACGAAAATGAAGTAAAATCCATAAAAATAGATAAATAAGTTACTTAACAAATGTAAATTAAGGGGCTTAAATATGACTATTTAAGCACTTATCACACCCCAAAACTTATATATTGCTAGTCCCTTAGCAATACAAAATTAAAGACTATGTTAGAACATAATTTAAAGATAAATTCATTTCCATGATACTCAAAGATTTGGGTTGCACATAAAACTATGATAACCGTTCATGAGTAAGTTTTAGAATAAAAACACATTTTGGATTGCAAAAGGACTTTCAAAAGTTTTAAGTTACTTACCTAAGGTTGGCTTAAGGTATCACAAGTTTGATTTATATATGATGAGTTAGCACATATAAGATGGGGCTTCCATATAATTTTAGCGTATAAGGTTTCGATGCCTAAACTTTTATCGAATTCCTTATCAAAGAGAACAAAAATGGCATAATACTTGCTTTTTTTCTTTTTATCATGCGATCTTTGCCATGTTGAGTTCCATCGAGCTTTCTATTTGACCCTTGTAACGAGTGTTTAGCCAATGACTCCCAAACCAGATGGTTTTAGGGCATTACGTGTAAAGACACCCTTAAGGACTTACTAACTCGAGTCAAAAAGGCTACGGAACTAACAGGTTTTAATGCTTCTAAATGAGTCCCATGCTGCCATGTTGAGTTCCCTCGAGCATTCTAGTTGACCCTTGTAACGAGTGTTTGGCCAATGACTCCCAAACCAAATGGTTTTAGGGCATTAGGTGTAAAGACACCCCTAAGGACTTACTAACTCGAGTCAAAAAGGCTACGGAACTAACAGGTTTTTTATACTTCTTAATGAATTTCCCACCTTTTGATGTGAACACTCAATGCTTACTGAGGCAAGAGGCTCAGTTACTCAGTGGGAAAATTTATTATGATCATTAAAGGTTTACTTTCCACCTTTTGACGTGAACAATCAATGCTTACTAAGGCAAGAGGCCCAGTTACTCAGTGAAAAGTTTTTATTGATCATTAGAAGCCTTTTTTTTATCATTTTTTGCATAATGAACATATTTTTTTTTCTGCTTTATTTTTCTTATGCCAAAGTGTTCTTTTCAATAAGTTATCCATTTACAGTTAGATTATGGAAACATATACAAGAGAATTATATGTCATACCCCACACAAATGTGTGTTAAATGTACTCTTGCAAATTTGGATCAAACTCGTGAATTCTTAGGTGCCTTGAGGTAGGTAACTAAACTTTGTAAAATTCCTATTGCAAGACTATGTGTTCTAGCTTTTAAGATTACTAATGAAGTGTTATCAAAATTTTAAATTAATCAAAATTTTTGTTTATCAAAAGAACATGCATTTATCTTCATACAAAAAAAAAAAAAAACTGGGACTTAGTGTGTGCATGCATTTCAAGTGTGTGTGTGATAGTATCTAGTATCTCCCACTACTCCCAAACTTAAAATACACATTGTCCTCAATGTGTGTGTGGCATGGAAAGATCTGACCTAGGAGATGGAGAACTCGGTTGTTTGTTTGCGGGTCCACACCCCCAAACTTAAATTGGATGCACGCACTGAGTACCTGACAAAGAAAAATAAACATTGTGCTGGAAAACAAAATATGCAAACTTAAACATGTAAATATACTATACTAAAAGATGAAAAGGATATGTCTGGGGTGCCTCCCATGAGCGTTAAGTTTAATATCTTCAACCAGACGGGGTATCTCCTCACTGCTGATTATCAGTGGGTGCAGTCGATGAGGTACCAGGTGCAGGAGGTAAGCGGTCAAGGATGGCCTGTAACATCGCCTCCTGTCGTGTGAACTGTGCCTCTAACCTATCAATCTGCCAATGGATTAAATGGGCTGCCTCATGATCCTCCCGACAGATGTTGGATAACTCACATTGGAACGAGGATAACTCATCCAGAAGATGCTGATACTCCATAGAACCCATATATGGCTGGTCCTCGGGGCATGTGCGACTGGCTGTGGCTCCACTGAGCTCTCCCAAATAAGAGGTGGTCACTCACCGGACCGTCGATAGAGGAACCTCTAATCCCCTTCTTCTTGAAGATATGGCTGAGCAAGAAGGGGAAAGGAAGGCCCCAGGCATTAGTTGTGGTCGTCTGCCGGTTATGCACCCCATCCCAGAATTTGTGTATCTGACTCCATATTACTGCTGGGATGGAGTACCAATGACCTCAATGGAAAGCGTAGAGAGCTTGCAGAAACTGATCCCATATCTGTGTCTTGTGCCCCAAAGGGCACACATTACACTGCAGGACTGAGTCGACGAACCATAGGCGGGGAGGCAGCCTCGATCGGCTCCCCGTATTGTTATGACGGTCGATGTACTGACCAGCACACATATCCTCAATGATGTGTGGGAGAGGGAACGAGTCAGGCTGCTCCTCTATGTGGCTGTCCTCCGGTGAAGTCTCATCACAACAGTGTAACGAGCTGGCTATGTCAGTGGTGGTCAGCTCTATGAATTTGCCCTGGATTGAGGAAGATAAGATCTCTGGCCTGGTGCAGTCGTACGTTAGGTTCTCATAAAAACTGATCACAAATCGAGTGTATACCGTCGAGCAGATCAGTTTAAATAACCGCTTGAGTCCCCGGCTCTTGAATTCTTGGACCGCCCATCTTGTGGTGTCCAAAGTCTTAAAATCCTCTTCTATGTTAAAAGTTGTCTCGAACAGTATTTCACACAATTCGAAACTAGGCCAAGATGTTTGGTGACGGCTGCTAGAAGTGTGGGATGTGAAAGCCATGTGTTGGGGGCAAATAGTAGTGCTTCTGGTGTGATTGCGCTCATACGCAGCTGCTAGTGCGCTCAATCACACAGATTGAATTACGCTCGATCGCACTCGATCAGCCAATAGGTCGAACACCTTATGCGCACCAAAAACCTGAAGCTGTAAGATGCATACACCCTTGATCTGAAACCTCTTGCACATGGAAAACTATCCAATCAATACACACTAATATCATATATAGATTTATGTATATGTAAACTAAAGATCAGAATGGCGTGTGTAAGGATCAAAAAAGAAAAACAAAACATGTGTATACCTTGTGTGTGTGGAAAGAGTGGTATGTGTGTAAAGGAGACAAAAAATGTATGTGTCTTATGGTCGGATTGATTACATGGTGAGATAATGGTGGTGTGGTGTGTCGGATAAGAGTTGAAGTTAGGGCTTTACTGTGTGAGATGGATTGTGCGAGAGAGAGAGAGAGAGAGAGCAGAATTGCGATTGAGCGTAAGTGAGTGAGGGGACGAAAAACTGTTTATAATAGGCACGTGACTTTTCTGCCCTGAATGCACTCGAGTGCTTTGTGAAGTGCACTCGATCGCATTTGAGCGCAACTGTTTAACGTGATATGCTCGCTCACAGTGCAGGGTAAGGTGGTGCTCGAGCGCATATGGTGTGCCCTCGATCGCAAGATAGGAATAGTAAAAAGAGGTTATATAACGAAATGAATTAAGGTATAAAGTGGGAACGATATAGTCATACCAATTTTTAGTGGCCTCAGTACCACTAACCTTGATAGAGGCACTTGAGCTCTATATTAAGCGAGTGAAATTGCTCAAGTGCTCCTTATGGTAGCTTTTAAGGCTATGTCTGTTGAAGGAGGCACTTAAGGCCCTCATCAAGTGGTTCTAAGTTTGTTGATAGTTGCTTTGTCTCCAATTTAGGTACCTGGTAGATAAAACAAGGAAGAGTAGCATTAGTAAGTACATGATTTTTAAATTGAGGATTATACTTACTTGAAGGTTTAGGTGTGCTCTCGATGGTGTGCACAGCTCCATGGACATCTTTAATCACATTATCCTCTGGCCCAATTTCCAATCCTATGTCATCATGGATGGTCTTCAATGGATCAGTGACATGGGCCTTGGACACTTTCTCATCAATTCCTTGCATGAAACTCACATTATGACGTTCATCATTAGTTTTAGTGGAGTCTAGTGTATTAAAGATTTTAAATTCTACTTCTTCATCATTTACTCTCATTGTGACAATACCTCTTTTTACGTTAATGTTTGTGTCAGCAGTGATCATAAATGGTCTCCCTAAGATGATAGGGAGTGGTACAGGTATAAGACACTCCTCCAAGTCTAATACAATAAAATCAGCAGATAAAATAAATTTACCTACTCTTACAAAAACATCCTCGAGTATACTTCTTAGTCGTTTGATGCTTCTGTCAGCCAATTATAATGTAATGGAGGTTGGTTGGAGTTCTCCAAAACCTAGTGTCTCGAATACACTATAAGGTAGCAAATTGACACTCGCTCCAAGATCCAATAACGTGTGCTAAAAAAATTGGTCACCTAGCCTGCAAGGAATTGAAAACTACCTAGATCTTTTAGTTTTGGTGGGAGTTTTCTTAATAATATAGCACTTACCTCTTCGATCAAGGCTACCGTCTCATGCTAATGAAACTTCTGTTTGTTAGTGCAATAATCTTTTAAAAACTTAACATAAGCAGGTAGTTGTTTTATTGCCTCTAATAAAGGAATATTTATTTCCACCTTTTTCAAGGTTTCAAATATGTCAATTATTTTAGCTTCCTTTTTAGGCTTCACCAACCTTTGAGGGAAGGGTGAAGGTGTATTTACCTTTTTTATCTCTCTTACCTTAGATGTAGTGGTTTGGTCTGGAGATGCTTGTGTAGGCTCACTGGTGCCGATGACTTTTCCACTTCTTAGGGTTGTTATAGCATTTAGCTGCTGGTGTCCTCTTGGATTAGGTAATGGCTGGGCCGGGAGCTCGCCTTGCTTTCTGGTACTCAATTCCTTGGCCAACTGTCCCATTTGTACCTCTAGTCCTTGAATGGGTTGATCGTGTTAGGCAGTGATTTGCCTCATTTTTGTCCGAAATTGCCTTGACTCTTCCATAAACTGTTCATGTTTATTCAAGATTTGTTGTTGCTGAGTTGCTAATTGCATCACAAGGCTTTCGAGGTCATTCTTCTTTGGTTCAGGAGCAAATTGGGCTGCTGGTTGGAAATTTCTTTGCTACCCTTGACTGTTTTTGTTGTTGCTCCATGAGAAGTTCGGGTGATTCCGCCAACCAGGGTTGTATGTGTTGGCATAGGAGTTGTTCTTCGACGGATAATTATTTAGTCCCACAAAGTTGGCTTGCTCATGATCTGCAGAATATAGAGGACACATATCAGTATTATGATCAAACTATGAGCAAATGGCACATACCTATAGTGGTGCAGCAGACGGGTTAGTGGAGGTGTTCTGAGCGGCCATGGTTTTAACTAATAGGTCAAGTTTTCTTTCTACCATGGCCATTTAAAGAGATGATCCTCCATTTAAGCTTACCTCATACATACCCTTACTTTTGGTTAGATGTCTACCTCGGGAGGAGAACTGCTGCGTGTGTTCACTTAGGGTTTCGAAAAGTTCCATTGCTTCTTTGCGGCTCTTTTCCATCAACACCCCTCCGCAACCTGAATCAACAATGTTTTTGTTAGAATCACTTAAACCTTCATAAAAGACTTGTACCAGTTCGTCTTGGGGCAAGTTGTGGTGTGGGCACTTGAGTAGTAGCTCGTTGAAGTGTCCCCAGGCCTCGAAGAATAGATCTCCATCCTTTTGTTGGAAGGATTGTATTTCTTTCCTCATTTGCCGTATCTTTTGCGCTGGGAAGAACTTCCTTAGAAATTTACTTGCCAACTCCTCCCAAGTGTGGATGAAAATTGCAGGCAAAGAATTATACAATAATTTAGCATTATCTTTCAAGGAAAAAGGGAAAAGAATTAACTTTATTCCTTCTTGGTCTAGGCCTCAGATGTGATGGAATTTGCAGAGGTCGAAGAACTCTCGAAAGTGCAAATGTGGATCCTTACTAGGTGTACCCCTAAAGTGAGTCAGTGCACTGAGTATCTGTAGGGATATGTAATAGTTTCCTTCCACCTCAGGTTGATACGCAATGCATGAAGGTTGTTCGAGGTTCTGCGGGATGAAGGATTGCTTCATCAACCTCCGCTCAAGTGGTTGTTGTTCAGCTATCTGCTCTGCCATTAGCATCTCTTCCTTACTTCCTTCTCCTACCTCTTCCGAGTTATCCCTAAACCTTTGTCGGATAGACCTTTCAAGCTCGGGATCAAAGGGAAGGACTGCTAGATTCTTGGACCATCGTCCGTGCATGAATCAGTGGCAGATGTGTGAGTATAGCAATCAAATGCTGCTGCTCGGATTACTCTCTGCCTCAATTGCGCTCGATCACACAAAAGAGTGTGCTCGATCGCAAGTGGCACAGAAGGCTCTCCTGGAGTACCTGAAACTGAGAAAAAAGAAAATTTTATTAGGGTTTTAAAGAAAAATAAGATAGAGATAACAATTAAGAATGGAATAGATTAAAAAAGAAATAACAATAATTAAATTGAATGAGAAATTAATTCTAAAAAGAAATTTTAGCGCAATCTCTAGCAACGGCGCCAAAAACTTGTTGGAGCGATTATCTACTTAAATAAATATGAAAATAATCATTCTAGTTTTACTTGCAAGTGCACAAGGTCTATGGTAGCATAGTGTGCAAGTGCGAGATCATTTCCACAGGGATTGGTGAATTTCTATTTAGAATTAGTTTCTTCAAGTTAAAAGAGAAATAACAATTTGATTGTGAGTAAATAACAGTAATGAGATCATAGGGCTACGATATCCACCACTAATTATACTTTCCCACTTGCTAAAGTTTCAGTGCTCTAGCCTTATCATGAATATCTAATGGTTGCCAACCTAAGGGCTTGGCCCACACCTTAGGCTATTGATCTCCCTATGTAACGAGTTAGGCATAACGTATACTCTAACTTTTTTCTCTCTTAATGGATTCAGCATAGGTGTATACTGAGTTGTTCCTTAAGCGAGCATGAAGGCTGTGGAGATTGGCAACCACACGGGACCTAGGTCTTGGTCCGCTCCCGGTTTCCCATGTTGATTAACCCGGGAATCCGGATAAGATATCCCTTGTTACTAATGTCGAACCCAGGACTCGATCATCCAAATTGATTCGACTAACCTATCCATACCACATGCATACGTTGATCAGATACATACATATGAGGATTGTAAATATAAATAGGTATTAATCAAGTTAAATATTCTAACAAGGCTATAGCAAAGATAATCAATGAATTAATATGTGGTAAAGCATAACTAGGGCTTCAATCGAGCCCTATAGGAGTTTAATTACACATACTAAGTAAACTAAACATGCTAGTCATAATTAAATAAAAACAGAAAACTAAAACAGAAGAAGACTCGGGAGACGAGTCATCAATTCCTCTCCTAAGCTCTCTACTTCAAATCTAGAACAAAAGATGTGTGTTATGTGTTTTACAGAGCTATTTATAGGGTCTTCATGGTATCCCGAAACCCTAATTCCTTTTTGGAGTCGGAAGATTTCTTTCCAATTCTGGCTCTACCGCCTCTGGAGTGATTGCGCTCTAGTGTATGCGGTATGTGCTCGAGCCTTCTTCACGTGCACTCGTGCTCTTGTGCACTCGATCCCAAGGGAGGTGGGATCGAGTGCACCTTGCTAGATGGCAGAACTTGACTTTTGCTCCTAAAAGCTCCAAATTATTAAATTTTTGTCCAAGTCCTATGAAAAACACATAAAACACGAAAATGAAGTAAAATCCATAGAAATAGATAAATAAGTTTCTTAACAAATATAAATTAAGGGGCTTAAATATGACTATTTAAGCACTTATCAGACAGTGTGATATGATAAAAATTGATTTGCTTAATTGATTTTATGTTGTGAACCTCATAACGAGGTAAATAATGATGTTAAATTGATAGTCTCAAGATGAATAAATATACGAGAATAAAAATTGATATGTTTGATGATTAATTTTAGATGAGATTGATAAATGGTTTGCATTATAATAGGATGTTATTATTGATTTATATGAGATAATAGATGAACAAATATGGGAAGATTATTTAAAAGAATGAATGATTATGTTGTGAGTTTTAAACTACTCGCAAGCCCACTAGTCATTTGCAATATAGTGTTGTGCAAGTGCGAGGTCGAATCCATAGGGAATTGTGTTGTGAAAATATATTTTTATCTAAACTAACTTTATTTTAACCTAGTTCCGAATTTTGGATTGTATCTTTCAAAGAAATATAAACTAAACTAAATTGATTTAAAAACAACTGATAAAAATACTAAGGTTTCTAAATCCACCCCACCAAAGTAAAGTATATATTTTCATGTTCTATATAAAAATAATCTATCAAATCATTCCATGAATCCACTATTATACAAATCATAGCAAATACTTAAACTAAACCAAAACCATCCAATGTATCAGTTTAAAAATCACAATGGATATCGAATCTAATTTGAATGATCCGTTGCATCCGGCAGATGAAACACAAGGAATATCCGATTGAAAAATTTAAAAGCGAATTATAAGATTTTACTCAAATAATTGAACAGAACATTTATACTAAAAATATCAGAATTGCATGAACAAATCTGAAAATATTATGCTAAACAATAGCGATGCTTCATCTTCAACCTTAGATGAAGATTTTAACCTCTCATAATTATGAAACTAAAGTTCATAATAAAAGTGCTAAACATTAAACTTTAAAACTAAAAAGAAATAAATTAAAACTGACTATACATTGGGAGAAATTCCACTCGCTGTTGTGCGACGCTTCCCCCCTTGGTATCAAAGCCTTCGAGATCCACCAGAATGCTAACAGAAGTCCTCCAGATTGCATACCCATTGCTTAAGTGAGGTGGGGCTTTTATAGGGAAACTCAGGAGTGCAATGTGTTTCAAATTCGATGTGGGATACTGCCCGAGTGTGCTCGATCACAGTCTTGTGCGCTCGAGCGCAGCATGGTACACTACCTGACCTTTGTCTATTAAAACTACCATAACTTTCTTTAGAAAAATCAATTTTATGAGCCATAAAATTCCCCAGAAAATAGACATCCGGATCTTTCCAAGCATATATGGCTCATCTCATTACAGTTTTAATCCACAAAAATCACTTCTGCCACGCTGAAATCACACACAGCCTGACCTTTGTCTACTAAAATTGCCATAACTTTCTCTAGAAAAATTATATTTATGAGCCGTAAAATTACCCAGAAAATAGATATCCTGATTTTTCCAAGCATATATGACTCATCTCCTAGTTCTTCCTGAATCAATACAGTTTAATCCGTAAAAATGATTGATCTGTATGGGCAATTCTGGCAATTTAGTGAAACTCCTTTCCAAGTGCTTATAAACCTGTAAAACACGAAAAAAAATAAAAAATAACTCAAAGTAACAAATTCCTAAGCTAACAAATATAAATTAAGGGGCCAAAATATGCAATATTTGGCACTCATCAAATACCCCCAAACTTACATTTTGCTAGTCCCTTAGCAAAACAAAATAAAAAATAAATAAATGAAAAACAAAGAACACAAAGATAACTCCATCATTCATGGTATCCAAAAATTTAAGTATCACACAAAACCATAATATTCATTCATGAGCAAACTTAAAAATATAACCCATCTTCGCAATAAATAGGAATTTTATAACCTAATTACTTACAAGAGGCAGGCTAAGACATCACAAGCTTGAATCAGTGTAAAGTGAATTAGTATATATAGATGAGGCTTCCAAATAACTTCAATGTACAATGTGTCCATGTCTCAAGATTCACAGAATTTCTCATCAGAATGAACAACGATGGCATAGTTTTATTTTCTTTATTTCTTTTATTATAAGGCTCTGCTATGTTTAGTTCCCTTAAGCTTTCTAATTGACCTATGCAGCGAGTGTTGAGTCAATGACTCCCAAACCAGATGGTTTTAGGGCATTAGGTGTAAAGACACCCCTAAGGACTTACTAACTCGAGTAAAAAATGCTACGAAACTAAACTGGCCTTAATACTACCAAGCAAACTTCCCACCTTTTGACGTGAACACTCACTGCTCACTGAGGCAAGAGGTCCAGTTACTCAGTTGAAAGTTTCTCAATGATCATTATGAATAAAATTTCAACCTTTTGACGTGAACATTCACTGCTTACTGAGGCAAGATGTCCAGTTACTCAGTGGAAAGTTTATTGATGATCATTATAAATATATATATTTTTTTATACTTTTCTATGCCAAAGCGTTTATCCAACAAGTCATCTAGTTACCTAAGTCATGGACACATACACATTAAAATCACATGTCATACCTCACACAATTATGTGCTCGTGTCAGATTAGATCAAACATGTGAATTCTCAAATGCCTAAAGTAAGTAACTAAATTTTAAAACTTTATCATTAGATCATGTGTTCAAAATTTCAAACTCACCAATGACATTACATCACAGAAATTGTTTAGATTAACCAAAATTTCAAAATAACATGAGATGCATTTATCTTTTCTTTAAAATGAAGAAAAAACAACAACAAATTAAGACAAAGTGTGTGTAATGTGTCTCTCTTACCCTTAAACTTAAATTATACATTGTCCCCAATGTGTGAATAATATGGAAAGAGCTGACCTGGGAGATGGAGAACTAGTTGAACTGGCATGGCTCATAGCATACCCCCAAACTTGAACTGAAGTACGCGTTGTCTCTGAAAAATAAAGACTGAAAAACAAAAGAAACACTAGAAATAAATAGTAACAATAAATATGTAAAATAATAAACAAACAAAAAGGATATGTTGTGGGGTGCCTCCCATGAGCGCTAAGTTTAACGTCTTCAGCCAGACCCAGTATTAGTAATCGTGCCCAACTAAGCGCTCCACCATCTGATCAATAATTGGGAGTGGAAAATGATCCTTCCTTATGGCAGCATTCAACTTACGGTAGTCTTGACACACTCTCCATCCTGACTGAACACGAGTTGGCACCAACTCGTCATCCTTATGCTTCACTACAGTCAATCCAGCCCGCTTGAGCACGACATGAATCGGGCTTACCCACTTGCTATCAGAGATTGGATAAATGGTCCCTGCATCCACCAACTTTATCACTTCAGTCCTCACAATCTCTTACATAGTTGGGTTGAGCCTTCTTTGTGGCTCCCTCGATGGTTTGGCATTCTCCTCTAAATGTATCTTATACATCACCACCGAGGGGTTGATTCCCTTAACATCCTCAATAGTCCAGCCGATAACTTCCTTGTGCTCTCTTAAAACGTCTAATAACTTATTCTCTTGAGCCTTAACCAAATATGAAGCTATAGTCACAGGCAAAGAATCTCCTGGACCTAGGAACTTATACTTAAGATTGTCCAGTAAAGGCTTAAGTTCCTTCTTGGGGGGTTCAGGTGCTGTGGTCTCCTCCGTCTCACTGCTCTTCTGAGGAGTAGACTCCAAAGTAGCATTTGCTTGCTCAAACAACTTATCCAAGTCTAAATTCTCTCCAAACTTAGCAAAGCATGCCTCCAAGGGATCCTTAATGCTTGATTCACCCACAATCTCCTCCATCTTACTGCTCTCCCGAGAAGCAGACTCCAAGATAGCATTTGCTTACTTAAGTAGCTTATCCAAATCCAAATCCTCTCCAAACTGAGTAAAGCATGCCTCCACAATGTCCTCAGACTGCCCTCCTTTCTTGGGCGCTTGTAATCTCTCAGGGTAAGGCGCTTTAGGTACAAATGACCTAGGAAGATCCTTAATAGTAGGTGTGGCTATAGATGGCTCATCATCTCTCTTCTCCTTGTTGCCACTTTCTTGCCCTTGTTGTATAGTAGGGTTCTCTTCCACTTGATTATCCACTTGTCTCCCAGACCTCAATGTGGCAATCAATTGCACTTGTTCCTGTCTGTGCGTAGGAGTCAATGAATTTCCCACTGTAAACTGTTCCTTCGGGTTGGGCATAGGTTGACTGGGGAACTTTCCCTTCTCTCCTTCACCCACGTGACTTGCAATTTGATCCATTTGACTATCTAGCTTGGCAATCGCTTGGGTGTTTACTATTTACGCACTCTTTACTTCGCTGATGGAGTGGTCGGTCATCTTCATGAAATCCTTGAGGGTGTCCTCCAATGACTGTGAAACCGACGCTGGCACTTGAGTGGGAGCTTGGTAAGCGGGTGATGGTGCTGGATGGGATGAGCGACCATAACTTGGAACTGGTGGAGGAAATCCGGAAGAGTATTGATTCTGAGCATGATGAAGGGCTCCTCCCTGATTTATCAATTGGTTCTGCTTCCATAAAAAATTAAGGTGGTTCCGCCACCCTAGATTGTACGCCTTAGAGTAAGATCCATTTGATTGCCACCGATAGTCATTGAAAGCGTTCATTTGTTCCATGGGATATTCGGCAAAAGCCAGCATTGATGGACAATTTTGCGCTAAATGCATAGAGCTAGCACAGATGGAACAATTATCAACATTGAATGTATTGGCTGCATTGATGGACTGGCCAGTCATCTTCATGAAATCCTTAAGGGTGTCCTTTAAAGACTGTGAAACCGGCACTGGATTCATCCACATTTTTTTATAAAAAAAAAACTGTTTATTATTTTTTTATGGGCAATTGCAAAAAAAAATAAACTAAAATAAAAATGTAAAAAGAAAAATGAAACAAAAAAGGCTAAACAAGTAGAAAAATAAAATCAATTCAGACAAAAATTTAATTTTCACAGACAAAACAATTCCCCGACAACGGTGTCTAAAACTTGTTGTGAGTTTTAAACTACTCGCAAGCGCATGAGTCGTTTGCAATATAGTGTTGTGCAAGTGCGAGGTCGAATCCATAAGGAATTGTGTTGTGAAAATATATTTTTATCTAAACTAACTCTATTTTAACCTAGTTCCGAATTTTGGATTGTATCTTTCAAAGAAATATAAACTAAACTAAATTGATTTAAAAACAACTGATAAAAACATTAAGGTTTCTGAATCCACCCCACCAAAAATAAAGTATATATTTTCATGTTCTATATAAAAATAATCTATCAAATCATTCCATGAATCCACTATTATACAAATCATAGCATATACCCAAACTAAACCAAAACCATCCAATGTATCCGTTTAAAAATCACAATGGATATCCAATCTAATTTGAATGATCCGTTGCATCCGGCAGATGAAACACAAGGAATATCCAATTGAACAATTTAAAAGCAACCAATTATAAGATTTTACTCAAATAGTTGAACAGAACATTTATACTAAAAATATCAGAATTGTATGAACAAATCTGAAAATATTATGCCAAATAATGGCGAGGCTTCATCTTCAACCTTAGATGAAGATTTTAGCCTCTCATAATTATGAAACTAAAGTTCAGAATAAAAGTGCTAAACATTAAACTTTAAAACTAAAAATAAATAAATTAAATCTGGCTATACATTGGGAGAAATTCTACTCGTTGTTGTGCAGCACTTCCCTCCTTGGTAGCAAAGCCTTCGAGATCCACCAGAATGCTAGCAAAAGTCCTTTAGATTGCACACCCATTGCTTTAGTAAGGTGGGGCTTTTATAGGAAAACTCACAGTGCAATGTGTTTCAAATTCGATGTGGGATACTGCCCGAGTGCGCTTGAGCGCAGCATGGTGCACTGCCTAACCTTTGTCTATTAAAACTGCCATAACTTTCTCTAGAAAAATCATTTTTATGAGCCGTAAAATTCCCCAGAAAATAGACATCATCAAATATGCTATATTTGGCATTCATCAAATACCCCCAAACTTACATTTTGCTAAGCTAACAAATGTAAATTAAAGGGCCAAAATATGTTATATTTGGCATTCATCAAATACCCCCAAACTTACATTTTGCTAGTCCCTTAGCAAAACAAAATAAAAAAAAAACTAAATGAAAAACAAAGAAAACAAAGATAACTTCATCATTCATGGTATCCAAACAATTAAGTATCACACAAAACCATAATATTCATTCATAAGCAAGCTTAAAAATATAACCCATCTTCGTAATGAATAGGAATTTTAAAACCTAATTACTTATAAGAGGCAGGCTAAGACATCACAAGCTTGAATCAGTGTAAAGTGAATTAGCATATACAGATGAGGCTTCCAAATAACTTCAATGTACAATGTCTCCTTGTCTCAAGATTCATAGAATTTCTCATCCGAATGAACAACGATGGCATAGTTTTATTTTATTTTTTTTCTTTTATTATAAGGCTCTGCTATGTTTAGTTCCCTTAAGCTTTCTAATTGACCCATGTAGCGAGTGTTGAGTCAATGACTCCCAGACCAGATGGTTTTAAGGCATTAGGTGTAAAGACACCCCTAAGGACTTAGTAACTTGAGTCAAAAATGCTATGAAACTAAATTTGCCTTAATGTTACCAAGCAAACTTTCCACCTTTTGACGTGCACACTCACTACTTGCTGAGGCACGAGGTCCAATTACTCAGTGAAAAGTTTCTCAATGATCATTATGAATAAAATTCCCACCTTTTGACGTGAACACTCATTGCTTACTGAGGCAAGAGGTCCAGTTATTCAGAGGATAGTTTATATATATATATATATATATATATATATATATATATATATATATATATATATATATATATATATTATACTCTTCTATGACAAAGTGTTTATCCAACAAGTCATCCAGTTAGCTAAGTCATGGACATATACACATTAAAATTACATGTCATACCTCACACAATTATGTGTTCGTGTCAGATTAGATCAAACTTGTGAATTCGTAAATGCCTAAAGTAAATAACTAAATTTTAAAAATTTATCATCAGATCATGTGTTCAAAATTTCGAGCTCACCAATGACATCACATCATAGAAATTGTTTAGATCAACCAAAATTTCAAAATAATATGAGATGCATTTATCTTTTCTTTAAAATGAAGAAAAAACAACAACAAATTAAGACAAAGTGTGTGTAATGTGTCTCCCATAAATGAGGGATGTGGGATATAGAAGGTGTTTCCAACCGATGTGGGATGTGGGATTTAAGCCTTCGCATACCCTTCAAAATTTTGGCCTACACTGAAATCACACACAGCCTGACCTTTGTCTACAAAAACTGTTATAACTTTCTCTAGAAAAATCATATCTATGAGCCGTAAAATTCTTCAGAAAATAGATATATGGATCTTTCCAAGCATATATGGTTCATCTCCTGATTCTTCCTGAATCAATACAGTTTAATCCGCAAAAATGACTGGTCTGTACGGGTAATTCTGGCAATTTTGAGAAACTCCCTTCCAAGTTCTTGTAAACCTGTAAAACATGAAAAAAAATAACTCAAAGTAACAAATTCCTAAGCTAACAAATGTAAATTAAGGGGCCAAAATATGTAATATTGGCACTCATCAGATTATATGTGAAGATAGATGATTTATATTGGTAAATTAGAAATGATTGAATTATAACATGTGATTGGAAGTATATAATCGAGTACTTCTAGAAAATTTAATTCACTGAGCTTGTGAAGTTCACTCCTCATTGTTGGAAATTTTTAGGCAGCAGGCAAGGCAGATAGAGTTTAGAGCTGATAGTAGAGTAACCACCTTAAGTAAGTCATGTGGTCAAGTCCTCAACCATTGTAAGAAAGAAGAAAGAATTTTTTTTAATAAAAATCTTTTCATAAATTTTGTTGTATGTATATATTATATCTGAAAGGAGGACGATGATGTATCTTCTGCGAGAAGAGTTAAGGATTTGATGAAATTTTTAATTTCAGTTGATGTATTTTTGTATTGTTGCATATATGTGTCATCTTGGGATTTCAAAATATGATGGCACCGTCTCGGGGGTGTCCAACCCAGGATAGATCGTTACAAATGGTATCCCTTGAGTGGATATTAGACAGAACACCAATTTAGGTTCAAGTATCGGTATCCCAAGTAGAGGTTGAACCAGTCTTGTCTGAGTATCAATTTTTCATGTAGAGATTGGACCTTAGTTTCCCATTTTGTCTAAGTATTGGTATCCCTTGAGTGGAGGTTGGACAAAACACCAATTTAGGTTCAAGTATCGGTATCCCGAGTGGAGGTTGAATCAGTTTAGCTAGAGTATTGATATCCTGAGTGAAGGTCAGATTATGTTTCCCCAATCTTATTTTGAGTATCGATATCCCAGTGGAGGTTAAACTAAGAATCTCTAACGGTGTTTAAGCTTTCTAAGCATGAAGCATTCAAAAGACAAGTGCCAACTTCATCTCCTTTGGCACGCACCACTATATGGGTGTTCTCTTGACGCATATTTTTGCCCAACAACATATTTAAATTTATTCATTACATAAACTGCACTCCACCATTCTAACATTTAAAATGAAATAACTGTCATTCACAACATTTGACTGTCACACGGAGAGTAGCTAGTCAAAAGAGGCAAATTGTGGACACTCAATTCTGAATCTTAGATTGGGAGACATATGGAATCCAATGGTGAGAATTCAATCAAAAAATTCTTGGATTTAGAGAAAATGATAATTGAAACTTTTTTTTGAAGAAGAACCAACCAAAAACCCAATTTAAGGCCTAAATACCCCAAAACCAACCAAACTAAGCCTAAAACTAGCGTTAAAATCCAAAAACCCAACCCAAAAATAGTTCAGATTCATTGAACCAATCGACTCCAAGCTATTAGTAGACAGAAACTTTATTCAAAATTCCATTCTTGCTATTTTGTCTTTGATCCCATACCAAAAATGTTACAGCCATAGATACCTTGAGAACACGGATCTAGCCTTCGTGCAACCCCTAATATCTCATGTGACGGATATAGCCCTCATTTTATAATTGTAGCCATATATACTTTGGGAATATGGATTTAGCCACATGTATAGCCTTCAATGTCTTAAAATGACGGATATAACCCTGCCATACAGTTTTAGCTATCGATACCTTGAGAAGACGATTTTTAATACCGTGCAGCCCTCAATATTTTGAAGTGACGGATATAGCCCCTATCATATAGTCACCTTCAACTAGTCTATATCTAAATCTATAACATAGCCAAATAGACCACCACTCCATCAAAGTCTAATCTTGGTTCAAATGATGGTATTCTGCGTGAAGATTGAACCAGTCTAGTCCGAGCATCGATATCTCATGTGGAGGTCAGACCTTAGTTTCCCATTTTGTCCAAGTATTGGTATTCTTTGAGTGGAGGTTGGATAAAACACCAATTAACACCAATTTAGGTTCAAGTATCGGTATCCCAAGTGGAGGTTGAACCAGTCTAGTCTGAATATTAGCTTTTCGTGTAGAGATTAGACCTTACTTTCCCATTTTGTCCAAGTATTGGTATCCCTTAAGTGGAGGTTGGAAAAAACACCAATTTAGGTTCAAGTATTGGTATCCCGATTGGAGGTTGAATCAGTTTAGCCTGAGTATTGATATCTGGAGTGAAGGTCGGATTATGTTTCCCCAATCTTATTTTAAGTATCAGTATCCCTAGTGGAGGTTAGACTAAGAATCTCTAGCGGTGTTTAAGCCATCTGTTGACCTGTATTTGATTTTAGTAATGACAAAACACTACTCTAATTTCACTAACAGTTTTATCTAAGTGTTTAAGTAGTTAAAACATTCAGTATAGAAACAAGATGCAAGAACTTAATGCTATTCATACACCAAAACAAGACAGAAAATCTATAATAGGCATTAATGTAATTGAAACAATTGCAAATCTCTTATGTTCAATTACATAGCTTGATTTGTGACTCAATTTACAAAAGACTTTAACAAAACAAAAAATAAAAAAAGTTTCTAAGTCAAAAACTGTTTTTTGAAAAGGAAAATTAGGTTGAAGGACAACCCAGTCGACTGGGTCCCTATACCAATTGACTGGGATAAAGGACAGAGAGTTCCCAGTCGACTGGTACTATGACCCAATTAAGTGGTACTCCCCTTAGCCTAAAAAGTGAAAATTCTTCACTTGACCCAGTTGACTGGTACAATGACTCAGTCAACTAGTAATTTGAAAATATGACCGTTTGAGACGCGGGACTTGAACATTTAATGCCCCAAACCTACCAAGTCAGTGTCTAATGGTCATATTAGTTGAAGGCTATATAAACCCATTTCAATGAGCATTTAAAATGAGAAGAGAACACATTCAATTCGTAAGATAACTCATTAATTCTCAAAAGCTTTGAAAATTTTATTGTTGAGCCATTCTTCAAGCTTGTTCTTGAAAGAGATATATTGTTCATTTGTAAAAGCACTATTGTTATCTCTCTACCATTTACTTTACAACAAATTTCATTTATTGTAAAGGGAAAGAATTGGTATAACTCTTAGAGTGTTTAGGATTAAACACTTCATTGTAGCTTTCGTGAGGATGAGATCAGTTGTAAGGTTTGTGCAACACCCATGAAGTTGCACGACTAAAGGTTTTAGTGGATTTCTTTAAGGCAGTTCCTTGAAGCGAGTTGACGTAGGGTCAGAGAGATTCTGATATTACCGAACCACTATAAACAGAGTTTGCATATTCCCTTCCTTAAACTCATTTACTTTCAAGCATATTATTCGATTATGTGCTTTGTGTATTTAACTGTTTAAAAACTTTCAAGTTAATTAGCAAAAAATTTTGAAACCCAATTCACCCCCTCTTGGGTTTGAATCTCGGTTTAGAATTGGTATCAGAGCTTCATACTCGATTTCAAGCTTAAAATCCTTGAGTTGATCTGATGGCATCAAATAGCTATACCAAAGGGTATTCCTATACTAGGTCTCCTTTGTTCAATGAATCCAATTATAACTACTGGAAAAATAGAATGAAAATCTTTAAAAAAAAGGATAAGATTACAATCTATGGAGAGTCATTGAGGAAGGACCTAGAATTCCTACAAAGGAAATAACTATTGGAGAAATTAATCTTATAATGCCTAAACTCAAAACTAAGTTCAATGAAGAGGATTGTAGAATAATGTCTCTAAATAGTATAGCCACTAGTATTTTACATTGTGCTTTAGATATCTCTGATTACAATAAAATTTCTGCATATGTTTCGGCTAAAGAGATTTGGGACAAACTACAAGTTACATATGAGGTCACTAGCGAAGTTAAAAAATAAAAAATCTATATGGTAGTGTCTGAGTATTAATCTTTCAAAATGTCTCACAACGAAACAATTTCTCAAATGCACTTACGTTTCACTATTATTGTTAATGGCTTAAAGCTTCTTGATAGGAACATTAAGGAGTTTGAACTAATGAGAAGATCTTAAGGTCTTTCCCATCCACTTGGAAAGCAAAGAAGATAGCCATCATGGAGGCCAAAGATCTCAACAAACTTGATGTCGAAACACTCCTCGGATCACTATTGGCATACGAGATGGAGAAAATGAATCCCGTTGTCAATGATGATGAAAAGAAGAGAAAAATGATTGTTCTCAAGGCCTCTACAAGCAACAAAGAGGAAGAGAAAGAATAAGAGGATGAGAGCATCGAAGAAGATGGTGAGATGGATTTAATCACCAAAAGATTTCACAAATTCTTGAAAAAGAGCATGAAACCTTACACAAGGGATACCACTCCAAAAAGGGAACCTCTTGTATGTTAGAATTGCAAGAAGCCTGACTATATCAAGGCCAATTGCCCAACAACGAGCAAACCATATAAGAGCTTCAAAAAGAAATCCATGATTGCAACCATATGGATTGATGACGAAGAAGAAGAATCTTCGGACAGTGAGGTCGGATACAAGGAGATTGCCAACCTATGCTTGATGGCAATCGACGACGAAAATGAGGTATCAAATTCTTCCCCTTCTAATAATAACATTGTTAGTAGTAGTGAAGAATTAATTAGGGTTATAAATGAAATGCATGAAGAATTGAATAAATTCGATTCTAGGAATACCACCCTTAAAAAGGAAGTCTCATAAGAAAAAGAATAACTATCTTCCATGCTTTACGATTCTTGTCAAGATTTTCTAAAAAATGAAAATGAAAATTTAAAGAAGAAAATAATGGAATTGAATAACACCATATTTGGCTTGGGTTATTGTAATACCCATATTTGTAAAGTAAGCGTAAAGAAGTAATTTAATAAATATGACATGAAGTTAAAATAATATACATATGCAAAAGAACTAATTTTTTTTTATATAAAACAATTATTTGGAAAAGAAAAAAAATTGGACAGCATGTAAGAAGAAAAAAAAAACGTGGCAACAGGTGTTGCCAAAAGAAAATGCAATGTTGCATGTAAGATAGCATTGCATTTCGTGGAAAAAAAAAATTTTGGGGGGGTGGGGGAGTTTGCTGACTGACGAAGTTTTTGTGTGTGTGTATGTAAATATATATATATATATATATATATATATATATATATATAATTTGAGTTTATTTTATTTAGTACTTACCAAATCCTATTTGGTTTTCTTCCTTCTACAATTTAAACTACTCTATTTCTCTAAACACTTAGGGACCGAAAGAAAGATTGAAAGAGTAAAATTTTAAAGGGGTTTACGGGAGAATTTTATAGAGAGTCACAAGAAGTTTTAAGAAAAACACCAAGTAATAACATAAAGTATATTTTTGAAATTTAGCATACATGAAATTCACAAAATTTAATGTGGGAATTTTCGAAGGGTGTGAATTATGGAAGAATTGAAGAACAAATTAGAAATTTAATATAAATATTATGTCAGGTGTTGACGAACAACAACCGGGGGAAATTCCTGAGAGGAGCAGGAAAGGCAAGGAGGTAATCCACGGGTAGCTCTAAGTGCTACATGGTGAGTTAGATTTACTTTCGGTAATCAAGATAAATAAGAAATATATAGTGATAATATTATAATAAATTATTAACTTATGATTTGGTGCTAGATGAAAAATTGGTTGATAAGTATGATAGGAATAACAAATGTGTAGAAAATTATTATATGAGAAGTAATATTATTAGAATAATGAGTCAATTTAATAATAAAGGTGATAAATAAAATTCTTGACGAGCTATGGTTGATGATTTAATATGATTTATGAGGAGAAGAATTTAGTGTAAATTTTCAAATAATAATTTGAGAATAATCAGGATGGCTAATTTAAATGTTTGAATACATGCTTGTTTATATATTATTGATCATATGTATATATATGGAAATAAAAGAACCAGGAAGGCAGCCGGAGAGGGCAGTCGGTTTAAATGAAAATAAAATAATCGAGAAGGCAGTCGATCTGAATGAGAATAAAAGAACCAGGAAGGCAGCCGGTCTAAGATTAACATGTTGACATGTGGGAAGACGTTCCCAATAATAATAATAACATTTAAATTCATGCATTGAATTTTCTTAAATATTGATTGTTATTACTTGAGATGCTAAAGTGCTATTCATAATTGTAAATTTATTGATAGATAAATGAGTCACACAGAGAGATAATTATGCTGAGAAAAAATATGTAAATATGAAATGATGAGAATTATCTGGGTGACTGATTATATGTTGTGAACCTTATAATGAGGTAATTATTAGATATAATTGATAATCTCAATATGATGATTAACTATATGAGAAGAACAAATTTATAAAGGATGGGGATTTGATATGAGTAGTGATAATATAATGTTATTATCAAAATATATGAGATATAGATGAATGAATATTGGAAGACTAATTATACAAACTGAATAATTCTAGTAAGTTTAATTCACTGAGCTTGTGAAGCTCGCTCTTCATTGTATAATGATTTTAGGTAGCAGGCAGGACAGATAGTTTGGTGAGTTGATATTCAGACGAAGTCATTATCTGTAAGCCACGTGGTTCACATCCTCAAACTAATGAGAAAATAAAATAAAAATTTATTTGTAAATATTCATGCATATTATATTGTATAAAATGTTTAAGTTTAGATCTGAATAATGTATCTCCCCTATTAAAGGTTGAAGATTGATGTAAATAATTACAGTTGGTATATTTTTATTATTGCATATATATGTTGTGCTGGGATTTTCAAAATGTGACAACATTGTCTTGGGGGTGGCCAACCTGGGATGGGTCGTTACAATTTTGGTATCAAAGCATTAGGTTTTATGATTCTGTAGACTGCATAAGAATTTAAAGAAGTGGAAGATTTAAATAAAGTATATTTTAATGCAGAGTCTGAGGATGACACGTGGATGTGCTAGAGCTAGAGGTAGAGTTTTGAATCAGAGGGGATGTGGTAGACCTCCAATATTTAGAAGAGCTGAAGCAGAAGGGGAGGTTGAGTTTGTGGTTATTGCAAGGGAGCAAGTTGTTAGTGCAGTTGGTACTAGTAGAGCTGGGAGAGAATCTGATATTAGGAGGGATGAAATGAGAGAAGCTCTTGATTGTGCTATAGAAAGGATGAATGCAGCTGAAGAAAGAGCTGATAATTTGTATAAGAGATTTGAGAAGAGGGGTAGAATAGAACATAATGTGGTGAGACAAGAGGTTCATGAGGGAGAAGGTGTGTTTGCACATGAGATACAAGGTGATTGTTTTATGAGATTTCTTAGGTTTAAACCCAAATCTTTTAGATGATCTATAAATTCTGTGGAAGCTGAGTAGTGGATTAGACATGTTGAGAAATATTTTGAAGTCTTACCAGTGTTAGATAGACAGAAGGTTGTTTTTGCTTCATTTATGCTGGAAGGTGAAGCTTCACAATGGTGGGAGGATATTCTGCCCAAGGTAAGTACACAGGTAGAACAACCTTCAACTTGGAATAAGTTTAAGGATGAGTTCTTTGCGAAGTATTTTCCATATACCTTTCAGACACAACAAAAGAGAGATTTTATTCATTTGGGGCAGGATAATTTATCGGTGGCTAAATATGATAGTAGATTCATAGCCCTATCAAGGATTTTACTTGGATTAGTGAATACGGAGGATAGGAAGTGTAAGAGATTTTTAGACGGATTACACTATGACATTCGCTCTAAACTCTCTTACATGGGCATAGGGAATTATGCTATACTGGTGGATAAAGCATTACAGATTGAGAAGGATTTGATGAAGTTTAGAGGTAGGAGGGATTGGCTAAAGAGGTCAAGATTTGAGGAACCTAGAGGTGGTGGCAGTATGAGTGTGCAGTGTGGGAGACCACCCCAGAAGGGGCATTCCTTATCACAAGGAACTGTAGTGCAAAATCATAGGTAAGTAGGATCTGTTGCTTCTATAGCTCAGAGTAATACCGGTGGGATCCCTAGATTTGAGAGATAAGCTATGGGAAGTTGGAGTTATAGTAGAGGAGTAAGTATGCCACCAAGGAGAGGTGGTAATCTGATGTATGATCGAGAGCCAAGGGTTTGCCTTAGATGTAATCATACAAGGCATCTGTCTCGAAATTGCCCTACACAGATATGCTTCGCATGTGGTGAGGGATGACACATTGGTGTAGATTGCCCAGTGGGGAAATCTGCTGACATAGGTGCTGAAAGTGTTAGGAGAAGACTAGTGGAGAGAAGTGGTGGATTAGAGAGTGTACGAGGCAGAGGTAGAGAATCAGTAGCTGAGAGAGGACATGGTAGGCAGTTACAGTCTAGAGATAGAAGAGTCTATGCATTGACCTAATAAGATGCACAAGCCACTCTGATGTTGTTATAGGTATAATATCTATCCTTAGTAAACCTGCTAGATTATTGATTGATCCTAGTGTAACCTATTCTTTTGCATCTAGTGTTTATATGAAATCTATTGATGTTAGTGCTAGTTCTTTGATGCATGCGATTATTGTTGAGGTTCCTATTAGGGATAGGGTTATTATCAAGACAATTTATCGAGGTTGTGTGATTAATATTGCTGATAGAGAATTTGAAATTGATTTATTGCCTTTAGACATAACAGATTTTGATTTAATTCTAAGGATGAATTGGTTATCTGCATATCATGCTTGGGTAGATTGTTTTAGGAAGAATGTGGTGTTCAAGATACCCAGACAAGAGGAGTTTAATTTTCATGGAGAACATAAGATTCTTGCTAACTGTCTTATTTCTGCCTTAACTGCTAGTAAATGGTTGAAGAAGGGTTGTGAGGGGTATTTGGCATATATGGTGGATTCTAGCAAGGAAAGTAAGAAGTTAAAAGAAATCTTGGTAGCGAAAGACTTTTCTGACGTATTCCCTGAGGAGTTGTCTGGTTTGCCTACTAATAGGGAGATTGAGTTTTCTATTGAGGTGGTTCCAAGATCAGCACCCATATCTATAGCACCTTATAAAATGGCACCAGCTGAATTGAGAGAGTTGAAAGTTCAGCCTTAGGAGTTTCCAGATAAAAAATTTATTCGACCGAGTATGTCACCTTGGGGAGTGATGAGAGTCATCAAATACATCTTAACAGTACTTAATTGTTATCATTTTAGGGTTGATCTAGGTTTTAATTGCACTTTTATATGTTAACAACTCTAAAGTATCATTCTTGGATCATTGATCTATTTCGGTGCATTTTCAGGTACTTTAAGCTCAAAAGAGGAAAAGTTATCATTGCTTGAGGCACAAAGACTCGAGGCATACTAGAGTGAAGGAATGCTTCCAGAAGGACAAGATATAGGGCTTAAAAGAGCAACAGTTGCTGCCCGCACTGGAAAGGAGTTTCACTAAATTGCCAGAATTGCCCGTACAGATCAATCATCTTTGCAAATTAAACTGTATCGATACAAGAAGAACCAGGAGATAAGCTATATATGATTAGAAAGATCCGGAAGTCTATTTTCTGAGGAATTTTATGGTTCGTAAAAATGATTTTTCTAGAGAAAGTTATGGCAGTTTAAGTAGAAAAAGGTCAGGCTGTGCGGGTTGTGCAGGATTTCAGCGTGAAGGGCATGTTAAGGCTTAAATCCCACATCCCACATCGGTTGGAAACACATTTTTATATCCCACATCCCACATCAGATTGGAAACACATTGCACTCATGGTATTTCCCTATAAAAGGCCTACTCCACTTCAGCTTTAAGGATCGGAGAATCTGGGATCATCTAAGATCATCAGAAAGTGAATCTAGAGGGCCTTTAGGAGCAATCCAGAGGGCCCTTAGGAGGAAAATTAGAGGCCAAAGATGATCATTGGGAGGCCCGAGGTAGCTCGAGGATGCATGAGCCCCATGGCCGGCTAGTCTCCAAGCAGGGCGAAGGGATGAATCCCTAGGTGTAGTTATTCTTATTTTCCTTTATTTGATTCAGTTGTACTTTGGTATTATTTTCATTAAACATTGTTATGTTTTATTCTTTAATTTAATTAGTAGATTTCTTATTAGTCCAGTGATTGCATGCTTCTTTTCCATATAAGTCTAGTCATGCTCTTCTTATGTGTATTTGTTTGAGTGTGATTGAGTCCGGTAGACCTCTTTTATAGATTTGTCCATTGCTGCGGTATTGTCATTTAGATATATTGTCGTCTCTTGATAATTTATAAGTTAGGTCATATGCGCTTGAAAGTAAAGAGTAATTCATATCAGTTACATTAGGGCTTATACATGTGCTTTAATTGAATATTTGCCGATTTCCTGTTTGGGATGTGAAACTTGCAATCGAGATAAAAACAATTGAATCAAGTTAGGATTAGGGCAACGAACCTAGGGAGGTTTCCTGGAACCTTGTGGTTTCTCCATCATAAATCTATTTACACAATCTCCTTCACACTATTTTCACACAATTCAGATTCTTTCAATCAATCTTTTATCGCTTGTGTTAAAGTTCACACCTTCTTTTATAGTTAACTTGTTTCCCTGTGGAATCGACACCCCAAAGCTGTGCTACAACTACCGCGTTACACTTTTGGCGTAATTAAATTTTGGTGCCATTGTTGGGGAAACGCGCTTAAGTACAAGGAAGATTGTCAACTTTTGACATGACAGTAGAAGAACTGTAAATAGTTTTTCTTTTCAGCAGCTGTAAAGGCGATAACTTCGTTCCTTCTTTTAGCTTGCTGCATTATTATTTTTTTATTTTTCTCTTCTTTCTTTTTATAATATTTTTATTTATTATTGTTTTTTTTCTAAGTTTTGATTTTCTAATTTTTTATTTATTTATTATTATTTTATTTTATTTATTTCCTCTCTGATTCATTTGGTGCATGCTTAGACCGAAAGATTTGCGAGGTAGATTCATTAGAGGACCCGAACTAGAATTACCCTCTCCTTCCATGTCCGATATTGAAACCTCGCTTAGATTAAACCATAGTGCACCCTCATCAGAGAATTTAGAGGATTTTGTTAACATGACCAATAACCCTAATGAGAATGTTACTAGGACACTGTAGGATTACCTCCACCCTACGCGCACAGCCACACCATCATGCATCATGTTTCCAGCTAATACTCACCAACTAGATCTTAAACCAGGGATGATTCAATTACTCCCTACATTTCATGGCTTGGATAATGAAAACCCATATGTGCACATTAGAGAGTTTGAGGAAGTAATTGCGACTTTTCATAGTCAAGATGAAACTCATGACATTATGAAACTTAAGTTCTTTCCTTTTGCTTTGAAGGATAGAGCTAAGAGTTGGCTATACTCACTTAGACCATGATCTATTGGGTTGTGGACTGAGATTACTTGAATTTTCTTTAACAAATACTTTCCCCAACATAAGACCAACGCTTTAAAAAGGCAAATCTCCACCTTTGCACAAAAGGATAGTGAGACTTTATATCAGTCTTGGGAGAGATTTAAGGAGTTATTGAGTATGTGCCTTCACCATGGGTATGAAAGTTGGTGCTTGATGAGCTATTTTTATGAGAGACTTACATATAGAGAGCGCCAATTCGTAGAGATGATGTGTAATGGTGAATTTTTGGAGAAAGATCCTGATGAGGCCATAGAGTACCTCAATGAGCTTGCTGAAAAAGCTCACACTTGGACTAGACCTAGTGCTACTGAAAGCACAAATAGGTCACGACTTATAGGGAACCCAAATGGTGGTGGAATTTACCATCTTAGGGAAGGGGATAACCTTAAGGCCAAGGTCGAGATGCTCACTAGGGAACTAGAGGTATTAAAAATTAAGAGCTTAAAGCCAACACACGTGGTTAATCATGCAAAATCTTTTGAACCATGTTTTGTGTGTGGTGTGGTAGATCATCTCGCCCAAGAGTGTCCCATATTTGCTGAGATGAGATGGATGTATTAGGAACAATGTAATGCCTTAGGCATGTACAAGAAGCCTTTGACACCCTTCTCTGATACTTATAATCCGGGATGGTGAAATAACCCCAATTTCAGTTGGAAGTCTGAAAACCAGCAGCTTGCACATCCCCTGCACTATATCATGTACCCATGTCTTCTAGGAGTTCTTTAGAAGACACTTTACATGCTTTTATTGAAGCACATGGGAAGACTAATCAAAGACTTGAATCTTTAATTGTGCAGGTTGTTAAAGAACATAAAGAGATAAAGAGCCAAGTGTCCAAGTTAATGAGCTACTTGAGTGTGACTGAGCAAGGTAAGTTCCCTTCTCAAGCTCAGTCCACATCTCATGGTCAGCACCTGGTGCAACAGAATGTGAAGGAGGTGAATGCCATTGAGACGGTAAGTGGTAAGTTATTACACATCCCAACAATGAAAAAATTAAAGGATGTGGACGAAAGCTACCAAGCATACATAATGGACTCATCATGGAAAAGGTCCAGCACCTTAATCCATTGGAGTCCACCCTCACTTATGGCTTCACAAGAGCATATATCGAGCCCGAATTTGCGGGTGTTACTGATGACATCCTTGAGGCCTCTCAAAAACATACAAGCACCAAATTTAGCAATGAAGCAGTGGCGGGTGCATTCAACCTATGTTTTTCTAGAATGGAATAAGAGCGTCTGGCTGAAGATGTAAAACTTAGTGCTCATGGGAGGCACCCCACAGTATATCCTTTTACCATTATTGTTTTTCTTTCTTGTTTATTATTCGCATTTTTTTCTTTTTTCCAGTATTAACTTAGTATTTCCTTTTCAAGGAAAAATGTACGAAGCAGTTCTAATGGTGGAGTACAATTTTCAGCTTCTGTGCACCTTTGGCTACAAGAGGAGTCTCCTTTACTTTTTCTTTTACATTTAGGTAAACGCAATTTTTAAGTTGGGGGTGGAGGAAACGCATCTCTTTGTTTCTATATTCTTTATTTCCATATTTTTTTTTCCATTGAACTGCTTGGTGTTATTTTCCTTTTTGTTTGTTTCTAGCATACTTGGTGTTAGCCTTAGAGTTAATTCACATGTCAATGATATGAGCTTAATTGAGATAGCAGATAGCATGTAGAAGAAGTTAAATCTTGCTTCGGTTTGAAATTAATTTAAGTATCAATCTTTATTTGGTTTGAGACTCTAGTTCGTGGTAAGATTGTATGATTAGTCTTAAACATTTAGAGAAATTTTATGTGTGATTATTTTGTGAATATTTTTGCGGTCTCGACAAGCTCTAGAACTTTCTTGATAACCACTTAAGGCGAATTCCTAGAATGCACATTACTTAGGATATGATATAGGCCATTTTTGAACTATTTGAGCCTTTCAAACCTACCATTGCTATATTTATCACTAGTCACCTATTTGAGCCTTTTTCTTGAAGAGAAAATTTGAGCCTTGTTCTTTTGATAAACCATTCACTTACCTTCATGAGCCTAAAAATATTTATCCTTACCTTTCTTTTAAAAAACTTAGTTATACACATTTTTTGAGAAGCACTTAAAAGAAGTAAGGATGAAAATATGAATATATATATATATATATATATATATATATATATATATATATATCACTACCGGCTTTACCACAACCCAAGTACATTAAAGGAGATAAGTTGGGGATTATGGAAAAGAAAAGAAAAAAAAATGAAAAAGGAGGTCAATGGTCTTATGCCAAAATACAAAAGAAAAGAAAAAGAGAAATGAATTATGGCAAAGAAGAAGAAAAGAAAAGAAAAGTGGTGACTTATTGAGAGATATGCTCTTAAAAAAATGGTTGAAAGAGTTGGGTGTTGAAGTAAGGTTATCAAGTGCTTAAAGTAGTTGTGTTTAAAACTAAGAGATTGAGTTCTTTTACTTGTGAATCCTTCCCATTCTTTCTTAACCTTTACCTTAGCCTAACGTTACAAGCTTATTAAAGACCTATTAATCCAATGTAATGTGATTTTTCTACAATAGTGGAGAGTGGTTTGAAATGTAAGCATATGAAGCTTGTTTTTTTATTGACGTCACGAAATTTATCATGTCTTAGAGGCCAAGACTTGTATTCATAAATGTTATGCATAAAATCATCCAGGTGTTCGGATTAATGGTTTGTGGTAAGATGGATGTTAAGAGTCAATAATGATTTTAAGATTGATGTTTGGATTACTTTTGGATTTGGGTGAAATTTAATGATTCTTTGTGCCGTTTGTTATGTGCAATTTTTAAGACAAAATATGAATTACTCTTGGTTAACACTAATATTGCTTTTCATTTACTTTGATTCTCACCGTAGAATTCATCTCTTGTTTTCGCTTGAATTGCTAGGGACTAGCAATAAGCTAGTTGGGGGTTGTGATGAGAGTCATAAAATGCATCTTAACAGTACTTAATTGTTATCATTTTAGGGTTGATCTAGGTTTTAATTGCACTTTTATATGTTAACAACTCTAAAGTATCATTCTTGGATCATTGATCTATTTCGGTGCATTTTCAGGTACTTTAAGCTTAAAAGAGGATGAAAGTTATCATTGCTTGAGACACAAAGACTCGAGGCATACTGGAGTGAATGAATGCTTCCGGAAGGACAAGATGGAGGCCTTAAAAGAGCAACAGCTGCTACCCGCACTGGAAAGGAGTTTCACTAAATTGCCAGAATTGCCCGTACAGATCAATCATCTTTGCAAATTAAACTGTATTTATACAAAAAGAACCAGGAGATGAGCCATATATGATTAGAAAGATCCGGAAGTCTATTTTCTGGAAAATTTTACAGTTCATAAAAATGATTTTTCTAGAGAAAGTTATGGCAGTTTAAGTAGACAAAGGTCAGGCTGTGTGGGTTGTGCGGGATTTCAGCGTGAAGGGCATATGAAGGCTTAAATTTTGGTTGGAAACACATTTCTATATCCTACATCCCACATCAGATTGGAAACACATTGCACTCATGGTATTTCCCTATAAAAGGCTTACTCCACTTCAGCTTTCAGGATCAGAGAATCTAGGATCATCTGAGATCATTAGAAAGTGAATCCAGATGGCCTTTAAAAGTAGTCCAGAGGGCCCTTAGGAGGAAAATTAGAGGTTGGAGATGATCATTGAGAGGCCCGAGACAGCTCGAGGACGCATGAGCCCCATGACCGGCTAGTCTCCAAGCAAGGCGAAGGGATGAATCCCTAGGTGTAGTTATTCTTATTTTCCTTTATTTGATTCAGTTGTAGTTTGGTATTATTTTTATTAAACATTGTTATGTTTTATTCTTTAATTTAATTAGTAGATTTCTTATTAGTCTGGTGATTGCATGCTTCTTTTCTATATAAGTCTAGTTATGCTCTTCTTATGTGTATTTGTTTGAGTGTGATTGAGTCCGGTAGATCTCTTTTATAGATTTGTCCATTGCTGTGGTATTGTCATTTAGATATATCACTGTCTCTTGATAATGTATAAGTTAGGTCATATGTGCTTGAAAGTAAAGAGTAATTCATATCAGTTATATTAGGGCTTATATATGTGCTTTAATTGAATATTTTTCGATTGCCTGTTTGGGATGTGAAACTTGCAATCGAGATAAAAACAATTGAATCAATTTAGGATTAGGGCAACGAACCTAGGGAGGATTCTTGGAACCTTGTTGTTTCTCCATCATAAATCTATTTACACAATTTCCTTCACACTATTTTCACACAATTCAGATTCTTTCAATCAATCTTTTATAGTTAACTTGTTTCCTTAAGGAATCGACACCCCAAAGCTGTGCTACAACTATTGCGTTACACTTTGGGCGTAATCAAGGAGCCCTCATATTGTTTGTCAAGAAAAAATATGGGACAATGAGGTTATGTATTGATTATAGACAGTTGAATAAGATCACCATCAAGAATAGATCATTTACCTAGGATAGATGATTTATTCGAGCAGTTACAGAGAGCTAGGGTGTTTTCTAAGATAGTCTTGAGGTTAGGTTATCATCAATTAAAGATAAAGGAGAGGGACGTGCCTAAGATTGCTTTTAGGACACGTTATGGCCATCTTGGGTTCCTTGTGATGCCATTTGGGTTGACTAATGCTCCTGCAGAATTTATGGATCTAATGAATTAGGTGTTTAAACCATTCTTGGATAAATTTGTGATTGTGTTTATTGATGGTATTATGGTATATTCCAAGAACGAAAAGGAGCATATGCAACATTTAGAGATAGTGTTGGAAATTCTAAGGAAAGAGAAATTATATTCTGAGTGAAATATCTTTCTTGGAGCATGTTGTATTGAGAGAGGGAATAGCAGTTGACCCAAAAAAAAGTAGAAGCAGTGTAACTGAAATTAGAAGCTTTTTGGGGTTGTTTGGTTATTATAGGAGATTTATCCAAAAAATTTCTATGATTGTTAGACCATTGACTAGATTGACTATGAAGGAAATGAAGTTTAGGTGGTTAGAAGAATGTGAGAGGAGTTTCAAGCTGTTGAAAGAAAAATTGACTACTACCCCGGTATTAGTGCTTCCCTCTAGTGATGAAGAATTTGTGGTATATAGTGATGCATCACATCAGGGGTTAGGGTGTGCGTTGATGTAACATGAGAGAGTTATAACTTTTGCATCTAGGCAATTGAAGAACAATGAGAAGAATTACTTGACCCATGATTTAGAATTGACTGCCATAATTTTTCTCTGAAAATTTGGAAAAATCATTTGTATGGAGCTAATTGTGAAAATTTTACTAATCATAAAATTTTGACGCATTTACCCGACCCAGAAAGAGTTGAATTTGAGGCATATGAGGTGGATGGAGTTGATTAGTGATTATGACTGTACAATTCATTATCATCCAAGATAGGCTAATGTAGTAACTGATGCATTGAGTAAAAATGATAGAATTAAGAAAAATGAAGATATTGGGAGTCATAATACTAGCTTGATGATAGAATTAAGAAAAATAAGGATGTAGTTGAGTGTCAATGATAAAGGAGTATTGATGGCAGATATGGTGGTATAATCTTCTATTATTGATTGTTTGTTATAGAGGCATGGTAGAGATGAAGGGATAAAGAAAATCAGACAAGAAGTATTGAGTGAAAAGCCAATTGAGTTTAGAATTAAAGAAGATGGTATGGTGGTATTGGGGCATAGAGTTTGTGTTCCTAATGATGTGGAGATGAGAAATAAGATGCTAAGGGATGCTCATGATTCTGTATATTTCATGCACCTAGGTAATAATAAGATGTACATGGGATTAAGACAGAATTATTGGTGGTCAGGGATGAAGAAGTGATGAGGACACAGCTAACAAATGGGAGGCGGATCCTATTCAAGTTCCAATTGGTCCAGTTACAAGGGCTCGAGCTAAAAGGTTCAAAGAAACTCTCAATGGGTTGATTCAACATGTTTGGGCTAAGAACCATCTTTGGGGGCCCAAGGATGATGTTATACGTGATCCACAAGGATGGGTTTCCATAATTCAAGCTTTGGAATAATCTAGCAACTCAAGATTGTGAATTAAAATCTTAGTTTCCCAAAATTGGAGACTTACTCATCAAGGAAAATGGCTAGCTGCAATTTTTCTTATTACTTTTCTTAAAATGTTTCCTTATTAATTTAATTGCTGAATTGTGCGGCTTGCGTGCCAAGTTAGGTACTTTCCTTATTTGGATTTTAGGTTACCAGAATTCTAGTATGAAACCTATTCCTTAGTTTCCTTTTTCTAATTGGTTACGAATTCCTTAGTTTCCTTTTTCTAATTCGTTACGAATTCTCATGTATTTAAATAGCTATTGGCTTTTTGAAATAAGACAATTCAGATTTGATTCATACTTTTGGAGAGAAAATTCTCTTTGATTCTTTTAGAACTTCTGAACTTATTGGAGTTTTCGTGGCGTTCATCTTCGACTTATCAATCAATCCTTCCATAATTGATTGTGACATCTTCATTATACCAAGGTTCTTGCTTCAATATAAGCAACGGGTCACGGTCTCACATAAATCTGCTTCTAGATGATCTTGTAAGTCTCTTGATCCATCAATTTCTTAGTTCTTGGTGTAGATCATATCAGTTGGTATCAGAGCCTTCTAGTTGCAAGTTTGCTTATCTTTTGATTTGATTCAAAAAAAAAGATGAAAAAAAAGAGGTGGAAATTCGAAAAAAAAAAAGAAGAAGAAGAAAGATCGAATTTCTACTTAAAAAAAAGTGTGATATTTAGATTTAATCCTTTCAATTCTTGTTTCAATTTCTCATCTTTGTTTTCCTTGTATTCTACCCTTTAAATCCGGATTTCTTTATGAGTTGTTGGTAAATTGTTGCTAGAAACTTTGATACTTGTTTGGTCAGTTTGATAAGAACCTATAGAGGATTATTACGAGTGGAAAAAGGCAAGAGTTGTGAGCACATAAGAGGGTAAAAGCCAATATGATTTTGTGTAAAAACACGAGAGAAATTAAGTGACTCATTCTTTGAGTGAAACATGTGAGGGAGTGTGTGAGGTCTTTTTTGTTCGTTTTTTTCTAACTTTGTTTTTGCAGCAAACATGTCAGACAACAAGAACAAAAATAATTCCGAAGATACGTCGGGAGAGGTTGATCCGAAGTTACTTATAGATGCTTTAATGGGTGAGATGAGGAGAGTATTAAGAACGGAGATGGAACAGGTTCATGAGCGGATAGATCGGATAGAAAATGCACGTGTGAGACATCAACAAAACACTCCTAATGTGCGTAGGAGGGAGAGAGCTCAACCTAAGGAGCGAGAGTTGAAGATGAAGAGTATTATGGGAATGGGTTTGATGAAGAAGATGATCGGGAATCAGTTGTTAGCCATAGGAGATTTGGTGGTCAAGGTAGAGAAGCTAGGAATCGAGAAGATAATAACTTAGGTAGTATTAAGATGAAGATTCCATCGTTTCAATGCAAAAATGAACCTAAAGCTTACCTTGAGTGGGAGAAGATGATAGAATTAGTATTTGATTGTCATAATTATTCTGAGCTTAAAAAGATTAAACTTGCGGCCATTGAATTTTTTGACTATGCGATTGTTTGGTGGGATCAACTAGGGTTAAACAGGAGGAGAAATAGAGAGCACCCAATAGAGACTTGGGAGGAGATGAAAACCATGATGAGGAAACGGTTTATTCCAAGCCATTACTACCGTGAGTTGTACCAAAAATTGCAGAGTCTTACACATGGTAGTCGGAGTGTGGAGGATTATTATAAAGAGATGGAAATAGCTATGATCCGAGCAAATATAGAGGAGGATCGAGAGGCTACTATGGCTAGGTTCTTGGCTGGTTTGAACCGAGAAATTGCTAACTCGGTGGAGTTGCATCATTATGTGGAGTTAGAAGATATGGTGCACATATCTGTCAAAATTGAGAACCAACTCAAGAGGAGGGGCAATAATACACGGTAAAACCCTAACTCGGGTTCATCTTGGAGGCCGAATTTCGTGAAGAAATAGGAGAAGCAAGTCACAGCCAAGCCCAAAACCGAGCAAAAGCAAGAAAGTACCAGCCATGGAAATCAAGGTAAAACTGATTCTTCCACCACTAGAAATTGTGATATTAAGTGTTTTAAATGCCAAGGCAAGGGACACATAGCAAGCCAATGTCCGAACAAAAGAGTTATGGTATTGCGAGATAATGGTGAAATTGAAACCGAGGGCGAAGAAGATACCGAATCTATGCCACCATTGTAGGATGCAAGTTATGAGGAATACACTGCCCAAGGAGAATTGTTAGTTGCAAGAAGAGCTCTAAGTGTGCAAATCAAAGAAGATGACGAAATGCAGCGAGAAAACATCTTTCATACTAGATGCCACATGAAAAACAAGGTATGTAGTGTGATTATTGATGTAGGTAGTTGTATTAACATTGCTAGCAGTTGTTGAGAAATTAAGGCTGCCAACAATTAAACATCCTCAGCCCTACAAGTTGCAATGGCTCGATGATAGTGGTGAAGTGAGGGTGAACAAACAGATGTTAGTTTCCTTCCGGATTGGAAAATATAAAGATGAAGTTTTGTGTGATGTAGTTCTGATGCAAGCTGGACACTTGTTACTAGGCTGACCATGGCAATTCGATCGGCATATTAAGCATGATGGATTCACCAACAAATTTTTATTTGTAAGCAATCAAAGAACAATCACTCTAGTTCCTTTGACACCAAAGCACGTTTATGAAGATCAAGTGAGGTTACAAAAAGAGAGTGAGCAAACGAAAAAGAGTGAGAAAAAAAGAACAAATGAAAATTAGAAAGAGAAAATGAGAGAGGCCGAAAAAATTAAGAGATAAAATAAGAGAGCTGATTCGACCATTGAGAGAAAAACAAATTTCTAAGCAAGGGTGAGTGAAAAAAAAAGTGATGTTTTTAAATCAGCCAATGATTGTACTTTTGTACAAAGAGGTGTTAAACACTAACCAATTTGACTCATCTTTGCCTAGTTCTATTATTTCTCTTTTGTAGGAGTTTGATGATATCTTTCCCGAGGAGATTCCACATGGCTTACCTCCTATTCGAGGAATTGAACATCAAATTGATTTTGTGCCCGGTGCTACAATTCCAAACTGACCAGCCTATCGAAGCAATCTCGAGGAGACAAATGAGCTGCAAAGGCAGGTTAGTGAATTGATGGAAACGAGGTACGTAAGAGAAAGCATGAGTCCGTGAGCTGTTCCAGTGATTTTGGTTCCTAATAGGATGGGATATGGAGAATGTGCGTTGATTGCCGAGCAGTCAACCATATAATAGTAAAGTATCGACATCCTATTCCTCGCTTAGATGATATGGTAGATGAACTGCACGGTGCTTGTGTATTTTCTAAAATTGATTTAGAAATTGGATATCATCAAATAAGAATGAAAGAGGGTGATGAATGGAAAACTGCTTTTAAAACAAAATATGGTTTATATGAGTGGTTAGTTATGCCATTTAGACTAACAAATGCACCAAGTACCTTCGTGAGATTAATAAACCATGTTTTGCGTGCTTTTATAGGCAGATTCATTGTTGTTTATTTTGATGATATTCTCATTTATAGTACAAACATAGATGATCATGTTGTGTATTTAAAGTCAGTTTTGGATGTTCTTATAAAAGAGAAATTGTTTGCTAACTTGAAGAAGTGCACCTTTTGCACCGATAAGCTTGTGTTTCTTGGTTTTGTTGTGAGTGCACAAGGAATACAGGTTGATAAAGAGAAGATTTTTGTGATTAAAGAATGGCCAAGTCCCACGAGTGTAGGTCAAGTTCGTAGTTTTCATGGACTTGTTATATTTTACAAGAGGTTCGTGAAAGACTTTAGTAGTATTGCTGCACCGCTTACCAAAGTCATCAAGAAGAACGTTGGATTCAAATGGGGAGACGAGCAAGAGAAGGCATTCCAATTGATCAAAGAAAAATTAACTCATGCTCCTTTACTTGCTTTGCCTAATTTTACTAAAACGTTTGAAATTGAATGTGATGCTTCAGGTTTAGGTATCAGTGCAGTTCTTATACAAGGAGGAAGACCAATCGCATATTTCAGTGAGAAATTAAGTGGAGCAGCTTTAAACCACCCTACTTATGATAAAGAATTTTATGCGTTGGTTCGAGCATTGGAAACATGGAAACACTATCTTTGGCCTAAGGAGTTCGTGATTCATACCGATCATGAGTCCTTGAAGCATTTAAAAGGTCAACATAAGTTGAGTAGGAGACATGTATGTTGGGTAGAATTCATCGAGACATTTCCATATGTCATTCGATGCAAGGTAAGGAAAACATCGTTGCAGATGCACTTTCTCAAAGGTAGGTATTACTTTCTACTCTAGATGTAAAATTACTTGGTTTTGAGTACATTAAAGAATTGTATCCTTCAAATAATGATTTGGGTGAAGAGTTTCGGGCTTGTGAGAAAAATGCAGTGGGTAAGTTCTTTAGGCATGAGGGTTTCTTATTTCGGGAGAATAAGTTATGTGTACCGAATTGCTCTTTGCGTGATTTGTTAGTAAGGGAATCCCATGGAGGAGGTTTAATGGGTCACTTTGGAGTTGCTAAGACCTTAGCCGTTTTACAAGAACACTTCTATTGGCCACACATGAAAAGAGATATTGAGAGAATTTGTGGTAGGTGTGTCACATGTAGGCAGGCAAAATCTTAAGTGCAACCCCATGGTTTATACACGCCACTGCCCATTCCTAGTGAGCCTTGGGTAGATATTTCGATGGACTTTGTGTTAGGTTTACCTAGGTCTAAATGTGGTAGAGATTCAATTTTTGTGGTTGTAGATAGATTTTCTAAGATGCCACATTTTATTCCATGTCACAAAACTGATAATGCCTCCAATGTTGCTAATTTGTTCTTTAGATATATTGTAAGATTACATGGTATGCCTAGAACAATAGTTTCAGATAGAGATGCTAAGTTCTTGAGTTACTTTTGGAAGACTTTATGGTGTAAGTTAGGGACTAAGCTATTGTTTTCTACAACTTGTCATCCACAAACTGATGGTCAAACTGAAGTAGTGAATAGGACTTTGTCTACTTTGTTGAGGGCTATTATTAAACAGAACATCAAAACTTGGGAAGAGTGTTTACCACATATTGAGTTTGCTTATAATCGTAATGTTCATTCTGCTACTAAGTTTTCACCATTTGAAATTGTTTATGGTTTTAATCCTTTAACTCCATTGGATTTAACGCCATTACCTATGTTTGAACGTGCTAACTTGGATGGAAAGAAAAAGGCTGAATTTGTTAAGCAGATACATGAGAAGGCAAGACTAAACATTGAGAGGAAAATGAAACAATATGCAAAACAAGCTAACAAAGGTCGCTGATGTTGTCCGTTTATCTACCTAAATAAATAAGCAAATAATCGTACAGTTTTACTTGCAAGTGCACAAGGTCAATGGTAACATAGTGTGCAAGTGCGAGATCATTTCCATAGGGATTGGTGAATTTCGTTTTAGAATCAGTTTCTTTAATAAAAGAATTTCAAAATAATTGTTGAATGTGAATTAATAATAATGAGAACATAAGGCTTTGATATCCACCACTAGTCATACTTTTCCAATGATTAATATGCCAATGCTCTAGTCTTACTATGAATACCTAATGGTTGTCAACCTAGGCATGGTATCTACTCCTTAAGCTACTGATTTCCCTAAGCAACGAGTTAGGCATGGTATCTACTCTAACTCTTTTCTTTCTTAAGGGATTCAACATGGTATCTACTGAGTTGTTCCTTAAGAGAGCATAGGACCTATGAAAATCGACAACCACACAGGACCTAGGGTATGGTATCTACTCCCAGTTTCCCATGTTGATTAACCCAAGAATCCGGTGTGGATATCTTTTGTTACTAATGTCAGACCCAGGACTCGGTCATCCAAATTGATCTAGCTAACAAGTCCATACCACATGCACATATTGATCAAACATATACATATGAGGAATTTAAATAAACACAGACATTAATCAAGTTAAGCATCATAATCAAGGCTATTGCAAAGATAATTAAGGAATGTATATATGGGAAAGCATAACTAGGGCTTCAGTCGAGCCCTATTAAGAGTTAGTTACACATGTTGTCTAAGATAAGCATCATAACATAAACTAAATATAAAATATAAAACCCAAAGTTGCTTCTTTTTCTCCAAGACCCTATAAAAACATGTGAAACACAGAAATGAAGTAAAACGGACTAAATTAACATAACTATGGACTTAACAAATGTAAATAAAGCGGCTTAAATATGAATATTTAAGCATTTATCATACCCCCAAACTTACATATTGCTAGTCCCTTAGCAATACAAAACTAAAAACTAAAATGAAAAATAACGACACAGATAAATCCAATATTCATAGCGTCCACAAAAGTTTAGGTCTCACACAAAACTATGATGCGCATTCATGAGCAAGCTTATCAAATATAAACACATCTTTGCAATGAATAAGAGTTTTGAATGCAAATCACTTTCATGAGGCAGTTTAAGACATCACAAGTTTGACTTTAGTGTGTGGTGAACTAGCACATAAAAGATTAGGTTTCCAAATAATGCTAACGTGTAGTGTTTCGATGTCTTAAGATTCACCAAATTTCCTATTGGAACCAACAAAGATGGCATAGTTATTCTCTTTTTCTTTTTATTTGTGAGATTTTTGCCAAGTTTAGTTCCTTTAAGCTTTCTATTTGACTAATGTAGCGAGCATTTAGCCAATGACTCCCAAACCAGATGGTTTTAGGGCATTAGGTGTAAAGACACCCCTAAGGACTTACTACCTCGAGTAAAAAAGGCTACGAAACTAATTGCTCTTAATGCTACCAATCAGAATTCTCACATTTTGACGTGATACTCACTGTTTACTGAGGCAAGAGGGCCAGTTACTCGGTGGAAAGTTTCTTTAATGAGAATTAGGAGCATTTTTTCCTTTTGAGCAATAACAAATTTTTTTTTCTATTTTCCTATGCCAAAGTGTTAATCTAACAGGTTATCTGGTTCACAGTCAAGCCAAAGAAACATACCAATTAAAATTACATGTCATACCCCACACAATTATGTGCTAATATGCTCGTGTTAGTTTAGGTCAAACTTATGAATCCTTAAATGCCTAAAAGTAAATGATTAAGGTTTAAAACTTAATTATTAGCCCATGTGTTCAAGGTTTTAAGCTCACTTATGAAGTCAGATCATGATGTTTTGTCTGGATCACCCAAAAATTTTAGAACAATATGAACATGCATTTATCTATATAAAAAAAACAAAAATTTGGGACATAATGGGTGTGTGTGAGTGTGTTCCCCATACCCCCAAACTTAAATTGCACATTGTCCTCAATGTGTGAATAGCATGGAAGGATTTGACTTGGGAAATAGAGAACTATATGGCGGGCATAGCTCGTAGCACGCCCCTAAACTTTAACTGGATGCACTCACTTTGTCCTAGAAAAAGAAAAACAAACATAAAACCGGAAAACAAGGAATATTAATACGAAACAATAAATACTAACTATAAATTAAAGACAAAACGAAAAAGAAAAAAAAATAAAAATATGTTATGGAGTGTATCCCAATAGTGCTAACTTTTACGTCTTCAGCCAGACGGGGTATCGCTCTCACTACTGGTCTTTAGGTGGTGTAGTCGAAAAGGTACTGGTGACTATGAGTGCGAGAGACAGAAAGAGAGAATGCGATTGAGCGTATGGTGAGGGGAATGTGGAAGTGTGTTTATAGCTAACACGTGACTTTCTGCCCCACGTGCGGTCGATCGCACTTGTGGCAGAAAGTGCGTACTTAGTGGCCTCAGTACCACTGATCTCAATAGAGGCGCTTGAGCTATATGTTTATCAAAGTCTGAATTGCTCAAGTGCGCTCTATTGCAGCTGCAACTTTAGTCTTTTGGCAGGGAGTACTTAAAGCCCATTGCATGTGGCTCAAGTGCTCTTGGTGGTGCTACATAATCATCAAGACTCAATTGTTCCATCTTATTCAAATGCAACTTTTTCGTATCACCCGGTCTTGGATGCATAGAATAGACTTCAGGGAGGTGCACAGTTTCAAAGATGTCATCAGTAATATCTTCAGATTCAGGCTTAACATCCGAACTAGTGAAGTTATGGGTAAGGGTGGCCTCCAATGGATCAGTGTGATGGACCTGGAAAACTTGCTCAACAACACTTTGCATCATACATTCATTAAAACATTCATCATCTTGGGGTAATTTCAGTGCATCAAATATCTTAAATTCTATTGTCTCAAAATTTATCGTCATACTTACAATACCTTTTTTCACATTAATGATTGTATCAGCAGTTCTCATAAAGAGTCTTCCAAAGATGATGGGCAGAGGTAATGGCATAGGGCATTCTTCCATATCTAACACAATGAAGTTGGCAGGCAAAATAAACTCACCTACTTTTACCAAGACATCCTTAAGTATACCTCTAGGTCTTTTGATGCTTCTATCTGTCAATTGCAAAGTGATGGAGGTTGGTTGAAGCTCCCCCAAACCTAGCTTTTCAACTACTGTATATGGTAGCAAATTGACACTTGCTCCTAAATCCAATAGTGAATGCTCAAAAAACTGGTCACCTATCATGCAAGGAATGGTAAAACTACCTGGATCTTGTAGCTTTGGTGGTAGTTTTCTTAATAATACCGCACTTACCTCTTCAGTTAGAGCCATTGTTTCATGCTCCTGAAACTTTCTTTTATTAGTGCAACAATCTTTTAAAAATTTAGCATAAACAGAAATTTTTTTAATTGTATCTAATAAGGGAACGTTAATTTCTACTTTTCTCAAAGTTTCAAAAATATCAAATAATTTATCTTTCTTTACTAACTTTTAAAGGAAGGGTGGTGCATTCCACTTCTCCATTTCACTTACCTTGGATGTGGATGGCTTAGCAGGATATGCTTGTGCTGGCTCATAAATTCTTATGACCTTACCATTTCTGACAGTTGTCATGGCATTTAGTTGATGATGTCTTCTCGGATTAGGTATTGGTTGGGTAGGAAGCTCACCTTGCTTTCTTGCACTTAACTCTTTAGCCATTTTCCCTATTTGAACTTCTAGTCTTTGGATTATTTGCTCATGCTTTGTAATTGTTTGTCTTTGCTCAGTTTGAATTTGCCTTCCATCTACTATAAATTATTCTTGTAACGTTATCAGTTGCCTTACCATACTCTCTAGGTCACTTGTCTTTGACTCTTGAACTGGTTGGGCTGCTTGGTGGAAGTTTCTTTGTTGCCCTTGAAGGTTCATAGCATTTTGATTGTTGCCCCATGAGAGGTTGGGGTGGTTTTGTCATCCAGGATTGTAAGTATTTGCATATGCACTGTTTGGTCCCACATAGTTCACTTGCTCAGGATCTGTAGATGAATATAAATGGCAAGTCTCAGTAGTGTGATCAAATTGAGAATGTAAAGCACATACCTGGTGTTGTGTGGCTTGTGGACTTGGTGAGGCGTTCTAAGCAGTCATGGCTTTTACAATCATATCTAGCTTCCTCTCCATAGCAACTATCTGAGTTGGAATTCCACCAATTAAGTTAACTTTATACATGCCCTTGCTCTTTACTCCTTGTCTCCCTCTGGATGAGAATTGTTGGTTGTGCTCACTCAATGCCTCAAACAGCTCCATGGCTTCTTCACTGCTTTTCTCCATCAGTACACCTCCACAACCTGAATCAGCAATACCTTTATTTATATCATTTAGACCTTCGTAAAATGCTAGTACCAGCTCATCTTGAGATAGGTTGTGATGTGGACATTTGTGAAATAGCTCATTAAAGTGTCCCCATGCCTCAAAGAAAAGGTCTTCATCCCTCTGTTGGAAAGATTGAATCTCTTTCCTCAATTGTCTCGTCTTTTGAGCTAGGAAGAACTTTCTTAGGAACTTGCTAGCCAACTCTTCCCAAGTGTGGATAGAAACTGCAGGCAATGAATTGTACCACAGTTTAGCATTATCTTTTAAGGGAAAAGGGAAAAGAATTAACCTGATTCCTTCTTGGTCTACCCCTAGATATGCTGGAATTTGCAAAGATCAAAGAACTCTCGAAGGTGCAAATGTGGATCCTCATTAGGTGTACCCCTAAAGTGAGTCAATGCACTCAATATTTGCAGAGATATGTAGTAGTTGCCTTCTGCCTCAGGTTGATATGGAATACATGATGGCTGATCAAGGTTCCGTGGGATGAAGGATTGTTTCATCTATGTTCGTGTAGGTGGTTGCTGGTTTTCGAGCTGTTTCGCCATTGGTGCTTCGTTCTCCTTGAAGTTGTTTCTAAGCCTTTATCGGATGGTCCACTCAAGCTCAGGATCGAGGGGAAAGAATGTTGGATGTCGGGATCGAAGTCCGTGCATGAATCAGGTAAAACAGCTTCAGTGCAGCAGTTTAACACTGCTGCTCGGGTAACTCCCTGCCCTAATTGCACTCGATCACACAAGAGGGTGCACTCGATCGCAAGTGTCACAAAAAGTTCTGCTGATGTGCCTGAAACAGAAAAGAAATCGATTAGAGTTTGATGAAAATAAAAATAAAGATGAAAAAAAGAAACTTAAAAAAACTAAAGTAGAATAAAATAAGAATAATGATAATTAAACTAAACGAAAATAATTCTTAAAAGGAAATTTAGCGTAATCCCCGACAACGGCGCCAAAATCTTGTTGTCCGTTTATCTACCTAAATAAATAAGCAAATAATCGTACAGTTTTACTTGCAAGTGCACAAGGTCAATGGTAGCATAGTGTGCAAGTGCGAGATCATTTCCACAGGGATTGGTGAATTTCGTTTTAGAATCAGTTTCTTTAATAAAAGAAGATCAAAATAACTATTGAATGTGAATTAATAATAATGAGAACATAGAGCTTTGATATCCACCACTAGTCATACTTTCCCAATGAGTAATATGCCAATGCTCTAGCCTTACTATGAATACCTAATGATTGTTAACCTATGGGCATGACATCTACTCTTTAAGCTATTGATTTCCCTAAGCAACGAGTTAGACATGGTATCTACTCTAACTCTTTTCTTTCTTAAGGGATTCAACATGGTATCTACTGAGTTGTTCCTTAAGAGAGCATAGGACCTATAGAAATCGACAACCACACAGGATCTAGGGTATGGTATATACTCCTGGTTTCCCATGTTGATTAACCCAAAAATCCGGTGTGAATATCTTTTGTTACTAATGTCAGACCCAGGACTCGGTCATCCAAATTGATCTAACTAACAAGTCCATACCACATGCACATATTGATCAGACATTTATACATATGAGAAATTTAAATAAACATAGGCATTAATCAAGTTAAGCATCATAATCAAGGCTATTATAAAGATAATTAATGAATGTATATATGGGAAAGCATAACTGTGGCTTCAATCGAGCCCTATTAAGAGTTAGTTACACATGCTGTCTAAGATAAGCATCATAACATAAACTAAACATAAAATATAAAACCCGAAGAAAACTCGGGAAACGAGTTGTCAATTCCTCTCTTAAGCTTGCTACTTCAAGTCTAAAATAAAAGGTAAAAGAAGGGATGTTTTTGTGTGTGTTTACAAGTGTATTTGTAGAGGTTGAATAACCCTAGAAGACCCTGGAAACCCTAAGCTTCTTAAAACGCAAAACCTCATCTATTTCCAAAACTGGTTCTGTCGTTTTACTGTTCATGCTCATACATGTGCGCTTGATCGCATTCATTGTACACTCGATCGCAAGGCTGCACTCGATCCTTCTTTGTGTGCGCACGAGCGCTCTTGCGCTCGATTGTACCAAATAGTGCGCTCGATCGCACTTTAGCCAGCAGCTGCTCCAGGATTTCCAAATTTCTTCCTTTAAGTGCCAAAGTTGCTTCTTTTTCTCCAAGACCCTATAAAAACATGTGAAACACAGAAATGAAGTAAAATGGACTAAATTAACATAACTATGGACTTAACAAATATAAATAAATGGGCTTAAATATGAATATTTAAGCATCTATTAGCCGACAGCTGATTTTTCAACCCGGAGATTGGGTTTGGTTACACATGAAGAAAGAAAGATTTCTGACACAAAGGCGTTCACAGTTACTTCCAAGAGGAGATAGGCATTTTCAAGTCCTTGAGCGCATCAATGACAATGCATACAAATTGGATTTGCCAGATGAGTACAATGTTAGTGCCACTTTCAAAGTTTTTTATTTAAGCCCTTTTGATGTAGGTGATGATTTGAGGAAAAATCATTTTTAAGAGGAGGGGAATGATGAGGAAATGACTAACAAATGGGAGACAGATCCTATTCAAGTTCCAATTGGTCCAGTTACAAAGGCTCGAGCTAAAAGGTTCAAGAAAACTCTCAATGGGCTGATTCAACACATTTGGGCTAAGAACCATCTTTGGGGGCCTAAGGATGATGCTATACGTGATCCACAAGGATGAGTTTCTGATTATGCCCAAAGTATAATGCTGTTATTTATAGTATAGCTTTGGGGTGTCGATTCCACAGGGAAACAAGTTAATTACAGAAGAAGGTGTAAACTTGAACACAAACGATAAAAGATTAATTGAAAGAATCTGAATTGTTGATTTTATGAAAATTGTGTGAATGATTGAATAATATAATTCAGAAATCCTCCCTAGGTTCGTTGCCCTAATCCTAACTTGATTCAGTTGTTTTTATCTCGATTGCAAGTTTTACATCCCAAACAGACAATCGGCAAATATTCAATTAAAGCACATGTATAAACCCTAATGTAATTGATATGAATTATTCTTTACTTTCAAGCACACATGACCTAACTTATAAATTATCAAAAGACGACAATATATCTAAATGACAATACTGCAGCAATGGACAAATCTATAAAAGAGATCTACCGGACTCAATCACACCCAAACAAATACACATAAGAAGAGCATGACTAGACTTATATGGAAAAGAAGCATGCAATCACCGGACTAATAAAAATCTACTAATTAAATTAAAGAATAAAACATAACAATATTTAATGAAAATAATACCAAACTAAAACTGAATCAAATAAAGGAAAATGAGAACAACTACACCTGGGGATTCATCCATTCGCCTTGCTTTGAGACTAACCGACCATGGAGCTCATGCTTCTTTGAGTTGCCTCCGGCCTCTCAACGATCATCTCCTCCTTGGTAGCGCAAGCTTCGGCGATTCATCAGCTTTCCCTCCAAAATTGTACTTTGGATTCGTCTAAAGGCCCTTCGGATTACTCCTAAAGGCCCTCTAGATTTATTCTCTGATGATTTCAGATGAGTTCCGATTGATGCTTCAAAGCTGAAGTGGAGTAGGCCTTTTATAGGGAAATACCATGAGTGCAATGTGTTTCCAATCCGATGTGGGATGTGGGATATAGAAATTTGTTTTCCAACCGATGTGGGATATGGGATTTAAGCCCAAAAAACACTGAAATCCCGCACAGCCCGCACAACCCACACAGCCTGACCTTTGTCTGCTAAAACTGCCATAACTTTCTCTAGAAAAATCATTTTTACAAGCCGTAAAATTCTCCAGAAAATAGACTTCCGGATATTTCTAAGCATATATGGCTCATCTCCTGGTTCTTCTTGCATCAATACAGTTTAATTTTCAAAGATGATTGATCTGTACGGGCAATTATGGCAATTTAGTGAAAACTCCATTCTTGATTTCTCTTCATCTTGGCTCTTCCGCGACCATTATCTTACTCGAGTATTCATTGAAGCTTCGTGTTTAAAATGATAATAGCTTTTTTTATCTCTTTTTTAAGCTCAAAGTACCTGAAAATGCACTGAAATAAGTCAACGATTCAAGAATAATACTTCAGAGTTATTAAGGTATAAAAGTGTAATTCCAACCTCGATCAACCCTAAAATACTAACAATTAAGTATTGTTTAGATGCATTTTATGACTCTCATCACAACCCCCAACTAGCTTATTGCTAGTCCCTAGCAATTGAAGTAAAAATAAGAGATGAATTCTATGGTAGGAGTTAAAAACAAAGTAAAGCAATGCTAGCGTTGAACCAAAAGTAATTCACTTTTTGTCTCAAAAATTGCTCATAACATATGGCACATAGAATCATTAAATTTCACCTAAGTCCAAAAGTAATCCAAATATCAATATTAAAATCGTTATTGACTCTTAACATCCATCTTACCACAAACCATTAACCCAAACACCCGAATGATTTTATACATAACATTCATGAATACAAGTCTTAGCCTCTAAAAACATAATAAATTGCGTGACATCAATCACAAAAACAAGCTTCATAGGTTCACTTTTCAAATCACTCTCCACTATTGTAGAAAAATCACACTACATTGGATCAAAAGGTCTTTAATAAGCTTGTAACGTTAGGCTAAGGTAAAGGTTAAGAAAGAACAGGAAGGATTCAACAAGTAGAAGAACTTAATCTCTTAGTTTTGAACACAACTCTTTAAGCACTGGATAACCTTACTTCAACACCCAACTCTTTCAACCATTTTTCGAGCATTTCTTTCAATAAATCACCATTTTTTTCTTTTCTTTCTTTCTTCTTTCTTTGCTATAATTCATTTTTTTTTATTTTGGCACATAACCATTCACTTTCTTTTTCATCATTTTTTTCTTTTTCTTTTCTTTTCCACAACCCCCAACTTATCTCCTTTAATGTACTTGGGTTGTGGTAGTGATATTTTTTTTTCATATTTCCACCCCTTACTCCTTTTAAGTGCTTCTCACAACATGTGTATAACTAAGTTCTTTTAAAAGAAAGGTAAGGATAAAATATTTTTAGGTAAATGATTTATCGAGAGAAACAAAGCTCAATTTTTCTTTTCAAAAAAAAGGCTCAAATAGGTGACTAGTGATAAATATAGCAATGGTAGGTTTGAAAGGCTCAAACGGTCCAAAAATGGCCTATATCATATCCTAAGTAGTGTGCATTCTAGGAATTCGCCTCAAGTGATTATCAAGTAAGTTTTAGAGCTTGTCAAGACTGCAAAAGTATTCCCAAAATAATCACACATAAAACTTTTCTAAATGTTTAAGATTAAGCATACTATCTAACCACAAACTAGAGTCTCCAACCAAATGAAGATTGATGCTTAAATTAATTTCAAATCGAAGCAAGATTTAACTTCTTCTACATGCTATCTGCTATCTCAATTAAGTTTATATCATTGACATGTAAATTAACTCTAAGGCTAACACCAAGCATGCTAGAAACAAATAAAAAGGAAAATGGCACCAAGTAATTCAATGGAAAAAGAAAAAAAAATGTGTACATTTTTATATTGCTGCATATATGTGCCGTGCTGGGATTTCAAAATGTGACGGCACCGTCTCATAGGTGGCCAACCCGGGCTGAGTCGTTACAAGGTAGGCCCAACACTAGCCACAATTTTAATGAGAATTTTTTTATGTGCTTAAGAAATGAAATATTGTTTCCAATGCTATAATTTCCTTAATATGCGATCACAAACATAGCCAAGAGCTTATTGCTTGGAGTGGCCCTAAATCGATGAAACAACAAGATAAGGGTCCAAATTATCAATTAAAAAAAGACCCACCATTTGTGTCATTTAACCAGCCACACTTGGTGGAACATTGGCACTTGGAAAGAGCTGTAAATTTACCACTTAGACAGAAGTCAAGCAGTAAGTATCAATAATAGCTTTCAAGCTCCAGCAATTAGCTATGGAAGCTCGGATGAAAAATAGAGAATCATTGGCAAAAAATAGGTGCGAGATGAGGCAACTTCTGTGCAACTTGATGCCAAGAAAAAACCTATTTGCTATACTATTCTTGATTATAACTAAGAAAACATCTGCCAACAAGAAGAAAAAAGGTAAAGGGATAAAGGATCCCCTTGTCTCAAGCCATGTTTAGGAACAAATCTGGCAAGAGGTTTTCCATTCACCAATATTGAATAGCTAACAATGGAAATACACTCATATACTAAAATCATCCATTTTTCATCAAATCCCATAACCAACAAAACATCCACTAAAGAGTCCCACTCCAAACGATCCTAAGATTTTTTCATGTCCAACTTTAGAGTCAACTCCAAATTTTTCCCTATCTTTTTTAACTTCAAATGATGGAAGGCCTCATGAGCAACAATGACGTTTTCTTGGATTTGATGCTCTAGAATAAAAGGCATATTAGTGTACAAATACCAAATAGGGAAAAAAGGATTTAATATATCAACCATAATTCTAGATATAATTTTATAGCTAAAATTGCACAAGTCGATCACCCTGTAGTGGTTCACTTCTTCCGGGTGTGGAATTTTAGGAATTAGAGTTATGTTGGTCTCGTTCATCTCCTTTAAGATATGACCATGTAGAAAGATAAAAAACTATGGACATCTTTGGTTACTTGCTCCCTATGATACTCCAATACTCTTAATAAAATACCCTAGAGAAGACATCCGAGCCTGGAGCACTGAGAACACTAAGATGAAACCCCACTCCTTCAACTTCAAAAACGAACACTGGAAGTAACATAAATTTGTTCATCTCGCCTGATACTGATCTTTTAACATATACTATCATTATAAAGCAATCATGAGTTTTAGAGGCATAAAACTGCTTTTGAAAGTGTCGAATAAGTCTATTGGCAGTCAGATTATCATTATCCAGTATCACTCCCATCCTCAAGCTTCAATTTGAAAATTTTATTTCTCTAATGCTGCTAAAGAGTTGATTGATGGAAAAAACTTGTATTATGATCCACAAATTTTAGCCAATTCACAAGGGATCTCTAGTGCCAATATTTCATCTCTAAATCCCAAAGCTTGTCAAGCTTCTTTATAACACTTTCATATTCGAGCCAAAGTTCCATGCTTTGATTAAAATCTTGCATAACCGAGAGCTTTGCTAAAAGACCATCTATTTGAGTTCTATTATTTGGGAAGAGTAGTTTACTACAAGCCTTTAAGGCTTTATGAAAGTTCTTTAATTTATGAAGAAACTTGTATGCAAACTATCCATTTCAGAGAAATACCAGTTACTAGTGATGATCTGCTCACAATCATCTTGACCAACCCACATAGACTCAAAACGAAACAGTGTCTGCCCCTTTCTATCCTTATAATCAAGATCTAACATAGTAGAGAGTGATTAGAACCCATAGCAAGATGGTGAAAAATCTAAGATCAAGGATAATGGACCCTGCCAGGTGCATTGATGAAAGCTTTATCCAACCACTCTTGAACATTTTGATTGCCCTCACGTTTGTTATACCAATAGAATAGTTGACCTTAAAATTCCAGATCAATGAACCGATGGTCAAACATCAAATCCTATAAGTTCCAAATCTTCTTAGAAGCTTTAATATTTCCACCCTCATTCTCATAAATAGCAACAATACCATTAATGTCTCCCAAACACAGCCATGAACCAACATTCAAAGAGGTAATCCCTCAGATTGAATTCAATGCAGCCAAATGATCATCATAATTTGAAGGTCCATAAATAAAGGTTAGACAACTAGGATACAGATATTCACCTATTGAGTACAGTACATTGATAATATTTTTATCAACTCGTTCAATTTGTATCAATACTTCATTCTGCCACCATAGAGCCAAACCACCAGATAAACCTTCTGCTTCAACTGTAAAACCATTGATGGGACTTCTAAAACCTTTGATTCTCATTGATGGGGTTTTTTTTTTCATCAAGAAAACCAAAGAGGGTCTTACTTTGGTAACCAGCTCCTGAAGAGCTCAAATTGTCAAGGCTAACCCTAGACCCTATAAAGTCCATGATAAAACTGTTATGGTGACCGTGTGGTTATTTTTGGCCAGCCACTACAACCATTAATATAGAAAGTTTCCACATTAGCAACCTAGAGGGGATTCAGACTCTCTTGTGAAATTGGGACTTCAAGGAGATGTATATCAAAGAAGGATTTAACATGGGTATTAGAGGAATTTCGTGTTTTTTGCCAAATCTTTATTCCCTTGATTCGAAGAAGTACAAGTAGGATCTAGTCTAATTGCAAACTGGGTTGGACTTAGTAGAGCTTCAATTTCTAGGGTTTTCCTCTTTTTTGCTTCTTGACCATTATTCCAATCCTTATTGACCTTGTTTTTCAATTACAGATGGTTAAATACAATTGCTACAGATATGTCTAGGTATTGGGTTTTGATGCGTTTGGCCTTATTTAGCAGCTTTTCTTTAGTAGGAATATCAATTAGATATCGGCCCTCCTGGTTCTGGGCTTTGATTGTAGTCACCCATGATCTAGTTATGGGTTTTGAAGGAAAGGCCTATATGTAGGTTGATTCTCATCAACCTGTGACATAATTTTCTCAGCCTTGTAGGTATAGATGGTAGTGGTGTATAGTTATTTGTGCTTTAAGTCTCATTTTGTAGGTTGTGATTTAATGATAGAAAAGCTTGGGCTAGGCTCAATAACTTAAAGAGTGACAAGATAAGGTCATCAAATTGGACGGATTAAGAATGACCCTTACCCAAAAGATCCACATTTTTTTTACCCCCAGATATTGTTAAACTATCCTAGTCATATACAGTAATAACCAAATTTGACGTTTGTGCTACGTGGCCAACAGTTCTTGACACTTGGTCAAAAATTGGCATATGTGTACGTGCCTTGGTATTCGTAGCGATATAAGAATGATTTGGTTACAAACCTTCATTTTTTGCTTCAACGCTCTTGGACCAGCATGTCTAAAGCACTCGTTAATTCACCATCTTCTCCATGGTTTGTTTTGGCAAGGTTTTCCAGAGTCATATCCAATATCGTTGAGGTTACTTCAATTTGAATGTCGTCACCCACTACCCTAACCACTGGCGCATGTAAGAAAGGCCCATACCTTGATTTTATTCTCATCAACATGTGACATAAATTTGTCAGCCTTGTAAGACTTTTAATTATGTTTCAGGAACCCATAGGCATAACAGAAATTATAGAGTTTTTTCAATTTAAATAAGGCCCAGATTCTAGAACAAATTTTACAAGGTAACCAAAACCCCTGTAGGAAGAGGGTTTCGAAAATCTAATAGGACTTTGAATCGAAGGAAACCCTTGTGTGTACCCAAAGTTGGATACAGATCCTCAACATCAATGATCATGACAATATCTTGAGATAGCTTTTGATATGAAATTACTCCAAAGGAAGACCATAAGTCTGAATCCAAAATGGGGAGTGGGTAAAGGTTAAATCAGCAAGGGTTTGATGGGATCCACTGATTCAGAACCAATAAATGTCCCATCAGTGATCATGGCACACCAATAAGTACTTTAAGCATTTTTCATTTTTCATCGAAAGAACATAAGAACATATTTTGTGAGGTTGCATCTGCAATAAAGTGGTAATCATAATCGGACCAAGTTGATTTAATAATATTCCTCACAGCACCTTTGTTAATAGGTTTATCTAAGATAACTTTGGCAACAATGGTAAATTGATTTTGGATTTTAGGTGTGTTTAGATCCAGTTCACCATCCAAATCAATGATAGTAACTTCATCTAGGTGGGTGGTGGTAATTTGTGGTTGATTTGTTGTGGTAGAGGGGGAAGTGGTGGACGATGACCATTAGAGTCTCCCATGGAATAATAGAAACTCGAGATGACACCAAGCTAGAATGTGAAATGGTAAAGAGAGGAAAAGACTAGAGAAAAAAATAAGTGATTAACAAGTTGAAAGAAGCTTATTTGTGAGCCAAAGGTGAGGTTCAGGGATAAAAGAAACTGAAATAGACACAGAGCAAGTTTATCAAGGTAGGGGGACTCCCATAGAGGAGAGAGAAGATCTCATTTTAGAGAGAGAAACCACATAAAACATGCTTACCAAGTATATCAACAAATTAACTTTTAAATAATGAAGAATATTTGTACCCAAAAAAGTTAATAAATTAAAGGAAAATAATGAAATCTGATAAAAGAAAAAAGCAATAACGTAATTGAATTTTGTGCCCATCTCTATCATATCCTTATTTTATAGCTGTAGCCATAAAAAGAAGGAAGAAAAAAGCCATTCTTAGTTAAGTTGATCATGTTAAAATTTAATAATAAATTTCTATTAATCTATTCTCAAATTGCTACTGATTGACATCTAAGAAAATAAGATCATTTAAGACCAAATTGAATCTTCTACATTAAATTTGATTCAAATCCTCTTTATAGGTTTATGTTTTAGAATGCTTATCCAATTTATAAAATACATTGAAATGAAAGACTGCTTACTTTTCATCCTTGTGACACCGTGATGCAATGAAATAAAGATATCATGATTTCCATCAAACGTACTCTAGTTAATCTAATTTGGTGTAACAATAAAGCATGGAAATAATTATATTCAGTAAAAAAAAATTGAAATTTGATAGAGCTATGCCAACAAAAAGTTAATAGTAACTAATATGCCAAAAAAAAAACCAAAGTTAACTACTATTGTAAAAAGAAGTAAAAACATATCTTTGCAGAGATCATGTGGTTTCTCGTCACGAAATCTCTGACAATTTTATGTACACTTTTATTTTCTTTCTGTATATATGAACCAAACCCATCAGACAAAAACCAACACTAAGCACAACTAACATTTTAATTCCATGTTTGATGGAACTAAAAAGATAATAAATCATTATATCAAAATGACAACTTTTTTTTAAAAAAATAATCAATTAAGTTTAAAAAATATGTAATAAATTTTTTTATTTTGATTAAAAATTATATACAGCAATTAAAACTAATATACTTAAGAATGAAAATTCTAAAGAGTTTTTATCAATAAGCAATGTGTATATCAAACACAAAAAAAATAGTAAAAGAAAATGAGAAAGATATATGCATCAATCAAATCATGTTGTGATCATCATACGAATTCCAAAGAGTTAAACATGCCAAATTTCAACACATATACCATCATATATGGCCACGCTAATTTTCTATTTTACAAAAAATACTGAACGAAAGGACTTGATTGAGTCCAGTTAAGAAATGTCGAGGGTAGTATTGCTGATTTTAAAATGCTAGAGACTCAAATAGGAATCCACTAATACGTCGAAGCCAAAATAGTAATTAGGCCATAGTTTTTGTATATGTAAAATGTTTAAATTAATTTTTAAATTGAAAAAATCACACCGATCGAAACCCATTTAATTAAAGTGATCCGATCACAAGTTGAATGGGTTTTTTGGCCCGATATTATTGAGTTAATTTGCGGTTTTTGGCCAATCCGGCCCAATTCTACCCATTCCAATTGATAAATGGATGACAAAAACAATCATCACTATTATCATCCAGCTGGGGTTTAAAAGGTCGTAAGATTATGAAAGGGAAGATTACCGATAAAAAAGGATTTTAGGGGTTTTAAGTTTTAACGAGAGGTCTATGCTGAAACTGTACGTCGACAACAAAATCAATTACACCGAGAACAGCTTACCGCAACAGAAAATCTTGAGTTAGCAATGACTTCCCTGTCGACTTGGCTCCGATATATAGCCCACAAGCTCGAGTACTCTGCCTCTGTCAGCTGGAAGGTCCCTCTCTCTATCTCTCTCTGCTCGTTTATCATAACTGTCTTTTGATTTTCGCATGTGTTTTTATTATTTTTCCCTTTTTAACGTGTTCTCTTGGTCGAGAGTTTCTTTTGGATTTCGTTGTGTCGTTTGAGGTCTGTTTTTGTTGAGTTTATGTCTAAAGTTTGCAATTTTTAGTAGATGTCTAAAATTTGCATTTTTTGGGTTTTTTTTAATTGATGCCCCAATTGGTGATTGTTTCGAGGTAAAATTGGGATTCCTGAGGTTTGTTTATTGGGTCTCTGCCGTCTGTATTTATGTTTCAATGTGATTTGAGAGGATCCGGGAAGGTACTCCAAATTCGCGTTACGACGTTAATTGATAGCAATGCAAAAGATTGCTACTTTCATTTCTGGGGAACTTTTACACAGCCAGGATTTGTTGATGATGCATCTGTGTAGTTTAGTGTTAGAATTGCTATAAGCTTGCTAATGCGACGGTGGCAAAGTATTGGGTTCAGGTTGGGGCAATAGAGGGCCTCATTGTTTCTTTCGTAAAATGATCAGACTTGTTAAGACCTTGATTTGATTGATTTATTTTTTTTTGTAGAGAAATATTCTGTCCATGTACACAAATTGTACTTAAATATACATATGTTAAGGTAGAATGATGAAATCAATATAAGAATCCATGTTTGATTGGGCCAAGTGGAACAATAGTATCCAATTCCGCCGGTAATCTGCATCTGGATGCTGATTAAGGTAGACTAGAGGAAGAAAATGCAACTCTTAGGTTCAAGTGCAAGGAGTGAAAAGAGCTTGAAGGTAATGTATTTTAAAGGGTAATTACTATATAACCTAAATATCTTTTTTGTTTATAAATAAAAACTATATAACCTAAATATCAACATGTGGAATATAATATAATTTTGTTGGTTAGGAGATGGCAAAGGGCAATTATTATTGCTATCTCTGTCTATAGATCCATGAAAAGAAGAAGGCTTACTTCATTTTCCTATAGGATTTGAATGGAATACATAAAATGTTTAACTTCTTTTGGTGTGTTGTGGGAGGGACACTTACCAATGAATTGGAAGGAAGGAGGCAATATTTTTTTGGAGAGCTATAATTAGGCATTTGAACTTTAACAGAACTCATCACATGGATTAATGCTTCAAGAATATGAAAAATTATACACTTGTTCCATTTCATCTACAAACTTTAATGTGAGTATCCCTGAGGCCTGAACTCATTTGGTTTTAGTTTTTTTGGCGACCCAACAAATCAATTTAAGTGTATCCATGGAATTATGAGCTTTTTTTATTCAAATGTTCACATTGATATAGAAATAAAAAATTATCTTTGGTACAATCCAACCTGAATTTGGTATCCTTGGTCAATATCTCCTTAAATGATCTTACCTGTAGATAAACTGTCTATTTAACAAGTTCTGCAAACATCTTACTTTGCTTAAGGTGAGAATATTTCTTAGATCATCTTGTGGAGGACTGCAAATTGACTTCGGTATGCCAAATGAAAATGTTGTTTTCCTTTGGCTTTTATTTCCCCTTTCTTGTGGCCTTGCCAATATTTTGAATTACCCTGATTAGCTTAATTAGTAGTTTGATCAAATTAGTTAGGAAAATCTATGGTATCCAATAATTAAGGCAATGTGCAAGGCTGAATTAATGAATTTTGAGCATTACTATTTTCTGTTATTTGTATGTGTTCATTTGGATCTTGGAGATAACAAGGGAAAGGAAAATAGCTGAGTTGCTCATTAAAGCGGGGTTTTCTTAAGCATTGTGCCATTATCACAACTTTCCTTTCTTCTCTTAGTTTCACTATCCGAATGGAACCGAAGAGAATACCATAAGGAAAATTATTTATCTGTATTCTCATCGTACATGTATAAAGGGAAATGTAATTTTAAGATTCTTATGGACAACTTAATATGAACTACATAAGATTCTTATGGGAAACTTAATATGAAAGAATGCTTTATGCATGAAATTTTTTGAATATGTTAATACCAAAAATAGATACAGCAGAGTTGGACTCTTAGTCTAACTGGCAATCTCAAAGAGGTCAAGAAAATGTACTCTGCAAGTGAATTTAATTTTTTTATAAATATGTTCAAATTCTCCTTTAGTGTTCTACATTCAAGTATAGAGCTTTGATGATGTTCCTTAGATTTTCCAGTGCACATACTATTCACAAGAAATGGTTAGATTGATGTTGAATTCTCGAACTGAACAGATTGTTTATATAATTGTTTCATGATTTATGTTCTGATTGTTTCTTCTGCTGCAGATTTAATTTTTTCCCTTCTTTTCCATGTGCGCAGTTGTAATTGAAAGTATATGGGAATTGTCTTTATTTATGTTGTTCTAACTGTACCTTCAATGCCAGAGCTATAAGAGAGGTCAAATCAGTGACAGAGATATATATGATGTACTTTGGAAAAATCTATTCCAGGGAAAGTTGACTTACTTACACTGGAATAAAGGACATGAAATGGCCCCAACGATAGGAGAGCAAGGGGGTACTCTACTTGTCAGAAAGATACCGGCTGCAGATCCAACGTAATATTATCTCTCTTTATCATTAATAGCAACCTTTTCTTTTCTTTTCTTTGTTATGCAAGCTGGTGTATTTGGACTGTTAAGAGTTGATAATTTGTACACTCCTCATATCATGACCAAGAATGTTGTGATTTTTTTAATTTAACAAAATCATCTGGTGTCAAGTTGCTGACCTTTTTGGCCATTTAATATGTGTGTGACACGATCATTGGAGTTCACTCAATTGGTTTTAATTTTTATTTTTACTTTGCTCTAGCATCACAATATAATGCTGCTGGAGTCTATTTAAATTGTTTTGGAATGCTAATTCCATTTGCTTGTACATGAGCTAATACTTCACCATTATTTGCCGTGGTTCAGGTGTTTCGTTTTCAGCCATTCAGTGTTATAAGTTAAAACATATATGCATGTAATTGTATATGCACATGAGGCTGTCAAATAGAAAGAAAAAGGAAAATAGGAAAAAGGTCATTATGGGCAAGCTCACTTGTGCTTGAGTTTATTGTTAAAGCGAGATCTTGTGTTTCTTGTAACTTTTGAAATTCTATAACTTAATGACTCGTCTTAACTATCTTGTTGATAGTTTTTTGTAAATGGGTGGTGTTAATAAGAAGAATTGAAAAGAATGGAAAAAAGGCGTATGATCATGTGTGTTGGGGTTTTGTTATCTACTTATTGAAAAGAATGGGTTTTTGGGATAAGTGGTGCAAGTGGATTCTTAAGCGCATCTCCTCTACATCTTTTTTCGTTTTGGTTAATCGTTGTCTCATTGGTTTCTTTAAGGCTTCGAGAGGTCTTAGGAAAGGAGACCTTTTGTCTCCATTCTTGATTACTTTGGTTATGGAGGGATTCGGTAAGATGCTAACTAAAGCAGTGGAGAGGGGATTGCTAAGCGACTTCAAGGTGGGAAATATTGGAGGGTGTGTCTCATCTTCTCTTTGCCGATGACACGATTGCCTTTTGTGGGGCAAAGATCAATCAAATCTTACACCTGAGATGCATTCTCCTTTGTTTTGAGACGGTTTCGAGTCTTAAAGTCAATATTGGTAAAAGCGACTTAATTCCTCTTAGTGATGTGGATAATGGCCTTTTCCTTGCTAGTTTGTTGGGTTGCAAAATGGGTTCTCTTACGATTACTTATCTTGGCCTTCCTTTAGTAGCTAAGTTTAAAAACAAGAGTTTATGGAACCCAATTGTGGAAAAAATTGAGAAACACTTATTCGGATGGAAGACTCATTATATTTCAAAAGGAGGTAGACTTATGCTCATAAAAGACATCATTTCTAGTCTCCCCATTTACTACATGTCTTTCTTCCCTAAGCCTAGCTCGATGGTTCAGATTGGAGGGTATTCAAAGAAGATTCCTTTAGGGCAATGCGGTAGAAGATTTCAAGTACTATTTGGTTAATTGGGGTGTGGTCAACCAACCGTTGGAAAGAGGGGGCCTTGGTGTTAGCTCGTTAGCTTTAGTCAATAAGGCCCTTCTTGGAAAATGCCTTTGGAGGTTTCTTATTGATAGAAACCATTTGTGGAGGAAAGTGGTGAAAGCTAAGTTTGGGATGGAGTATGATGGGTGGATGTCCATGGAAGTTCAGGGAGCCTATGGTGTGGGAGTTTGGAAATGGATTAGGAAATGGTGGGATGATTTGAAGCCTCTTTTGGAGGATTCCGTTGGCAATGATGCTAGAACTCGTCTTTGGTACGACAAAGAGAGGGCCTTGGTGTTAGCTCATTAGCTTTAGTCAATAAGGCCCTTCTTGGAAAATGCCTTTAGAGGTTTCTTTTTTAGAGAAACCATTTGTGGAGGAAACTGGTGGAGGCTAAGTTTGGGATGGAGCTTGATGGGTGGATGTCAATTGAAGTTCGGGGGGGCCTATGGTGTGGGAGTTTGGAAAGGGATTAGGAAAGGGTGGGATGATTTGAAACCTCTTTTGGAGGTTTCCATTGGCAATGGTGCTAGAACTCATCTTTGGTACTACATTTGGTGCAGGAATATCCCTCTCAAAGATAAATTTCCTATAATATTCAACATTGTGAGGGATAAAGAAGTAAATGTTATTTCTTGCTACTCCGTGTTTAATGATAGTCTCTTGGCATATTTCTTTTAAGCGCAATGTTTATGATTGGGAAGTTGAAGAGATGGTTATGTTTCTAGATTCTTTATATAATTCTAGAATAGTGAGAGGTAGAGAGGATGTGATGAGATGGAGGCCTTGTTCATCAAAAGGGTTTAAGGTGAAAGATTTTTATCAAATCCTCTGTGATAAAGCTTCTTCAATCGGTATCCATAACTACCCTTCAAAAGCAATTTGGTGCTCAAGATCTCCGAAGAAAGTTAACTTTTTTGTTTGAGAAGCATCGTGGCAGGAGATTCGAACTCTTGACAATTTACAAAGGAAGGGGAAAGTGATTGTAAATAGGTGCTTCATTTGCAAACATTGTGTCGAGTTCGTCTTTCATCACTTGGTAGAGTGCTCTTTAGCGAGAAGTTTGTGGGAGATGAGTTACAGGATTTTGGGAATCTCTTGGGTGTATGCAGGTTCTGTGTTGAATGAGATTCGTGCTTGGAATGGTTTAAAAGCTCCCAAAGAAGTTAAGAAAGTTTTGAGTTTAATTCCACATTCTATTTTTTGGATGGTGTGGAAAGAAAGGAACCGGAGTGCCTTTGATGACATGGAAAGTCATTTTGAGATCATTAGAGATAGGTGGTTTAACTCTATCAATTTTTGGGTTAGAGGGAACTTTTTTTGTAAATAGTGAGGACCTTATCGATTTTGTGGATTTCCTTCATCGTAATTAGCCGTTGGCTTTTTAGTGCATCGTCTTGATGCTTTTCTAATACATTTTTTTTTATAAAAAAAGAAGTATTAAAAAGAATTCTTTGTATTATTAATCGATTATCTGAATACAACTCAACAATATTATATATAGACTTATGAATATCAAACTTAATAGGACTAGGAGACATAGACTAAGAAACCTAATAGGACTCTCAACAGTCCCTCTCAAGTCGGAGCATAGATATCATATGCACCCAACTTGTTACAAATAGATCTAACTTGCGGACCATGAAATGGTTTAGTAAATAAATCTGCTAACTGGTCTGTCGACTTCACATATCTGATAATGATAACTTTTTGGCCAAGTTTTTCTCGGACAACATGACAATCAACTTCAGTATGTTTAGTTCTCTCATGAAATACTAGATTATTTGCAATATGAATAGCTACTTGATTGTCAAACACCAAGCTCATAGAACCTAACGTTAATCCCAAGTTATGCTAACAGTTGTTTCAGTCAAACTAACTCACAGATAGTGTGCGCCATTGCTTTGTATTCAGACTTATCACTCGATCTAGTATACGACCAGGAGCACTCTTCAGATATTTCAAAATACGAATAACATCCCAATGACTAGTTCTTGGAGCTTTTAGAAACTAATTAACCACACTTGTTGCAAATGAAATATCTAATATAGTAACAGTTAAATAATTCAATTTTTCAACCAATTGTCTATACTTTTCTGGATCAAACAATAATTCACCTTGATCAATTGCAAGTTTTGTGTTGGGATCAATAGCACTCTCTCTAGCCTTCCCATCTACTACATGTCTCTCTCAACAAGAAACCTTCTAAAGGAGGTAGACTTACTCTTATCAAGAGCACTCTCTCTAGTCTTCCCATATACTACATGTCTCTCTTCCCAATCCCTAGCTCACTGGCCAATAGATTAGAGAGCATTCAAAAAAGATTCCTTTGAGGTAACACGGGGGAGGAGTATAAGTATAGTTTGGTGAGGTGGGGTGTGGTAAAGCAACCTTTGGAAAGAGGGGGACTTGGCATCAAGTCTTTGTCGTTATTTAATGAGGCTCTTCTTAGAAAATGGATGTGGAGGTTTCTTGTTGAAAGAGATCATCTTTGGAGGTGAATGGTGGAAGCTAAGTTTGGGTTGGAGGTGGATGGATGGATGTCTAAAGAATCGAGGGGAGCTTATGGTGTGGGGGTGTGGAAATGGATTCGGAAAGGATGGGTGGAGTTTCATCCATTTGTTGCGGTGCCGGTGGGTAACGGGGTAAGAACTCGACTTTGGTATGACGCTTGGTGTGGGAATACTCCTTTGAAGGACTTATTTTCGGGCATCTTTGAGATTGCGAGAGATAAAGAAACAAAAGTTCGTTTGTGTTTCAACTTGACTAATGGAGGAGTATCTTGGGTTGTTCCTTTCATCCGTAATGCTCATGATTGGGAAATTGGGGAGATTGCAAGGTTTTTGGAGATCTTATATAATTCTAGGATTGAGGTGGGTAGAGAAGATTCGATGAGGTGGGGTCCGTGCCCGGATAAAGGGTTCCAGGTGAAAGATTTTTGTAGGATTCTTCTTGATAAAATCCCCACGAATGTCAACGTCAATTTTCCTTGGAAGGCTATTTGGTGGAACTGTGCTCCTAAGAAAGTTAGCTTTTTTGTTTGGGAGGCTTCGTGCGAGAAAATTCATACTCTTGATAATTTACGCAAGAAGGGGAAAGTGATTGTCAATAGATGTTTTATTTGTAAGGAGAGTGCCAAATTCGTGTATCATTTTTTGATGGATTGCTTGTTAGCTAGAAGTTTGTGTGAGATAGCATATAAAATTTTGGGGGTTTCATGGGTGGTTGCGGGAATCGTGAAGGATGAGATTTGGGCTTGGAGTGGTTTGAGGGTTTCGAAGGAGGTTAAGATGGCTTATTTGTTGATTCCACACTCGATTTTTTTGTTAGCGTGGAAGGAAAGGAACCGAAGGGCTTTTGAAGGTGTAGAAAGACCTATTTGAGTTATTAGAGATATTTGGTTCAATACTCTTATATTTTGGTTTAAAAGGAATTTCCTTGTAAATAATGATGTTTTCCTTGATTTTGTGGATTTTCTCCATTGTAAATAGCCTTTGGCTTTGAGTTGCACTTTGTTAGTTCCTTTAATAAATATGTTTATTCATCAAAAAAAGTTTTGTGTTGGGATCCATAAGATTATCTATAGGCGTAAATCCCAACATTCCTATATCAATCAATAATTCAAGAATATATTTGCATTGAGATAAAGAAATGCCATGACGAGACCTAACAATCTCAGTACCCAAAAATACTTTTGTCTCAAACTTAGTACCTAAGAACTGTTTCAGTGCTAAAATTCCCTCATTGTAAAAGATATAATGATCTACATCACATCTACTAAGACCAAAATCAATCACTACTTCGTTGAACCTGCCAAACCATGTTTAAAGAGATTATTTCGAACCATATAAAGATTTCTTTAATTGACAAACTAACCCAGACTCTCCTTGAGCAACAAACCCTGGAGGTTGCTCCATGTAAACCTCCTCTTACAAAGTACTATTAAGGAGAGCATTCTTGACATCTAACTGATGTAGCAGCTAATTAAACGTAGCAGCTAAAAACACAAACAAATATAATCTTCGCCACAGGAGAGAATGCTTCAGCATAATCAATACCATATACATGTGTATATCCTTTAGCCACCCGACGAGCATCGATCAACAGTACCATCAGGATGAACTTTAAACCCAACAGCAGATTCCTTATAAGAGAGAGAAACCAAGTCCCATGTATCAATAGTACTCAAGGTATGCATCTCTTTTTCCATGGTTGCCTTCCACCTAGAATGAGATAGAGCTTCTGTAATAGAGTTAGGAACATAGATAGTAGAGACTGAAGACACAAATGAAGTGTATGAAGGAGATAAATGATCATAAGACAAAATTAACAATAGAGTGCACAAACACTTACCTTTTCGAAGAGCAATGAAAAGATCATCCTTAGATGAGGAAGATAAAGGTGGATTCGGATCTGTTAATGAGGAAACAATCAGCAGAGCAACAGAGACAAGAGGTTTTGAACGACGGGTGTAAACTTGTAGTGGGGATACCAACCTAGGAGGAACTGTTGAAGGCAAAACTATAGTAGGAGGATATGACTGTGTAAGGAACATTGGAATGAGTAATGGAAATGGAAAGGAATCAACCAGATCAAATACAGAGTGAGACTCAGAATAAAATGGGGTAGTATAGATGAACGTAATATCAGCACAAACAAAATACATTTTCAATGATAGACTATAACACCAATAACCCTTTTATGTGCGACAATAAACCAAGAAAATAAATTTAATGGAGCGGAGATCAAGTTTGTCAATGCCTGTACTAAGCTGATGGGCAAAACAAATGGACTTGAAGATACGAAAAGGTAAATGAACAAGGCTTATCACTAGGAAATAAAACAGAGTGCGAGGATTTGCCATTAAAAACAACAGAGGACGACATATGATTAATTGAGTAACAAGCAATGAGAACAGGATCACTGCGAAACAATTTAGGAACATGCATATGAAATAAAAGAATACGAACAATATCTAAAAGGTGGCGATTTTTTTCACTCTACAACCCCATTATGTTGAGATGTGTGAGAGCAAGACGATTGATGAATGATACCAGATTTGGTCATGAAAGTAGTAAAAGGATCAGAAAAATTTTAATACTCACTGGCATTATCACTACGAAATTTTTTTATAGACGAACTAAATTGAGTTTTCACCTCAACACAAAACGCACAAAAAATAGAAAATAACTCATAACGGTCTTTCATTAAATAAAGTTAGGTGAGTCTGAAATAATTATCAACAAAAGTAACAATATATTGAAAGCCAAGTTTAGAAGATACACAACTCAGACCCCAAACATTGACATGTTCTAACATAAAAGAACTAGGCATAAGTTTATTTATATGGGAAGCAAATAACACACGATGATGCTTATCTAATTGACACGACTTGCACTCCAAAGTGGAAACATGACTCAAAGTCGGGATTAACTTATTTAGTTTCTCCAAAGATGGATAATCAAGACGACAATGAAGGTGCAAAGGAGACGTCAACTGAGTAGATAGGACAAGATCAAAGTAATAAAGGTCGTTGGATTCATGCCCTCCACCAATCATCTTACGTGTCTTCAGATCCTGACTAAAAATAGAATTAGGGAGAAAGGTAATGAAACAATTTAAATCTTTTATAAGTTGATTGATCGATAGCAAATTATACTGTGAAAAATGAGCATAAAGGACATTTGATAAAGACATAGAGGAACTAGGGTGCGCAATGTTAATGCCATTAACAATGATTTTAGATCCATAAGCAAGAGCAACATTAGGTAAAGACGATGGCTGATAAAAAGTAGAAAAAATATGGTACCTGACAAATGGTTAGTGGCTGCAGAGTCAAGAACCCAAGGTTTAGATGAAGAAATACTAGATGATAGACAAGCAAGTGGTGTACCCTTTTGGGTCAAAAGAGCAAAGGTGAGCTGTCTTATCATGTAAAAACTCATCATACTCAGTTTTGGAAACCGTCAGAGAAGTCAAAGACACAGGATCACGTTCAATTGAATCAGAAGTCACAACATTAGTAGCTAGGGGACAACCAACTAAGTTTCAACTTGTCTCCTGAGTATGCCCATGATGGTGACAATGAGTACACTAACAAAGCAAACCCCGACCAACAGAACTAACACTACCACGACCACCAGAAATACCACGACGACCAATACCACGATCCCTCTACCACTACGATGACTTAGATCTCTAAAACCACGTCCTCTACTACTGCTAACATCAACTCGACCACCTTGCCCAGCTTGAGTCACCAAAGCAGATTTGTCTGCGACGACGACGAAAGCTCTTGAAAATTTGAGGTTCTAGTCACCAGAGTTTGGTAAATACGATGGTGATGATGGTGCAAGCTTAAATTGGACGGAAGCTTGATGGATCGAGAAGGCAGTCACTCCATACTGTTCTTGACAGCGTACATCTTCTCCCTTTCTTTTAGGGTTTAATCATGATCCCAAAGCTCTTGCTCTGATACCATGTTAATAAGAAGAATTGAAAAGAATTCTGTGCATTATTAATTGATTATCTAAATACAACTCAATAGTATTATATATAGACTTATGAATATCAAATCTAATAGGATTTGGAGACATAAACTAAGACAGATTAAGAAACCTACTATGACACATAATATCAAACCTAATAGGACTCTCAACAGGTGGCATCCCCTTTGTGCCTTATATATAATTCTCTTTACTTCTTAAAAAAAAAGAGATTAGTGTAGGAGAGAAGTAATATAAAAATTTGAAAATACTTGATTTCCAAGGTTTGCTTGGTGCAGATTAACTAATTATATTTACATGGTTTTGGAAGGTAGTAGATTGTAATTAGTTAAACTTCAACTTCTAAAAGTTTATGGAAAGTAGTTACTTATCGTGTAGATAGTCCTTTTGTGATGGAGCTACACCCCCTCGGTGCTTTATATAGAATATTAACTTTGCCGATGAAAAGAAAAGATAATGGGAATGAGCTTTACTTGGCTTATATAGAGGAATTTGGTATTTATAAGGTCTTGCAGGAGTAGGCTGCCATAGATGGGCTGTGGCCTTGGAGGAAATCACAAGGCTTGTGCTGATTGCTGACTGCATGGTGTTAAAGTCCAGTACCTTTGTAGTCTGATTTTGTTCAGGCTTGTCAGGTTATTGTAAGCAGCATCTCTGCATGCTTGGTGAGCAATAGATGTCCCTATGAGACTTGAGTCTTTGCTCCATTCAGTAGAAGCATGTGGTGTCTCATAGGGTTTATTACTAATAGATGCATGATAATCTGTTCGGGTATGATGAATCCTTGAAGATTGTTCAGATGAGGCTTCCTTCGGCATATCCTTAGAAGTTGATTCGGGCCCTATTTTTCACTATGAGTGATCACTTGAGGATATGACCTTACCTTTCTCTTATTGCTTGCTGCCACTTTCTTTATTGATTGGTATGGTACTTCAATTCTAGACATCATTCATTACCAACAATTCTAGACATCATTCATCATCAACAATACTAGATATCTTCATCTTCACAATTCTAGACATCATTCATCATCAACTAGCGGTCACCCTTGTGGGATTAGAAGTGTCTAGTGAAATTGTAAGATTACAGTATGCTTCATTCATCATCAACTAGCAGTCACCCTTCTTGGATTAGAAGTTTCTAGTGAAAAAAATACTTGAGCATAAATTTGAGATAAAGTGCTCAGATTCGACTGATTTGCTCACCTATTATCATTCTCTTTTCAGATTAGAATTGTTTCTTGTCCAAGTGATCATTCATGAAACCCAGAGAAGCAGAGTTATTTTCAAAAAAGCATTAGTATTTCTGATTCCTGCGACCGCTGGCTGTGTTACATATATTGGGGTTGTTCTGTCAATCCTAGTTAATCATCTATTGAGGAACTTTAGCGTTGCCTCCTTGCTTTCAATGTTTCTTGCTGAATACTTCTCAATAGAGACCCAGTTATTATTTTATTACATCATATATTGGTCTATCAGTACTTATCCTGAAGCTACTTTAGTAGCTGCTTCTGCTTTATATCCTTTTAATATAAAGGTGGGGGCAGGGTGCTAGGAGGGCATCCTTGCAGGATTGTCAAATTTGAGATGGACTAATGTAGCAACAGAAATCAATATTATTGTTAAGAGGAGACAAGCAAATGGATACGAGTGGAAAGCAAAAACATGATTATGTTGTTGATGTGAGTTTTCCTTTGATTATTAGAAAAATGTGTGAAAAAGAAATACAGAAACATCGCCAAAGATGTGGAGAACATAATTGAATACAAATGGAAATGAAATTAGGTTACCTAATCCTGTTTGTGAGGATGAACATAAAATTTCTTTTTCTTGGATAAAGATAATTTCTCATGCATTTGCCTCTTTTTAAGTGAGGAAATCTGGTTTGACCTCAGAAACTTCATTGAAGACATGGTTGACTAGTTTCCTTTTCTCTCTGTTCATCTATTTCATTCTCTGGACTGCTGTATTTTAGAGTAATCCAAAAGTAGCCTATGGTCCTTTAGTTTCTGAAACCTAAACCTAAATTTCGTAATGCTAACAATTTCTCATCCACTTTTCTTTTCAAGACTGCTTCAGCAGTCCTGAGGCTGTCCTGTGTAACTGGAGTGTATCTGCTTGCTGACAAGTGCTCAGAAGGGGTTTCAAACCTTTCCTCAAATTCTTTTATTTTGTGAGGTTCAGTTGTGCTGTTTGTCACTTGGCTGATAATGATAAAAGTCGTGTGCTTCACATTGGCACTTTGTATTGAATATAAAATTGTGCAATAAATGATATGGATCTAATCATTATGCACAAATTCGTAGACTACTCATATTTAACTGAGTGTTTAGTATGATGAATCCAGGTAGTTTAAATCGTTTTTTTTTCTATGATAATTGTAAAACATGATATCATTAATATGTGAGAAAAAATGTATCTATATGTATGAATTGTGGGCAAAAAAGTTTAGAAAACAAACTATTGATAATGTCATCTTGGTTCTACAATGTACTAGCATCCATAATTTCCTTCAAGCTAGTATGATTTTGGTTTTACAACTATTTTTTTTGTTTGTTTAAGAACCTCCAACTGAATGCATAGTTTTTTGATAGACGTGTTTTTGTTGGAGACGTTGTGGTCTTGAAGGACCCTCAGAACTCAGAAAACCGTCTGGTTAGAAGACTAGCAGCTACTGAAGGGTATGAAATGGCTTCCACTGATGAAAAAGATGAGTCTTTTATTCTCGAAAAGGATCAGTGCTGGGTGCTGGCTGACAATGAAAAATTGAAACCCAAGGTATATGATTATCTTTTTCTATTTAAATTTTTTTAAAGCCATTACATTCAGACATATAGCTCCGCTGCCTACTGGATGATTGGATGCTCTTTCTGCAATGTCAGATTTTTATCTTTTATGCTCTGCTTATTAGGTATCTATTTTTTATGTGCCCACAAGTTTGTAGTAACTCAGGCTCATGGTATAATATCTTGATTCTGTGGGCATGAAGTGGCTGACATGGGCCAGGCTTGAATATTTGAATGCTTAGGCAAAACCTGATTTACCTTATTCCTTCCTGTTGGTTGTTTTCATTGACAGGAAGCCAATGATAGTCGAATATTTGGTCCAGTTCCCATGACAGACATCGTTGGCAGAGTTATATATTGCCTGCGTACGGCTGTGGATCATGGTCCCGTGCAGAACAGGTGAGGTGCTCAGTTACAGTTATTGAAACCAGTATTGGCTTTACGTGGATAATTTTCTGACAATCACTTAACCTTTGTGCTCCTTTACCAGTGATTTCAGCATGCAAAAGGATTCTCCAGTTTTGCAAGTAGAACTGGATGTTGATGAGATGGCAAAAAATCACAAAGCATAGACTTGCCTGCATAAAGATATGACTAATTTTGATTTGTATGTATTCTTTTCTTTGTCAGCCCAATCTCCTGCTGCTTTTGTTGCTTGTTGGGTATGCTGGTTTGACACTGCTTCACACCCTAAAAGAAGCGAGCTATGTCTGAGTTAAACTTGGAGATGGAAGCCTTTTTTCGTTTCTCGACGATGAAGTAAGACCAAGCCCATGAGCTTATTATCCGAGGTCAGAACAAGTACAAGGAAAAAAAAAATAAAAGTTGTGATCTTTAGGTTCACCCGTTTTGGGATATTATGGTTATTGTTGACCAGGTGTTGCAATCGGGTGATGCCTGTCTTTTCTTTTCAGCTGAAGGGTAGGAAGAGCTATATGTTAAATTTTGAGTTTCAAACATATTTAACATTGCTTTGGAGTAGTTTGTAGTTTGAAAACCTGAGCCTACTAATCAGAAGAAAAAGTAACCAACATGCTGTAAACTTTCTAATTGGCTTGCCTTGATTGCCTTCACACAAGCATTCTTTGATAAGGTGGCTTAATTTGGTAATCTTATATGGTTTTCTTCCTCTGATTTTTGTCCAAATAAGTTTTGGGCCATGCTTTGGGCATGTTTTTCCACTTGCCTCCTTATGATTTACTGCCTATAATTGACTTGTGGCAGTAATGGAGTGTTCTGCATCATGATTCCTTCAATCTTTTGCACGACACCAATTCCTTAAAATGAATACAGATGCCCAGAAGCTCCTCTAGCTCTGAGGATTGCACATTGTTGATCTAGTGAGAAGGACAGTATTGGTATGAAGAATTCCATTTCATTTGGAATTCAGGAAGAACAAACTACACAGTATGTGTTGTGTCTCAGTAATTTTTGAATCTACAATTATAGACCCCTAACACAACACCGGTAAGAGTTTAAATTATTTTTAGGATTTTTTTTTTAATTTTAAGATACACCAAGTGATATAGTTTTTATTTAGATAATTATATATATAATTTTGGAACCTACAATGATAGACCCTTATCTAAACACTGATAAAGGTTAAATTATTTTTTTAGATTTTTTTTTAAATTGTAAAATGCATCAAGTAAGATACTGTTTGAAGACGGGCTCCTTTTTTTTTTTTTTTTTTTCTGAAGTGGGCTAAAGAAAAGAACAGAAATTTCATAAACATTAGGGTGACAATGGGTCAAGTAGTGTTGGCCCATGATTCACACAAGGTGGGACCATGCCGTACCCTGCTTTCCTCTTTTTCATATTATACTGTGTTAAATTTTAAAAAATGTAGGCTAGCGCATGATTCAAAACCTGCGTGTCTATTGGGCTGTGTTGTGGTGTTCTATAAGTTTTATATGTAATAAGTTAAAATAAATAAAAAAAAAGAAATGACTTACAAATGAGTGAAATATAAAAAAAATCTTAAAAATTTTAAAAATTATGAAGACAAAAAATATTGTTATTATTTTTTAACTTTTCACCGTTTATACTCTTGCAAGGAAGGAGTTACAAATTTTTTTTCATTCTTGATCTCTTCAATCATCACTCAATCCATTATATTGATCTTTCTTTAATATATTGCTTGTATAGTATTATGCTTCTAGCCAATCTTTTATGCATACTAGTATTTGCAACGTTTTCAGTAATAGTCTTGATCGTAATTCATCCAAAATTTTAGAATTTGTACTAAAAGTTTGTTTCGATGCTATGATAGATATTGGAACAATTAGCAGATCACGTGCTATTATGCTAAGAATATGGTAATAATGTTCATTTTTCTTCTACCATATTAAAATATCAAATTTATCACCACTAATTCTTCTTGACTCATCATTCTAGTGGCATCAAATTGTATGTGATTTTGGATTTCATTAAATGTTATGGATCGTGCTTTGTGCTCTGTCATGTTTGGTCTCGTGTTGTATCATGTGGTGAGTCTCAAAAGCTAGGTTCAATACGACCCATCTACTTGGATCGTGTCAAACATGGCACGCCACATGGTAGTGTGGACTGTGTCGTGCCGTGTCTTGTTTGGTGGACCGACACAGCCATTGCCACCCCTAAACATAAGTATATCTTTTACGTAAATTGTACTCTTATGGTTTTTTATAGAACAAAAATATTAATCTTTTATGCATACTAGTATTTTCTATGTTATAATTTTTTTCCCATGGAATTTGCAAGCTCACATGACTTTATATGGAAGTTATTCTAATAAATGTTGTTAAACTTGAAGGAGATGACTAATCCAATAAGGGTGGTTTGGGTTTCAAACAAATTCAAGATTATCTTAAACAGACCCAAAATACATATTTACAATCATTAATTATTTAAGCACATAACAAATATATTACTTAGTAATAATTTACGGAAATTAAAGTGCTTAAATTAAAGAGTAAAGAAGGTTTGGCAATATTAAGATCACACTTGATCTTACTTTCATTTCTTTCCAAGACGTCTCGAATGTCTCACTATAATCTTATTGAATACAAAGTATAAAGAGTTCTACAAGTTAACTCCAAATTTATTGTTTTAACGTGATCACAACACTCTGTTTTTCATAGTTTACACCAAACTTATGAGAGTTTTGACGAGTTGACTTAAATTTTATCATGTTCACTCAAAATCATTATGGCTTGTTTGGTACGAAAGTTATTGGAGGAGAACGGAAGGGGATTATGTACCATACTCTTGTAATAATGTAATAATGTGTTTAATGATTTTCAAGAGTGGTTCATAAATGCTTAAGCATTAAATATTTATAATTCAAGACTAGCTAACCATTTAAAGATAAAAATTAATCGTTGTGTATTTAATGTTTTTTTATCCATGTTAACAGTATTTTGAAATTTAATCATTGCAGATCAGACATGATGTGCCTGAGTAATTATATTGACTAAAGATAAGTTTGAGCTCTTTTGAATAAGTAAATGGATCGATGTGGTTTTAGTATGAAAAGACTAAAAAGTTATTGTTTAAAGATATTGACTCAAGTGGTGAGTCGTGTCACCGTGGTAAGAACAAATTGCTTGACAAATGCATAAAGATAAACAATATTGAATTGATTTTAAGGATGTCTCTCTAACCTTACAAAGGATTCCTAGTAGACTTATTAGACTTTAATCGAAGCTTAAGATATTCAAATGGTGAGCTTCAAGGTTAGTTTTCTTGGTTGCTCTTCTTGAAGCCAGTTGTTCTTCCATTCTGATTCTGCTTTATAGAGAGGACTTTTAATGGTCTTCTCCCATTTCCACTGTAGGTGCTCAAAGGACAGTTTATATATATATATATATATATATATATATATATATATATATATATATATAATTTCTTTTATATTATCTTTCATCTTTTCAATTTTGTCTTTGTGTTTTAATTTGGACTTTTTTCCTTTATCGTTTTGTTAATTATTTGAGAAACATTCTACTGTACTTTTCTTTCAAGACTTTCATCCCTAATGTTAGAAATATTTTTCACGGTTTCTTCTATCTCTAAAATTAGGGATGAACATGAGTTTATTTGGATCAAGTTGATTTAACAAATCAACGCAACCCAATTATAATGAAATCAAATCCATACAAGAATTTATTAAATCTTACTAACTATCATTTACACAAACAAACCCAACCAATGAAAATCTCAATCAAACCCAACCAATGAACTCATTTAACCCAACCTAATCCATTCAAATCGGTTTGAATCGATTTGAGTTATCGATTTAATATTTTTTTCACTTAAAAATTAACACAAACATATTACGTAAAAAAATATTTTATAACAATTATTCATTATTCATTATATCCAAAATCAAATCCATACAAGAATTTATTAAATCTTACTAACTATCATTTACAAATTAATTATACACCTTGAATAATTTCACACAAAGTTCAAACAATCTTAATTTAACACAAACTATACAAAAATAAATAAAAATTAGATTTTAAAGGTGTTTGATCAATCTTTGATAGACCGTTTGTTTCGGTCATCAACAAACCCTACAGAAGATTATAGTAAAGTGATTAATAGGGTATCGTTATTAGCCGGGGATTGCGGGTACTCTATACTAAAGAGTCATAAAAATAATAAAAAATGATTTGGTTGGTTTAATTAGCAGTTTATAATCAAATATAAATCTACATCTATTAACATTACACAATATTATGGGGGTTTTCATGATCTGATTTTCTTTTTTTTACTAATTTTACTAAGGAAATTAAAGAACAGTTAATCATTTTCTCTCGCAATTCAGAAAATCAAGTTTGTAAAATGACTAATCAAATTATTTCAATGTAGACAATGAATTCGTGCCTCAATCACATATCTGAATTGAATCAAAGTGCAAGCCTAAAGAGATCATGCACTTTATAAATTCCTTCTTAGATAATCACTAAGCTTAGGAAAAGTCCATCAACTAGTTATTTTGTTTAAGCTATCAAGTTAATACTCAGCGCATCCTTACAATTACTTAAACAAATCATTAAGATCTAAAGGAATTATGATTCAATAACATGTTCCTTAATCCTATGAAAAAGTCATTGGATAAAGAACATGTAATTTCCAGAACATTGGCTACTGTTCATAGCTTTTACCACTTTAAATCGTACTCCAGATCAATTAGGTGATCGAAAGTGCGATTATGGTTTCAATGATTTGCAATATCAAAGTTTTCAATATAACAGAACTGAAAATTCAACATATGTAATGAATTAATATGTCTACATATCATGAACAATTCAAAAACATTAAAGAATAAATCTGAAAATTAACCAACTCATTGAATTAATAATAATCTCTAACATAAGAATCCAAGGCTGAAACAATTAAAAAGAATAGCCGTAAGGGGTACACTTCTTGAACACACTCAAGGAAGCTTGAGATGTTAATGGTGATGAACCTCACAGCTATGATGATAGATGAAGGAGAACACATTTTGGAAAAGTCCTAATGTGCTCACAATTGGAGATGGAATGGTGGAGTATTTCAGCCTTTTGCTTCTTGAATTTTGAGTAGAGATGGTTCCAAGAGAAAAGATGATCTCTTTCAGCTTACAAACACCCTATTTATAGAGCTTAGAACAACCATCTAAGCTTAGGAAAAGCAAGAAAACAAGCCATGAAACATGCAAGGAAACAATCTCTAAAACATGCAAAGAATCGAGGAATGGCCAAAAGTAAGAAAGAGGAATACAATCCCGAAATTTCAGGAGGACCCAACTAGTAGAATTCAAACGGTCATATCTTCTTCCACACATCTCCAAATGAGCTGAAACTTGTTGGGCTGGAAAGAAGACGCTTGAACTTCAATTTGGACCTAAGAAAGTCTCAAAAATGATATTGTTTGGGCTTGTTATGATGGGCCAAAATTCAGTAGGCTGTTGCATCCGAATCTTTCTCCACTTTGGGCTTGGACCTTGCACCTTGCTTAGTTGACAAGAGATTATGTGATTTTTTGTTGGGCAAACCCATGTTAGGTTGGACATACCCATGTCACTAATGGACTCCAATATTCTCTTGTGTTTTGACACATCATCCAAATAATTCCAAGGTGGAACCCTACAAAGAAATCAGAAAATAATAGATAAGGAAAGTTTCCATAATTAGAAAAGTTTCTTAGAATGATAAGACTATTTTCTCAATCCACTTAGATTTCTTAAAGTAACTAGGAAAACTCATTTTAGCACCTTATTTTACCATTCCCATGTTCACAAGCTTTCTAAATACTAAGAAAAGAAACTAAGCTCAAAATAACAAAGTTAAGAGAATTACAAAGCCAAATAGGGTAGGAAAGGCATTAAAAACGTAACACAAAGTGTTCCTATCAAATTCTCCCACACTTAGCTTTGGCTAGTCCCTTAGCAAAACAAAACAGTATGTAACCTAGTAGAATCTCAAGAGAAACAACATAAACTAAATGACACCACAATGACATAACACAAATTAAATGACTCTAATCCTTCCAACTTACGTCTCAGAGATCCCTTAGGCAATATGGCATAATAAAGTACGGAGAGCACAAGTTTACCTCAAATAAACAAGCTACGGAGTTATTAAGATTATATAACATTCGTACTTTAAGTGTGTGTTTATGAATAATCAGCCAAGAGTAAGTGTAATATACCACCCTCGAGTTAATGCACAAATAGTATCAAATTTTACTTCTCACAATGCATCACTCTGGTTTTCACTCATTTAAATGTGGTGCTAGCAATACTAATTACTCAATCACTTGTGAAAACAGTTTAAACCATAGGCTTGCTTGTGCACCCACTCTCCACATCAAAAACAGAACATCAAAGGATCAGGAGGTCTTTGAAAGGGTTGTAATGGGGCTAAGGGGTCAAGGTTTCATAAGAAAGAAGAGAAAGGATGTCACAAAATTTCCTTAGAACTAGAAAGCATTCAATAATGTCATAAATAGATCATCATTATTAAGTACCACGTTTCCATCACAATAGGTTGGATTTAATCACTTTGGCTTTCAACTTGCTTTAAAGACTCATAATACTCCCAATTCTTCAGAACTTGTATCCTTTGAATCACAACAGTTTTTATTTTTTTTTATTTTTTCCAAAACAACCACCTTAGAACCATATGAAATTCCCCCACACTTATGCTTTTCCACCATCTCCACATTACAAATCAATATAAACAAGATCCAAGCTCCCTAGTTCCAAGGAAAAATGGTAGGTAAAGTGTTTAAGTTCGTAGGGGTAAATGAATGTGGGTTAATGAAGAAAATAAGCTAATTCAGGCTCAAAATGCTATCTAGGGGTCAAATCATGATCAGGATAAAGGCTATTTAGTCATGGTTGTAAAATCCTAATTTGCCTCCGTCTTCTCCAAATCTGAACATGTACGATCGTCTCAAGTGGTTTAAAAGCAAGTTCTAGAAAACATTATATTCACAAGATACACTCAGAAGAGAATTTGAATTGATATGCATAATGAATCAATTATAAGGCTCGAAAAACTCACAAATATTGTGGGATTATGCAAGTATCATTCAATATGTCTTCATGCTTCACTCTAAGGCAACAGATTACTCAAATCAAGGCTAATGTGCATCAAATTTCAATTTCCAAGTATGACTACAATATAAGCAAATTAACTCCATTTCTTGTTTTATCTTTAAAAGTATGCTCAAACTCTTTAAAAACCATTAAAAATTAGTTTCATCATTGAGTTGGAAGAGGTCCTAAAACCTAAAAAGCAATGATATGACTCAAAAAGATGTAAATCCCTCTCCCACACTTAAATCATACATTGTCCTCAATGTATATTAGAATAAGCATGTAATATAGAATATAAACATGGGTAAGGTATTTACGAAAATCACACAAAACAAATAACATATGAAGATCAACCAACGTAAATGGAAGAGAAAAAGAGAATGCAAATCTGTGTTAATGACTCCTCCACAGCTTCGAATTGGGTTGCCTCCTAAGCAACGATTTAATGTTTACAGTCTTTCAGCCTAGACTTTGTACCTCGTTTTTAGTCCTTTGTGAGTGGCACCTCTAGGAGGGGTACATCCTCCACAGTGTGCTCCTCAAAAGCCTCATAGTAAGGTTTCAAGCGATGACCATTCACCTTGAATTCATTTCCAGTTTTGTCACTTTTTATCTGCATAGCACCATGAGGAAAAATATTAGTGACAATGAATGGACCCACCCATCTAGAACGTAACTTACCAGGAAAAAGTTTAAGTCTAGAATGGAAGAGAAGAACTATTTAGCCCACAACAAAGGCCTTGCCACGGATCATCTTATCATGAAAAGCTCTAGTTTTCTCCTTGTAGATCCATGCACTATCATATGCCTCGTTTCTAATTTCCTTAAGTTCATTCAGTTGGAGTTTTCTATGTAAACCAGCCTCATCAATGTCCATGTTGAAAGACTTAACAGCCCACCATGCCTTATGCTCAAGCTCAACTGGTAAGTGACACGCTTTACCATAGACAAGTCTGAATGGAGACATCCCAATTGGCGTCTTGTAAGCTGTCCTATAAGCCCAAAGTGCATCATCAAGTCTTTTGCTCCAATCCTTGCATGTAGGGCCCACAGTCTTCTCCAAAATCCCCTTAATCTCACGATTTGAGACCTCTGATTGTCCACTCGTCTGAGGATGATAAGGTGTTGCCACCTTATGAGTCACTTTGTACTTCTTGAGCAGGGCCTCAATTGTACAGTTGCAGAAGTGTAATCCACCATCACTAATAATCACACGAGGCATTCCAAACCTAGTAAATATGTTAGATCTCAAGAAATCTACAACAACTTTAGAGTCATTAGTTCTGGTGGCTTTAGCCTTCACCCACTTAGACACATAATCAACAGCCAAAAGAATGTAAAGAAACCCGTTAGATGAAGGAAACGGCCCCATGAAATCAATGCCCCAAACATCGAAAATCTCAACAGTTATAATATGGGTCATGGGCATTTGATCCCTAGAGCTTAAGTTACCTGTCCTCTGGCACCTGTCACAAGTCATGCAATACAAGTATGCATCCTTAAAAATAGAAGGCCAGAAAAAACCATAATCTAATACCTTATGGGCTGTCCTACGAGCACCAAAGCGTCCACCACAAGACTCAGAATGACAAAAGGCAAGTATCGATTTATGCTCAGATTCAGGGACACACCTCCTAATGATTTGATCACTACAATGCTTCCACAAATAAGGTTCATCCCATATGTAATGCCTAGCCATATGCTTAAGTTTTTCTTTATTAGAACGAGGTAAAGTGTCAGGAAATTGCCTAGTAACTAAATAATTCACAATATCAGCATACCAAGGCTCACTTACCTCAATCCCAAAGAGTTGCTCATCTGGGAATGATTCTTGCAGGGGTAGGACGTCCTCCTCATGAACAAGTCTGCTCAAATGGTCAGCTACCAAGTTTTCACTCCCTTTCTTGTCCTTGATCTCCAAATCAAATTCTTGAAGCAAAAGCACCCATCTAATCAGTCTCGGTTTGGCCTCATTCTTTGTCATCAGATACTTTAAAGCTGCATGATCAGTATAAACAACAACTTTAGTTTGAAGTAAATAAGAGCGAAATTTATCTAAGGCAAAAACAACAGCAAGGAGCTCTTTTTCAGTTGTGGAATAGTTTAGTTGAGCATCATTGAGTGTCCTAGAGGCATAGTAGATGGCATAGGGCTTCTTGTCCATTCTTTGTCCCAAAACAGCCCCAACAGCGTAATCTGAGGCGTCACACATCAATTCAAAAGGTAAGGACCAATTAGGTAGAGACATGATGGGAGCAGTAGTCAATAACTCCTTCAGCTTCTCAAAAGCTTTCTTTCACTCCTCATCAAACTCAAAGGGAGTGTCCTTCTGAAGTAAACGGCACAGAGGCCTTGATACATTGGAGAAATCCTTGATAAACCTCCTGTATAATCCTGCATGACCAAGAACGAACGAACCTCTCTCACACAAGTGGGAGAGGGTAAGTAACACACAAGATCTACCTTAGATTTATCAACCTCAATCCCCCTAGTAGATATGATATGTCCTAAAACAATCCCTTGAGTCACCATGAAGTGACAATTTTCCCAATTTAGAACCAAGTTAGTTTCAACATAACATTTCAGAATAAGTTCCAAATTTCCTAAGCATGCATCAAAATCTCTACCAAAGACACTAAAATCATCCATAAAGACCTCAATGATATTCTCGATGTATTCAGAGAAAATGGAGAGCATACAACGTTGAAACATACCTGGTGCATTGCACAATCCGAATGGCATACGTCTGTAGGCATAAGTGCCAAAAGGGCAAGTGAAGGTGGTCTTCTCTTGGTCCTCTTGCGCTATACAAATCTGGTTGTACCCACTATATCCATCCAAAAAACAATAAAAACGATAACCAGCTAACCTCTCGAGCATTTGATCGATGAAGGGCAGAGGGAAATGGTCATTTCTTGTTGAAGCATTGAGCTTCCTATAGTCTATGCAAACTCGATAACCAGTTACCACTCTTTGAGGGACAAGCTCATTCTCCTCATTCTTTACCACAGTAACTCCTGACTTCTTTGGCACAACTTGAACAGGAGACACCCACTTGCTATCTGAAATAGGGTAAATAACGCCACAATTAAGTAACTTAATTACCTCATCTTGCGCAACCTTCATCATAGGTGGATGTAGGCGTCTCTAGGCATCTCTGGTGGGTTTGGCACCATCCTCCAACAGGATCCTATGGACGCACATGGTTGGGCTAATTCCCTTGATATCTGCCAAAGTCCAACCAATGGCGGTCTTGTACTTCTTCAGAACGTCCACAAGCTTCTTTTCTTGGTCCTTCTCCAACTTCGAGGATATAATAACAGGTAGTGTCTCCTTGTCCCCCAAAAAGACATACTTCAAGTGATCTGGCAAAACCTTAAGCTCAAGTGTAGGGGCCTGTATCACTGAAGGTAACATTTTGTTAGTGGAAATAGGAAAGGACAAAGGAAGAATAGGGTAATATGGGTCGGGCCTCAAGGGAGGCTACGGTTTTGATCACAATGGGCTCTTCAGCCTTCTCTAACTCAGCCCTAGAAATGGATTCTCCATTCTCAGTATAACCAACTCCTTGAGAGAGTGTTACTTTCAACTCATCCTCTTTCATTGCTTCCAAAAATCTCTGCGCAAGTGAGTTAATATCATCAATAGAAAAACAGGGTTTAATGTCAGTCAATGGATACCTCATGGCTTCAAAGATGTTGAAGCGTATAACTTCATTATCAAATTCCATGGTTAGAGTTCCCTCATAAACATCGATCTTTGTTCTTGCAGTCCTCATGAATGGGCGCCCTAAAAGCAACGGAGTAGAATTTAGGGGCGAATCTTCCATATCAATGATATAGAAGTCTGCAGGAAAAATGAGTTGATTTACTTGCACAAGAACATCTTCAACGTATCCTTTAGGATACTTATTAGATCGATCAGCCAATTGGATAACAACATTATCACTTTTAAGTGCACCTAGCTCTAAAAAAGCATAAAGACTATAAGGCATCACATTAATTGAAGCTCCTAAGTCTAGCATGACATTATCAAATTTGTTAGTACCAATCACACAAGGAACAGAAAAACTCCCTGGATCCTTAAGCTTTGGTGGTAATTTCCTTTGGATGACAGCAGAAACTGTCTTATTCAACTTCACCACCTCCTTCTCACGAGTCTGCCTCCTTGTAGTGCAAAGCTCCTTCAGAAACTTGGCATATCTTGGCACTTGCTTCAAGCACTCAATCAAAGGCATGTTGACTTGTACCTTCTTAAAAATCTCCAAGATGGCCTGATCAGATTCATCCTTCTTGGTTTTGGCAAACCTACTAGGAAAAGGTACACGAGCAAAATGATTAGAATCAAAAGAGTGTTTAGGGTTTTGTTCGTTACCTTGAGGCTTTAAAGCATTCTCAGATGATGGAGGACCAATCATTTCTGCCATTGTGGTGGTGGGATCTTTCTGTATTTTCTTCTTGGTGCTCTCAACGTCCTCTTCCTCATGGTGGGTCACTTTGGCTTTCTTCTGAGTTTTAAGAACATCCACAAGGGTCTTGCCACTCCTTGTGGTAACAACTTTAGCTTGCTCGATAATTGGGTTGGGAACAGTGTTGCTAGGCAATTTTCCACTCTCCGTTATCTTCCCCATGAAGTCCACCACTTGTCCCAATTGCTTTTTCAGCTCTGCAATATCCTTAGTGTGAGCTTGTTGACATGTAACAAGAGCTTGAGTAGCAGTAGTTAAATTCTGTTGCCCTTGAGCAAGGGACTTTAAAATTTCATCATAATTAGAAGCAACAGAATTTGTAGGTACAATAGGATTAGGGACAAAGTTTTGAGGTACCTGAGGCCTCATAAACAAACCTGGAGGGCGTGGAAACACTTGCCCTTGACCTTGAGGGTTCTGAACATTATCATTATTGGCCCAACAAAAATTGGGGTGATCTCTAAGCCCAGGGTTATATGTGTTAGAGAAAGGGTTGTACCTTTGTCCACCTTGATTACCTTGAAACCCAACAGTGTTAAGAGACTCCCATCCTCCATTGTTGATCAGTTGGGGACATTGATCAGTTGGATGCCCTTGAGTACAACACACACCACAGATTTGAGCAACTTGTTGTACTTGTGCTTCAAAACTTCAACACTAATATAGATTTGGTCCCAAAATCTGCATAGCCAAGTTCCAACATACAAAAAACATAAAGTAAATGAACATAAAATAAGCAAATCAATTCAACAAACTTTTGGAAAACATATTGAAAGTACAAAAGAAATACTTTCACGAGAACAAACGGTATTCTTCAACTAAAAAATATTAAAAAAAGCATACTTCTCACTTATTTAAATTCTAATTGGCTTTTTTTATTTTATGAAAATTAACATTTTTTGTTGGAGGTTTCTAAAAAGAAAAAAGAAATAAATTGAGAAGATATATAAACACACACGAAATATATATTACAATTCAAATTAACTTATCAAAATATGATGTAATACATAAAATATATATTGCAGTCCAAACTAACTTACCAAAATATGAATGTAGTCTATCAATCCTTAAGTAAGTATACTTTAGATATATAGAATATAATTATATAATAATCGAGTTACCGGTTTGGGTTGGGTTGGAATTTTTTTAACCCGTGACCCAACCCAACCCAACTCACTGGGTTAAAAAATTTCTAAATCCAAACCCAACCCAAGTTTTGAAAATCATAATTTAACTTAATCCATTACATCGATTTGAGTTGGTCTACAGGTCCACCGGTTTCGATGGTCACATCTATCCAAAACTTTTTTTTTCCTTTTTAAAAAGTTTAGTTTACTTTTTTTTTGGAAGAGAATGTTTAGCTTACTTTTAGCTATTCTTTAAACTAGGGGTGAACATGGAACCCGGTTGACCAGCAAAACCTATCCAAACCGATATAATGGGTTGGGTTGGGTTGTATCTTTTTAGAGATTGAGTTGGATTGAAAATATTTTGAACCTGGTGGGTTAGGTTGGGTCATGGGTTCAAACTTTTCAACTCGACCCAAACCGATAACCCGGTCAAATATATAATTATATATTTTATATTTATTGAATATAAAATAGTGTATAAATAATTATAGTATAATTATAAAATGTCCATTCTAATTACTATTAGTGTGTAAAATTATATATAGCAGATACTTCAATGTCCAAACAAGTCTCATATTTTCCAATTACCCAGATTTTAGTTTCAAATATTTACATTAGAAACAAATACTGATTTCTAGTTATGAAATAGTTTTCATTATTATTCTTAAGCATAACTTCAATCAGAAAAAATTGATGTACAATTAACTTATGATAACAAAAATTTGATTTCTTGTACTGTTGTAACTATAAAATAAAATAGAAATTAACACTATAATCTACAAGATTCCAGTCGGGATCAATGTATGTAGATAAACTTATATTCCAAAAAGATGTACCATACTGTTGATGGAAGAAATGTTGAATGTATGATAAAGCTTAGTAATACCAACTTGCTGGAAGCCTTTCATGCAAACATTATTGAACCATTCAATTTGCCTCTTTGTGACCTTTTAAAAGCCCCCATGTCGCTTCCAAGTGCATTAAAGTATAGTCCAAAAATTAGATTGATTAGTGAGAAAGTACTAGCACGGCCAACAAATGCTAAGTTACTAAAATATATTATTAGCAACTGTCCAGAAATCCAGATTTCCTTCGTAATTGAACTGTCTTCTAAAGTAAGTTAAATTCATGTCAACTAAAGCAGTTCCTAGTGCAACATTCAGATGAAAATTGTGTCTTTCAATATAACGATGAATTCATATTCTAATATCAATGGCTCTGGGTTGTGAGCATGCAGATAACCAATTAACCATGGTCACTTTATCAAGCTCTATATTACTCGCTTGCATTTCATGAAACAATGCCAAAACATCCTTACCAAGTTTGGCTTCAACGTAGCCTCCAATTATGACATTCCATGACACATTATCCTTCTCTTTATTGTCATCAAAAAAACTTCTTAGAAATATAAAAAAAAAAACCAAATTTAGCATAGCCTATAACCATTGTAGTGCATAAGACAATTTTTCTCTTTTCCATGTTATCAAATATTATTTGTGGCACACATATTTTACATGTAATATGAATGGATTCAGTTTTGGATTTAATAAAATATTTTTTTTGTTATGTAATATATATGGTTTAATTATTTAGTAAAAAAAATATATCAATCCGATGATCTAAACCGATTAGAATGGATTGAGGTTGAATGGGTTTATGACTTGGGTTAGATTAAATTTTTTTTAACCCAATATAAATAAACTAAATTTAAATTTTAAAATAACCCGACCTAAACCGAGCTATTCTAACTCTACTTTAAACTGTTACAATAAATGTTAATTTGGGGGGAAGAAAACAACAGACCCGCTTTTGCCACTAAATCTTAACGAAAGAAATAAATATTATAAGATTTTTTTTTTTGGTTCGGGTCTTACACGTAGCTTCTCGTGAAGTTAGTTTTCAGCGGGTACAAAACCCCGAGCCAGCCAAGAATTTTTGCCCTTTATCAATGGCCCGACGCAGCTTTAAACTTCGTGTTAAAACTAAAACTTTGAAGTGAAAACCGAGAGACACAGAATGCAAAATCAGCAAAACCGCTACTACATGCTCATTTGAAGCTTTTAGAGCAATGTCGCAAACAACCCATCATGTCTCCAACAACTTTCCTGGTAAGTTTCCCCTTTAATTCTCTACTCGTTTTTTTTCTCTCTTTTTGGTTGGTTCAAGTTTCTTTATGAGAAACTGTCGGACAAGAAAGGATAACTTAGTACTCTTATTCGAGGTTGAGTTGAAATGGGCGATTTAAAATTCTATACTCCACTCTCTTCTCGTTCCCTACAGCTTCTAAGCAACTAAACGGTGTTTTAGGGTTTTAATTGTTGTACTTAGCTCGTATTTGTGAGCCTAAATATGCAAATCCTTATTTTTTAAGTTTCTGTACTGTTATTTCATTGCATGAATTGGTTGCTTAAATTGCTATCGAAGGTTGTGAAATTTTAAAATGGGTCGTGTATTATCTGTCGTTTAAAGTTCCTCTCATTTCTGTACGCTTATGTAAGTTTTTATTGGCTCTATCGGTGAACTGGTTGCAAAGATTTGGCTTGTTTAGCGAAATACAGCTTTGAAAATTTGTTGGGGCTAGCGGTCTTCTTGTATACTTTTGTGATTTCTCTTAGGTTGCCTACCGTTTATTTGATGAGATGTTATTGCATTCACTGTGTATTTAAAGGAAGGCAGCTTGTCCTTTGGTGCTAGCTATAGGCTCACTTGCATTTCATGAATTTATTGAGGTTGTGCTATCAATTTTTGCTTGTATTAGTGAGTTAGCATACCGCTGGCTAGTTGTAACTTGTCAATTCTAGCTGCTTCGGATGATAGTTCTGAGTTAAATATGAAATTTGGGTATTTGATTGGCTTGGTTTAATTTGAGTTTTCAGTATTGTTAAGGGTAAGGAGTTTTTAACTAACTTCACGAGCATATCTTCAAAACATTTAGATTATTGTTTTAATTGATAGATTTGAGTCCTAATATTTTCTTCTTTTGATAAGTAATTGATTCCTAATATTGAGATGAATGTTTTCCTTTCCAAGTTTCTGGGTGCTAGTTTTTGTTCTTTATGACTTATAAGTATTCATGTAGATATCATCTTTTACGCCATTAGCACCATTATTCGGGTTGGATGTGTATATTTCTCATAGTATTGTCATGTCTTGCTAGTCTTGTTACTGATGTTGAATATTTTTTGTCTCCAAAATGAGTCCTGTTGATAGTGGAAGTGTCCGAGGAGTTGGTGGTGGTGGTTGTGATATCCATTCAATATTGTAGATGCATATAACTGAATTTTGTGCATTAAGGCTTCATTTCTTTATTCATTGTTAAAGATGCATTAAGTTAATAGATTATAAAGTTCACTTCGGGTTTATGGAAAGAGAAAGGTGAGAAGACCTATAAATGTACATAAACTTTATAAGTGTCTAGGTAATTGTGGTAGTAGAGCCTTAAGCTGGACCTGAAGGTTCTACATTTGTATATCACATTGCTTAAGTAAGTCATGTCTTGAATCCAATGATAGATAAACAAAACCCCTTAGTTTTCACTATTTGAACCAAGACCTCTTAATTTGTAGATGATGCTACTCAGCCATTTTTCCTTCACTAAGTCATGAGTTGTTGTAGCTTAAAGCATGGATTATGGAGAAATTAAGTTACTTTAAGTTAATAGTCTTTCAGTGTTAAGTGTTTCCTCACAGTGACAAACTTAGTTATCAGTCTCCTGAGAATGGTCATCTTCTTCCTTTAGGTTAAACTGTGAACCTTGTGAAATGTAATTATTCTGTTTTCATTCAGTGTGCTTAGAAATATCTGTACCAAAGCAAAGCCGCGGTGCCTCCTTTCTCCTGCTCCACAAGATGATTGTAATAATCTACAGATACATGTTGCAATGGGATTCGCTAATACGGCCCTGGGCCTAGGGTAAGATTGTCCTCTTTAGTGCATCATAATGCCTTGATCATTAGGATTTCGTTCCTCTTTAATCTTTATTAAATAAGTATCTGTAATGGATTTGTTTGGATGGGCTTAAAGCCAGCTTTAAGCAGGTACTTATTTTTTAAAATTTGCAAAAAACTTGGTCAAATTAAATCAAACCCCATTAAATATCATTAAATAAAAATTTAAATATCAACTAATATATGATTTGATTTGACTAAGTTTTTTTAACCAATTTTAAAAAATAAGCAATGGCTTAAAGCTGACCATGAGCCTTGCCAAACAAATCCAATGCTAGCAAACTAAAATCCTAGGGCCAATTGAATGTTGGAAATCCTCAATGTCGATATATTATTTAATTTATCAAAAAATATGTCTATATATTATTTTAGATGGCTGTCAGTTCTTAGACTAAAGATTTTTTCTTTTTTGAAATCTTGAATTGTGGCTTCTTATCAAATAAAAAAGAAAAATCTTGAATTGTGGTTATTTATTTGATTTTTGTGCATTGATACTGACTTTCTTGTAGGTTATGCACCGTTAGATGGCAGATGTCTTCCATGTTCTGGTATTTCTGGAAGGGCAGTGGCTGTATCTCCTTGCTCGTCTCGTGCTGATCACAGAGTATATTCGCAAGTGAACATTGGATCTTCGAAATGTGTTTCCAGGGGAGTATCTTATGTGTGCAAAGCAATGTCTGGTGGTCATAGAAGAGACCCAGATTTCTCTCGGCAAAACAGACATGGGTTCCGAGGCAGGAAAAGGCAAAATGAAGATAGAGATAGCTTTGAAGGTCTTCAAGAATCTGAAATGTTGTCTTCAAAAAATGGGCCGTTACTCTCGCTGTCCAATTCCCTGAAATTCCAAGCTATTGCAGCCCCTGGACCAAGAGAGACAGAGATTGTTGAGCTTTTCAGGAAGGTCCAGGCTCAGCTTCGAGAAAGAGCTGCAGTCAAAGAAGATAAGAAGATTGAAGCCTCACAAGGACAAGGCAAAGCAAGTGAAACAGTGGATTCCCTCCTTAAGTTACTGAAGAAGCACTCCGTCGAGCAAGGTAAGAGAAAAGGCAGCAGTACCAGCAGCTTAGACTTCAATTCATACCAGTCAGAAAAGAATGGAGAATACAGTGAAGATAAGAGCATGAGCTTCTTTGATTCCAGGAGCAATGTGAAGGATGAGGCCCAGGAACATAAACCCTCTTCGTTAGCCAGACCAGCATCAAATTTCCGACGCATGTTACCAGTTCGACAAGTTAAATTCCAGTCAATTTCCAGTGAGCACACTGTCAATTCTGTGTCACATTCTGATTCAAGTGCGAAGAGAGAGAAGAATCCTGTTGAGTTACATCCTGAACCTGAATATGATTCTGAGCCTGCACCAGAGCTGGAGCTGGAGTCAGAACCTGAGCCAGAGGTTGAGCTGGAGCCTCAGTCCATTTATCAAGACGGTGACATTGTAGATGAGGTTGTTCTAGACGAGGTATCTGATAATGTCTCTTCAGATTTAGATGACGCTGATAATGATGAAGATGAAAACGAACAAGATCAGACTGAACATGGGGATTTGAGTGCATTGAAGCTACCAGAACTGAGGGCCCTTGCAAAGTCTCGTGGTATGAAAGGGTTTTCAAAGATGAAGAAAGGTGTTTTGGTGGAGTTACCAAGTGTTAGCTTTCTGATTAATGATGTAGGAAGAAGTAAAAACAAGGGACCATATACATTTTGAGATAGTTGTGAGGTGCTCCTTTTTGTTTTTATAAAATTTATTTGATTTGTTTCTTGTTTGACTTTGTGTAACAGTAATTTTTTATTCTAAGTCAGCTGTTAACTTTGATTCAGTGTTGAAAACTATGTGGGAAAAAGGATGGTTTTCTGTCTGGGAAAGTGCTTCCTGGTTGATTTTAGCAGATCTTCGTGGTCTTTTTTGCTTACTTATTGTGTCGTCAATGAAAAACACAGTTCCAAATGTTCAGATTCCAGCATCCTACGTGCATTGGTTACCACCAACAACCCAATTGCACGCTCTGTCTCAACTCCAGCTGCAAACATCTCTCAAGTAATGGAAATTACACCACCAAATCAGGATATCACATCCTCGCCGATGAAGAAGAACCCAGCCCTCCTAAGCAGACCAAACTCTCCATCAAAATGGCCGTCCTGTTGGAGCGGAAGAAACTTCGCATGGGGGCAATCCTTTTGAAAGGTCAAACGAAGGATTGTGTGTATGAATGGCTAGTTTCCTCTTCAACAACATCTTCATTAGTAGCCTTTTCTAGTGTCAAAACTTCTTCATCTGAATGACATCATAGATTAGGCCATTATGTATTTCCCATTTTAAAACACATTGTTTCGCATTATCAGTTAGATTTGTCTTCATCTATGTCATCTGATTTTTTGTATAATGCTTGTCACTACAATAAAGCCATAAACTACCTTTCTCTACATCAACTGTTGTCTCTTCTCAACCACTTGAAATTATTTTCTCTGATGTGTGGAATTTTGTTATCTTACATGATGGTTTTAAATATTATGTCATACTTGTTGATCACTTCACTAAATACATTTGGTTTTATCCCATCCAACAGAAATCTGAAGTTAAAGATGTGTTTAAAAATAAAAGAACCAGGAAAGTAGCCGGTCTAATTGAAAAACAGTGATAGCCAGTATGGACTGAAAACAAAAAAAGGACACCGTGACAACCGATATATGCTGGAGAAATTCAGTGGCAACTAGGACAAGTTGCAAAGAAAAGAACCGGGAGGGGGCCGGTCTAAGGTAATAACAACTTGTCGACAAGTGGGAAGACATTCCCATCATAATCATTCATGCATTGCATCTGTTTTAATTATTACTTGCATTATTGAAATACTAATGTGTGATGTATTAATTGTGAATATAATTATAGATGATTGAGTCTCACAGAAAGAGACAGTTATGATGGTAATATTATTGAAATGCTGAGGTGTGGTGTATTATTGTGAATATAATTATAGATGATTGAGTCTAACAGAAAGAGACTGTTATGGCGATAAGATGATTGAAATGCTGAGGTGTGGTGTGTTATTGTTATGGTGATAAAAACTATCTAAATGGTAGACTTTATGATGTGAACCTCATTGCGAGGTAATTATGAAATAATTGATGGTATTGAGGTGAACCAATAAATAAGAGGAAGAGAATGATAGAGAATGGATATTATGATATGGGTAGTGATAGTAGAGTGCTAGTATCAAGTGTAGGAGATATAAATTGATTTAAATATTAAAAGACTGTTTATACAAATGAGTACTTTTAGTAAATTTAATTCATTGAACTTGTGAAGCTCACTCCTCATTGTACAATGATTTTCAGGTAGCAGACTTGACAAACAGTTGGTGAGTTGAGGTTCAGAAGAAATCATTTTATGTAAGCCACATACGTGTCAACATCCTCAGACTAGTGAGAAAATAAAATAAGAAGAAAAATTGATTTGTAAATATTCATGTATTTTACGTTGTATAGAATATTTAACGATCATATTGATGTAAAATTACTTTTGGGTGTTATTGATTTTCATTGTTGCATATATGTGTCGTGCTGAGATTTCAAAATGTAATGATACCATTTCAGGGGTGACCAACCCGGGATGGGTCGTTACAATTTTGGTATCAAAGCCTTAGGTTTTAAGATTCTGTAGACTGCATAAAAAGTAAGAAAGTGAAAAATTAAAATAAATGATATTTTAATAAACAGTCTGAGGATAACACGTGGACACGTTAGAGATATAGTTAGAGTTGTTGATTTAGGAAGGCGTGGTAGGCCCCAATATTTTTGACAAGTTGAGATTGAGTCTAAATCTGTGGTTCCTAGAAGGGAACGTGTTGACAACAAAATTGACATTGGTAAAGGTGTGAGAGAATCTGAAGTTGAAAGAGATGAGCTAAGATAAGCTCTTACATATTCTTTTGAGAAAATGAAAGTAACAAATGATGGAGTTGATAATCTATAGCATAGACTTAATAAACAGACTAGGGCAATGTTTAAAGTTGTTAATCTAGTAATGATGAATGTTTAAAAAGGGGGAAAAGTGAGTTTATGCATAAGATGCAGGGAGATTGTTAAGTTGAATGTGGTGTTGTTTAAAATATCTATAAATTATTTTAAGCCTAAGTTTTGGGAGATACCTGTAGAGAGATTATTTGGTACTTTACTAGTAACTAATGGGTAGATGATCACTTTTGTTTCATTTGAGTTAGAAAGATAAGTTTCAGAATGATGAAAGGATATTCTTCCCAGGGTAAGTGCAGATGTTGTTAGACTCTTAACCTGGAATAGGTTTAAGGATGTTTTCCTTAGACCTTTAGAGCCCAACAAGATAGAGATTTTATTTATTTGGGCTAAGTGTGTTGACTGTGGCTCAGTATGATAGGAGATTTATGGCTTTGTCGAGGTTTGAACCGAAAACGATATACCAAAAGGAGAAGAAGTGTAAGAAGTTCATGGATGAATTATGTTTTAAGATTTGATCAATACTATCATACATGAGGCATATGAATTATGTCAGATTGGTGGATATACCATTTCAGATTGAGAGAGATGTGATGGAGTTTCAGAAAGAAAAAATAAATAATAATAATAATAAATATGCTGTTGGAAATCACCTTGACAAGATGCCCAGGTGGTGATCTTCCAAACACCCAAGTCTTGAATGACTTGTAGAAAGAATTTCAGCAATCGAACACAAGAACAAAAAATCAAAGAAAGAAAGAAGACAAGTAATTTGTTGTCGAGGTTCGGCAATGTGCCTACGTCCCCGTGAGTTCCTCCGAACTCTCTGCACTATCTCAATGGTTCTTACAAAGTTACAGCAATCCCCTTCAAGAATCCAAGTTCTTGAAGAACCAAGAAGAGAATGAGAAAGTGATAGACCTATTACAATGCTTTCTATCAATTCTCTACTAACCTTTCTTCTTTACAACCAGCCTCACTACAAGAGTCCCTCTTGTGTTTATGTCTCTCACACAATTCTCTCTTGTGTTTACAATGATCTCACAATGTCACAACCTATGTGGTTCTCTCACACACCTTTTCCACCCTTTGAAATGAGGCTAGGAAACCCTTTTTATAGCCTCTTAATTCTTGGACAATCTTGTGAATCATTTTTGACCCTTTGATCATGTTCTTCCTTTAATCTCAGCCCTTCATCACTCTCCGAGTGATGCTGTGCGTTTTGATGTGGTGCTGTGTGCTACGGCGTGACCTGATGCTGCAGCCTCCTGATGCTATGCGCACACCTCCTGCCTGTGGGCAGAAACTTCCACAGCAGTGTGCCTGACCTTCCCATGCTCAAAATTGAAGCACACACATGTGCGCAACCTTATAACTTGCTGAACTTTGATATCCCACAATTGGTTTGGACATTAACCGAACTTAGACCATGTTTGGATATGTTTGAAACTTAGATAAATAACAACAATCTCTACCTTTGTCTAAGTGTTCAAAAAACCTGAACCATTGTGCAGAAAGCTTCAGGATCCAAACTCATCTTGAGTTACCAATTAACCAACTCCATTCCTAAGAAGTCCAAGGCAATGATTGGACCTTCTTAGAGGTAGAACCTTGGTGCCTAAATCTGCAGGACTTTTCTCCGTGGTCTTCTTGTCAACATGAATGCATCATTTCGTACCATTTTCCAGAATGTAATGATACCAAACATCCATATGCTCTGTCCCCTCATGGAACACCGGATTCCTCCAAAAGTGCCCCGCACTTTGGTTATCCAAAGATACCACCACCTGCTCTTTTAGGACCTTCTACTCGTCCAACAACCCTTTGTACCCCATAGCCTCCTTTATGGCTTCCGTAGCCACTATGCATTCTGCCCTGGTTGTTATGAGTGCTACAACTGGCTGCCACTGAGCCTCCATGTACCTCAGTAACCACTTCATCCCAAGAAAACGCTCTTTTCCGGGATTACTCACACATTTTCTGAAAACATCCATTGCCCAAGAAACACTTGACCTGTTTCTCTTCCTTTCCCGGATGATTCTCCTCATCCCAAGAATCTTTTGTGCAAGGCTGAGATCCTTCCTCTCGAACTCCTCACTGAATTGAGATGTAAACCTTTCCATCATCTTCCTGCTGTTCCAAACTAACAGCCCATCAATGACATAGGTGAGGATACTCACCATCTTCTCCACCTTGTGTCCAGGTGAGAAAGTTTCTGTGAAACCTATGTCTCATCTTCTTGTGAACCCATTCGCCACCAGCCTAGCCTTGTTCCGGACTTCATCTCTTGGAGGGCACCCTTCTTTGATCTTGTAAGTGCACTTACATTCCACAACTTTCTGCTTTTCTGGAATTTTCACCAATTCCCAAAAGTTGTTCTCCTTCAAAGAATCCATTTCTTCCTCCATAGCTAGCTGCCACTTTGACGAATCCTTACACTCCATGGCATCCGTATAAGTTTCTTGTTCACTCATCTCTCCTTCTGTCCAAGGAGCTGCTGCATCCGCAACATCCGCAAACCCACATCTTGAAGGTGGTCCGACCAGCCTTCTTTCCCGGTCTCTTATGAGCTGAAAGTCCTTCTGACTTGCTGCAGCATCCTCTTCTTGAGTTTCTTGAGCTTGGCAATCATCCGAGGGCTCTACCTGGTCCAAACCCTCTTGCCTCCTTTGCTCTACCTGAACAGAATCTCCCTTGATGCTATGCTCAACAATTTCTGAATTGGTTTGCTCACTAGCCCCTGCAGGGTTAGTTTTCTCCAAGTAAGGAAATAATAATTCATTAAAGACAACATTCCTACTTATTATGAGTTTAAATCCTTCTTTTTCTAAGGACCACAACCTGTACCCCTTAGCCCGTTCCCCATATCCTAGAAACACATATTTTCTAGATCCTGGGCTAAGCTTATCCTCATTTTGGAGTGCATACGCAGCACACCCAAAATTCCTAAGGTTGTCCAACTCAGGGGGTTTTCCACTCCACATCTCCATGGGAGTCTTTTGGAACATAATCCTAGAGGGTGATCTATTAATCAAATATGCAGCTGTAGCTACAGCTTCTCCCCAAAAATATTTTGGTAACCCGGATCCATCTAACATGCACCTAACCTTTTCCATAAGGGTCTTATTCATCAACTCAGCAACTCCATTTTGCTGAGGAGTTTCCACAACCGTCCTATGTCTTAGAATGCCATTTAACCTACAGAATTGATCAAGTTCTTGGTTAAAAATTTCTAAGCCATTATCGGTTCTTATCCCCTTAACTACTCTACCCATTTGAGTCTCAACCAGCCCTTTCCACACCACTAATTTATTCAAGGCATCTAATTTATTCTTAACCAAATAAACCCATACTTTTCTTGAATAATCATCAATTAAAGACAGAAAGTAAATGTTACCTCTCTGTGTTGGTATCCTTGCTGGTCCCCAAAGGTCCGCATGAATGTAGTCAAGAATGCCCTTAGACTTGTGCACTCCGGTGTTGAAGCTGACCTGATGTTGCTGCCCAAAAACACGGCTCTTACAGAAATCCAGTTTTTCTACTTCGTCACCACCAAGTAGACCTTCCTTGCTAAGCATTTGCAGGCCCTTTTCGCTCATGTGTCCCAAGCGAGTGTGCCAAAGGGCTGCCTTGTCCAGCTCAGCCATCAAGCTTGCTGCTTGATCATTAGTTTCTGTCTCTCCGATCATCTCATAGAGTCTATCGTTTCTTGCTGCCTTGATCACTACCAAAGATCCCTTGGCTACCTTGATCTTTCCTCCCTTTATCTTGCATGTGTATCCCATGGAATTCAACTGTCCCAATGAGATCAAATTCCTCCTCAAATCCGGGAGATACCTCACATTTTCCAGCAGCCTTGTCATTCCATCAAACATCCTCACCTGGATGTCTCCTATGCCTCTCACTTGGTAAGAAATATCATTCCCCAAGAAAACCCTTTCATCATTGGTCTCCTTGAAATTCTTGAACCAACTCCGGTGAGGGCACATGTGATGAGTGCACCCGAAATCCAAGATCCATTTCCCGCTACCTTCTTGCCCCTTGCTCACATCCGAGCACACAACAAGAACATCATCATCTTGCTGTTCTGTTTTGGCAACCGAAGCCTCTCCATTCTTGGTATGGCTTCCTCCTCTATCTCTTGTCATCTTCTTGCAATCTTTCTTGACATGACCCTTCTTATGGCAGTAGTAGCAGCTCTTCCCTCCAAATATCAGTTTGGAATGCATTCTCCCATGGCTTTCTCCTCTACCTCTGTCCCGGTAGTAGCCATGCATGCTGCTGTGCACTCTCCCATGGCTCTCTCCTCTACCTCTGTCCCGGTAGTAGCCATGCATGTTGTTGTGCACTCTTCCATGGCTCTCTCCTCTACCTCTGTCCCGGTAGTAGCCATGCATGCTGCTGTGCACTCTCTCATGGCTCTCTCCTCTACCTGTGTCCCGGTAGTAGCCATGGTTGCTGCCATACCAGGTTGCTGGCCTTCTTTTAAAGAACAACCCTTTACCACTTGATGCACTCCTTATCTTGGCATCAAGATCATCTTGCAACTCTTTTTTAGGATCAAATTTAAAAGCAAAGATTCGTTTACGAAGATGCCTCTTATCTGGGAGAGTCTTGGCAAGAAACAACTTATCTAGTTTCTTCCATATTGTAGCTGGATCTTCCGAGTCTCCACACTCCCTTGTGACATTATTCGACATGTGCAAGAAAATGGTGCTGTAAGCCATCTTCTTCATCTCATTCCGCTGGTCCTCCGTGACACTTGCTGGAAAAGCATCATCTTCTCCAAGAGCTAAGTCCATTTTCTGCTGCATGAGAACCGCCTTGATCTTCCGCTTCCATAGGGCAAAGTCCCCCTTTCCATCAAACTTCTCCACACAGAAGTTTGAAGCCATCTTTGCGGACAAGATCCCAGATTTGTGCACTAACCACAACTGTTTTCTTCAACCTCAAGAACACAGATCGAAGATGGATCTTAACCGTTCTTGAATCACTCTCAAGAACACGACCAGATCTTGATCTTTTTACCGTTCTTGAATCACCCTCAAGAACACGATCAGATATTGATCTTAACACCGTTCTTGATTTACCTCAAGAACACGATCAGATATAGATCTTAACTCCGTTCTTGAATCACCCAAGAAGTTGATCTTTGATTCTTGGAGTCTTGGCTCCGTACCTTCTACTTCTTGCTCCGATAACCAGCTGCTTAGCTCTGATACCACTGTTGGAAATCACCTTGACAAGATGCCCAGGTGGTGATCTTCCAAACACCCAAGTCTTGAATGACTTGTAGAAAGAATTTCAGCAATCGAACACAAGAACAGAAGATCAAAGAAAGAAAGAAGACAAGTAATTTGTTGTCGAGGTTCGGCAATGTGCCTACGTCCCCGTGAGTTCCTCCGAACTCTCTGCACTATCTCAATGGTTCTTACAAAGTTACAGCAATCCCCTTCAAGAATCCAAGTTCTTGAAGAACCAAGAAGAGAACGAGAAAGTGATAGACCTATTACAATGCTTTCTATCAATTCTCTACTAACCTCTCTTCTTTACAACCAGCCTCACTACAAGAGTCCCTTTTGTGTTTATGTCTCTCACACAATTCTCTCTTGTGTTTACAATTATCTCACAATGTCACAACCTGTGTGGTTCTCTCACACACCTTTTCCACCCTTTGAAATGAGGCTAGGAAACCCTTTTTATAGCCTCGTAATTCTTGGACAATCTTGTGAATCATTCTTGACCCTTTGATCATGTTCTTCCTTTAATCTCAGCCCTTCATCACTCTCCAAGTGATGCTGTGCGTTTTGATGTGGTGCTGTGTGCTGCAGCGTGACCTGATGCTGTAGCCTCCTGATGCTGTGTGCACACCTCTTGCCTGTGGGCAGAAACTTCCACAGCAGTGTGCCTGACCTTCTCATGCTCAAAATTGAAGCACACACATGTGTGCAACCTTATAACTTGCTGAACTTTGATATCCCACAATTGGTTTGGACATTAATCGACCTTAGACCATGTTTGGATATGTTTGAAGCTTAAACAAATAACAACATATGGTTAAAGAGGTTTAAACATAAAGGTTATAGAGGTAGTGGTAGTATAAGTGTACAGGGTGAGAGACCACCCCAAATGAGGCATTCCTTGTCATAAGGAACTGAAGTACAGAGTCAGAGGTAAGCAGGATCTGTTACTTCTGTAGCTCAGAATACTTTTGGTGAGACCCTTAGAATTGGGAGACAGGTTATGGGAACTGGGAGTCGGGGCAACGGAAGTAAGTATGCCACCAAAGGGAAGTGGTAATCTTACGCATGATTGAGAGACAAAAGTTTGTTATAGATATATTCAAATAAGATAGTTATCTCAGAATTATAAAAAATTTGAAGTGCTTTATGTTGGGTGATCTGGGTGCAATCCATTCTTTTGCATCCAGTATCCACATAAAGTTTATTGAAGTATGTACTAGTCCTCGGATGCAAAATATTTTTGTTAAAGTTCTCACTAGAGATAGAGTGATAATCATAAATATTTATGAGGGTTGTGTGATTCGTATCAGTGGTAGAAAATCTGAAGTTGATTTATTATCTTTCAATATAATTTATTTTGGGAAATAATTGGTTATCGATGTTTTATGTTTGGGTTGATTTTTCCAAAAAGAAGGTAGTGTTCAAGATATAGACGTGAGATACTTTCTAACTATCTTATTTTTGCTCTGGCCAATAGGAGATGATTGAAGAAGGGTTTTAAGGAGTATTGGGCATACATAATGGATTCTAAAAAGGAAAATAAGAAGTTAGGATAAATCTTAGCGGTGAAAGATTTTTCTAATATAATTCTTGATGAGTTTCCTAGGTTGCTTCAAAGTAAGGAGATTAATTTCTCTAATTGATGTGATACCAGGATCATCACATATATTTAATAGCACCCTACAGAATGACGTCAACTGAATTGAGAGACTTGTACGTACCATTTTAAAATTTTTTAGATAAACAATTTATCTAACCTATTGTATTTAGGGAGCTAGGTGTTGTTAGTGAAGAAGGAATATGGAATGATAAGAGTGAGTATAGACTACAGATAGTTGAATAAGAATAAATACATTTTTCCCAGGATAAATAAAGGGTTTGAGCAGTGTAAGGAGTGAAAGTGTTTTCTAAGATAAATCTGAGATCAAGTTATCACCAACTGAAGATAGAGAATAGAGATGTGCCTAAGACTGTTTTTAGGACACATTATAGTCATAAGTTTCTTGTGATGACATTTGGATTTAATAATGTTCCAAAAACATTCATGGACTTGATGAATAAAGTGTTTAAACTATATCTTAACCAGTTTATGGTTGTATTTGATTTCTGGATATATTCTAAGGAGGAAGAACAACATATGAAACATTAGACAGTGTGTTGGAGATTCTGAGGAAATAGAAATTATATGCAAAGTTTTTCTAAGAATAAGTGTTGACTGAATGAAATAATTTTCTTGGAACATGTAATATCGGGAAATGGCATAACAGATGATCTACAAAAGGTAGAGGCAATGTTAAGTTGGGAAAGACTAACAAATGTAACTAAGATTAGAATCTTTTTGAGGTTAGCTGGTATTATAGAAGATCCTTTCAGAAATTTTTATTATTGAAATACGGTTGAATAGACTGATCAAGGAAAAAGTGAGATTTATATGGTGAGGGAAGTGTGAGAAAAATTTCCAATTTCTAAAAAGGAGTTATTGACTACAGCTTCAGTATTGCTGTTTTCCTTCTAGTGATAAAGGATTTGTGGTGTATAATGATATGTCACATCAATGATTATGATATGTGTAGCATAGAAAAGCTGTGGCCTATACTTCTAAGAAATTAGGGATTCATGATAGAAATTTCCCTACTCATGACTTAGAGTTGGCTACTATAGTGTTTACTTTAAAAAAATTGGCGACATCATCTGTATGGAGTCACTTAGGAGATATTCATGGGTTATAAGAGTTTAGCATACTTACCTGCCCAAAAAAAGTTGAATTTGAGGCAAAGATGGTGGATGGAGTTGATTGGTAACTATGATTGTATAATTTACTATCATCAAAAAAATGCGAGGGTGATAACTGATGCATTGAGTAGAAAGTCTACAAGAAGGTTTAACTGCTATTGGGAGTCTTGATGTAAAATTGATAATAGATTTAAAGAAGATAAGTATGAAGTTGAATATCAGTGATAGAGGATCATGGTTAACGAATATGATTGTACAGTCATCCATAGTAAAATGCTTTAGAGATTGCAAGGTATAGATGAAGAGATAGAAAAGATTTCCTATTGAGTGCTTACTAGAAAACAATATAAGTTCAAAATTTGAAATGATGGTATCTTGGATAGAAATAATGTTTCCAATAACGCAGAGTTGAGAAAATAGATAAAGAGGGAGGCACATAATGATATAGATTTGATGCAATCAAGTAACAATAAGATGTATGTAGGATTGAGATAGAATTTTCTGATGGTCAGGATTGAAGAGAGATGTAGCTGATAGAAAGAATTATTAGGGTACTAGAAGATATGTTAAGGACAAATGTGATGAGTTTCTTAGTAAATTGGGATGCTTACATGCCATCGATTGAAATTGCTTATAATAATCAGAATCAAACTAGTATTAGAATGGCATCAATTGAGACAGTGTATGGTAGGAGGTATAGAACTCCAGTATGTTGGGAAGAAAGAGGAAAGAGAAATATATTTGGTCCATCAATTATTGAGTTAACAGCTTAGAGGATCAGATTAGTTGGAGAAAACCGTAAAGCAGCACAGAGTAGACCGAATAGCTATGCTAATAATAAAATGAAACCTCTTAAGTTTCAAATAGATGATTGGTTATATTGAAAAATATTTCAATGAAAAGGTGTATTGAGATTTAAACAGGAAATGAAAGCAGAATCTGAGGTTGTGGGACCCTGTGAGGTGGTTGAGAAAGTTGAACTAATTGTAATAGTCTGGGTTTGCCTACAGAATGGAAGTAGTGGCATAATGTATTTCATGTTTTACTTTTAAGAAAGTATTTACCTGATGAATATTATAATATTTCAAACTAAGCTATAGAAATTCAGAAAGATTAGGTGTACATACAAGTACCAGTGAGGACTTTAGATAGGAAGGAACAAATCTTATAGGATAAAGAAATTTCACTAGTTTAGGTTATGTGGCGGAATAAGGATGTTAAAGAGATTACATAAAAGTGTGAGAAAAAAAATAATAATATTGTACACAATTGTTTCTGGAATTAGGTAAGGAATTTCGGGGACGAAATTTTTGTAAGATGAGTAGAATTGTAATACCTGTAATCGTAAAGTAAAGGTAAAAAAGTAATTTAATAAATAAGACAAAAAGTTAAAATAAAATATAGATATTTTAAGTACGAAAAGTCCAATTGGAATAAAGAAATTCAAAAAAAAAAAATTTCTGGGACGTGGACGTCATTAAAAGAAAAGGAAAAAAAATAGAGGCTTAAAAAAAAAAGAGGGTCTAGACGTCCAGAAAAAGGAAAAGAAAAAAATAAATAAATTAAATTATTATATATATTAAATTATTATTAAAAAAAACAAAGTCAACAAAAGTTGGCAGTAGTTGGCAATACCTGCTGCCAAGTAAAGTTAGGGAGGTTTTATGTCTCCCACATTGCCAATTCGTGGCAGCTAAGAATAAGAGGGGGATGGGGCAGTTGAAGAAAATATTAAAGGTAGCCACCTGCTACCAAGGGAAGCAGAGTTTCATTTGAAACTCTACATGTCTTCCACGTCTCCAAAACATGGAGCAAATTTGAGAGCTCGAGAAATGTAAGAAGGAGAGGTTGCTAAAGCAAAGAACATTTATATATATGCAAATCGTAACTGAACGATTTCGTTCAGTTTCTTTCAATCTCTCTCGTTTTTCTCAAAACACTTGGAAACTCAAAGAAATGCTGGAAGAGCAAAATTTTGAAGGGATTTTCTGTAGAATTTCATAGAGAATCAGGAAAAGCTATCAGAAAAACAAAAGGTAATAATATAGTATTTATTTTTGAATTTCTAATATTTATGAAATTCCCAGGAAGTCAAAGTGAGAATTTTTAAAGTGTGTGGTTTATATTGAATTAAAGAATAAATTAGAAAATTTATATAAATATGATGTCAGGTGTTGACGATCTACAACCAGGAGAATTTTTGAGAGAAACAAGAAAGACAAGGAGGTGATCCACGGGTAGCTTTAAGAGTTACATGGTGAGTTGGATTTACTTTAAGTAGTCTAAATAAAAATGAAAAATTTAGTGATAATTAAAATAAATTATTAGCTTATATTGTGGTGATAGATAAAGATTTGGTTGATATTTATGATATGAATTTTGGACATGTAGAAAATTATTATGAGAAAAATAATATTTTTGGGATAATAAGTTGATTTAATAATAAAACAATATGTGAAATTTTTGATGAGTTATATTGATGTTTTGATACGAATTTTGAGAAGATGAATTTTTGTGGATTTTGACAAGCTTTAATAGATGGTTTGAGGTGATTTTGGAATGAGAGGGATTTAGTGAAATTTTTTATAATTTGATAAAAAGCAGGATGATTTGATATGATTTGGGATGAAATTTAATGGATCTTGGCAAGCTTTAATGGATGATTTGATGTTATCTAGGAGAAGAGGATTTTAATGGAATTTTTTATATAATTTGAGAAAAAATCAGGGTAGTCAATTTAGATATTTTGAGTTCATGTTGTTTTATATTACTGTTCAGATGCATGTTTCATATCATTGTTCATATGCATATGCATTAAATAAAAAGAAAAGAACCGAGAAAGCAGCCGGTCTAATTAAAAAACAGTGACAACTAGTATGGGCTGGAAATAAAAAGGGATACCGTGACAGTTGGTATATGCTGAAAAAATTCTGTGGCAACCGAGACAAGTTGCAAAAAAAAGAACCGGGAGGTGACCGGTCTAAGATAATAACAACCTGTCGACAAGTGGGAAGATATTCCTATCATAATCATTCATGCATTGCATCTGTTTTAATTATTGCTTACATTATTGAAATATTGATGTGTGATATATTAATTGTGAATATAATTATAGATGATTGAGTCTCACAGAAAGAGATAGTTATGATGATAAGATTATTGAAATGCTAAGGTGTGGTTTATTATTGTGAATATAATTATGATGATTGAGTCTCACAGAAAGAGACAGTTATGACAATAAGATGATTGAAATGCTGAGGTGTGGTTTGTTATTGTTATGGTGATAAGAACTATCTAAATGGTAGACTTTATGATGTGAACCTCATTGCGAGGTAATTATGAAATAATTGATGGTATTGAGGTGAACCAATAAATAAGAGAAAGAGAATGATAGAGAATGGATATTATGATATGGGTAGCGATAGTAGAATGCTAGTATCAAGTGTAGGAGATATAAATTGATTTAAATATTAAAAGACTGTTTATACAAATGAGTACTTTTAGTAAATTTAATTCATTGAGCTTGTGAAACTCACTCCTCATTGTACAATGATTTTCAGGTAGCAGGCTTGACAAATAGTTGGTGAGTTGAGGTTCAGAAGAAATCATTTTCTGTAAGCCATGTACGTGTCAACATCCTTAGACTAGTGAGAAAATAAAATAAAAAGAAAATTTTGTTTATAAATATTTATGCATTTTACGTTGTATAGAATATTTAACGATTCGATTGATGTAAAATTACTTTTGGGTGTTATTGATTTTCATTTTTGCATATATGTGTCGTGCTGAGATTTCAAAATTTGATGACACCGTTTCGGGGGTGGCCAACCCGGGATGGGTCGTTACAGGCTGTCAAGGTTTTCATTTATTTCCAGCATATACCGGCCGTCATGGTTTTCATTTCTCACAAGCATATACCAGCTGTCACGGTTTTCATTTATTTCATGTATATGCAAATGAATAAAGATATAAAATATGCTTATGAACAATAATATAAAAACAAGCATGTATTCAGACATTCAAATTAACTATCCTGTTTCTTCTCAAATTATTATTTGATCAATTTCACTAAATTCTTCTCCTTATATATCATATCAAATCATCAACTATAGCTCGTCAAGAATTTAATTTATCACCTTCATTATTAATTTGACTCATTATTCCAATTGTATTACTTCTCATTTAATAATTCCCTACATATCAATTATTTTTGTAACATACCCATCAACCAACTTTCATCTATCATCAAATCATAAATTGATGATTTATTCAAATACTATAACTATATATTTCATATTTATCTTGATTATTTAAAATAAATCTAACTCACCAAGTAGTACTTAGAGCTACCCATGGATCACCTCATTGCCTTTCTTGCTCTTTTCAGCAATTTCCCCTGGTTACTGATTGTCAACACTTGACATAATATTTATATTAAAATTTCTAATTAACTCTTCAATTCTTCCATACTTCATTCCCTTTGAAAATTCTCACATTGAATTCTGAAAATTTTTATGTATGCTAAATTTCAAAAATTACTATCATAGATATAGATGCTAAATCAAACTACACATGCACATCTATGAATGTCTGTTTAAGTTAACCCATTGAGAGTATCATGGGTTATCCTCAAAGGTATAACCATTATAAATAACAGTATAACAACACAAATATTATATATACCATTATACATAGCTGTAACCACAGATATATATATAAGACTAAGCATATTGAATTCTGTTTAATTCAAATAAGGGGAAACAGAGTACTGAATACCATTTAAAAAAATAAATCACATCCAAATGGTCATCCAGGATCACTCGTTAGCAGGAACCCTCTTATTGCACTTCCAAGAGTGCAACACTATTAAATTGACAGCAATTATAACTTATTCAGAGATGATGAAGACAAGAAATGATCATACAGGGACTTTAACTTTAGAGAACATAACAATTCATCTACAAGCATCCATTAGCGCAATATCTTGTGGAGTTGAAACAATCAATGCGCCTGTGAGCACACCACCACAAAATTTCATGAAAGCAAATAAAAATCTTTAAACAATTGAGGCTTGTATTTCTACACCATTCCATCATCAGTCTTATCAAAAACTAACAAAAACTCATCATGATAAAAAGTAAAAAGGTATTGTGTTATTTTCACAATAGAGTTGCTAAGAAAACAGAAAAATAAAAAGTAAAAGGAGGTAACGCCCAAAGGAGACATCAAAGATCTTCCAGTATCACGTTAAATTTTATTATAAATGCAATGGAAAACACTAATTTCCACATAGTGTGAAACTATCTCCATAATTGTATCCTCCAAATCATCAAAAAAGAGCTCAAGAACACAACCTAAGCACTTTTTACACCAGGTACTAAGAGCATGACTTAAGAAACATCACCCAAGACAGAAAGCTAATCAGAAACTTTTTAAATCTTAGTGCAATAGATGAGACTTATCAATTTGCTAATTAAATCAGCAGAAAATTTGTTAACGTGCTAGTTATAAGGAAATGAAGTTAAGGAAGTATATTTTGCTAACCTATGAGCCCAGGCTAATTTTATTTTGATGAAGAGTCAAGTCAGATGGATCAATATATTTTTCTTTATTGACCTACCTGATAATTGCAGATTTTGGGATATAGTTATCTGAGCATCACCAATGCCTGGAGGCATATCCACCACAAGAATATCAAGATTTCCCCAATGAACTCCCCTTGACATCTTTTGAAGAGCACTCATTACCTGCAAGAATACAGTCAACTCATATTCTGGTAGAAGGCAATGGTAAAAGTTTAAGATTTAGAGGCCTGATGAACTAAAATTGTTACAGTATAGTCTAATGGTGAAAGAGTGGGAAATCCCATTTATTGTTGAAACTGTAGGATGCAATACTCTCAGAATTATGGAACTTTTAAAACAGTAAATATACCAACACACCCATACATATATACGTACATGTATATAATGTATAATGCATGTATTTATGTATTAATTTTTCATCATAACTTTTAACACCCTACCTTGCATAAAAAGTGAAACACCTTGCTCATGCCACTTAACATATTATTTTCATAAAAAGATCTTTTAAATGCAAATCTAACGTGCATACCTCCAATAAACCATCAGTTATTTTTCTTTTGATAAAAATAAAATGTATATAGAAAAAAAAGATAGACCATAGGTCAAGTACACAGGACGGTACAAAAAGTCTTTCACCTAAGGAAAATTGATGACTTAACTGTAAGGAATCAATAAATTATTGTGAGAGTTTTTTTTTTTAAAGTAATAAATGAATGTGAGAGTTGGAAAAAGATAACAAGCACCTTCGAGGAATGAATAAAGACAACAGAAAAAAAAAAGTTTGGTCTCGTGCTATGGAAAAAAGTTTGATCTATTTTCTTGTCCAAAGCCAAAGATTCTCATAATAACACATGAAACACAGAGGATGCTTTCAAATTCGAAATTGCACATTTAAACTTCTCATTCCTCCCCAGTTACACTTGCATACAGATGAAAATGTATCCTACACACCTGCATGGGAGACACTAGTACTAACCGAAAGCAAAACAATAAAATAGAATATTCAATGCGCTTACAAATTAACTAGCCCAATAAAATGCGGTACTACAACCACATTAGCAACACAATCAATGTGCATAACATATTTTAATACACACATATAAATATATATGTGCATATATGCATGTCTATATAGTTGTAAGTCGGCAAAACAGCCTACCATAATCAACTAGTATGCTAACAACACTGGCTAGCATATATGGATGACTAAATCTTTGAAATCAAGCCACGGATTCACAAGAAGAAATCTGCACCCATACTTGGAAAACAACAAACTGCTAAGGGACAAACACATTATTGAGTAAGAGAAAGGAAAACAGAACAGAGGAGAGGGGGAGTATAAATATAAATAAGGAGCATACCATGGGACCTCTCCACACAATTGCTGCATCCTTCTCTACAAGGAGTCCCATTGAAATACACTTACATCCGTAGTTTTCAACTGGAACCATCTTCCTATCTGGCAAGGAGACATAATAGAATAAGTTATTTCCATCCATTCAAAAAGTGTACTGAACAGGCTATGTCTGAACTCTCCTACAGATGTGAAAATAACCTAAACGGCACACATTTAGATTTTAGAAAGCAAAAAAAAGCTAAGAATGTCTACAAAAAATGAAAAAAAGGGGAACATAAGTTCATCAAACCAATGAAACAATCTTAACGAAATATTACATCCACCAGAACATTGTGCAATTATGGGAAACAATGTCTCCTTGAATATGTGTGATTGTGTGTCAGTTCAAATTCCTGCTGGATGTTTACCATGCTTCAAGCAAAAAAAGAGAAACGCATAAGTGAAAGAAGTTAATCAAATATGAACTCATAATATGATGTGCATGGATGCCCATGCATTAGACAAAGGCAAATCAAGGGCGTGAGGGAGAATTAAGAATAAATTCACCTGGTGCTGAAATTTCCATTTTCAAACCTGTAAATTAACTTCTTGTAAGAACCATATTTCCTAAGGGTCATTGTTGGACCAAGTATTCCTTCCATACTCAGTACAACAAAGAATAGAAGCACAAGAAGTCACACCTATATGCAAATTTATTACAAAAAGGTCCAAGAAATTGCAGAAGCTTTCACAAAATTGAATTTCGATATGGAAAAAGTGACTTTTATAGAACCTTACGTAATTGAAGTATTATCTTTATTCACTTCAGGCTTTTGATGGATATTCATCATGGTTGGATTAGATGGTCCATATACATCAGCATCGAGCAATCCCACCTTCAGTTCAGACTTGTTAGCAAGAGCAACAGCCAAATTAACTGCAATTGCCACCAATATGAATAAGCCCAAACATCAGTAGTACTAAGGAAGAAAGCATTATCAGGTTACATTATCACATTATAAATGGAACACAAAGCAGAGTTATACAAAATTACTACGTTATTGTACAAGACTTGACAGAAAACAAGGATATAAGAAGCATCTTTGTCCAGTTTGACGACCTCCTACCATTGCAAAGACACAACACAATTAAAGTAAACATCTTAAACTAAACATTCATTAGAGGCCTACGACTTGCTTCCATATTAGTTGTTCATTTCAAATGAAAGGCTAAAAAAAATGGGGAAATGGGATGACCCTACCAACTGAGATTCTTTTACTTCTGAATGAGAAGGAAATGCAGTTCAATTGATATTATGCTCGGTGCTGATGTTTTCCTCAAAATATTTAAGATCATCAACCCACTTCAACTTCAAAGTTTTCTTACACTCCATTTGGAACAAATGAATTCTATAGTTTTTATGAAATTCATATCGAATTCTATAGTTGTTATGTTTGGAACAAAAAAACTCTAGAATTCATTTCGAAATGAATTCACTATGGAATTGAGTTGGCTTGTTGCAAATTTTATCAAAATTGATAGAATTTACAAATGAATTCTATAAAATGAAGAGTAAAAAGCTATATTGGCCAAAATACTCTCTCTTTCCCTTTATAATCCCCTCCCTCCTCCTCTCCCTCCCCTCCTCCTCCCCCTCCCCCTCCCCCTTCTCTCTCTCCTCTTTTGTATTTTTCATTTATTTCAAATATTTTAAACATGAGGTTTCAAATGAATTCTACAATTTAAAATAAGAAATCAAACATAAAAAATAATTTCTACATAAATTCCATTTTCAATTAATTTGAAAATGAAATAAAATCCATTTTCATTAGGTTCAAATCGGACTCTTAATAAACCTCTAAAGGAATACCCCTTTTCAATAATATGAAAAGAAACTGAGATGAAAGAGATAAAAGTAATTGGATAGTCATTACGTCTCATGGACTTAAAGTTCATCCCAGTCAAAAACTCCTACCTCAATTTATTAAGGAACCTATTTCTCATAACTTCAGAACCAACTAAGAAAACAAAAGCCCAAAAATATAAAACAAAGCAACCATCTCATGAGCTTAGCAGTAATTAACTCTACAAAATTCCCAACACTCGACCTTCGCCAAATCAAAACAATCAGACCAAAGCACCGTACTTTTCACAACTTTAGCACAACCCATCAAGGGAAAAAGTGAAAAACTACTATCGCTAACTTTGTAGAATCTTCTCAACATTCGTAACATAAAGAACAAACCTCCATATCTTAAGAGCATAATGTTTTTTTTTTTCTTCTAACAAATAATGTTGAATTGAAACAAAAAATGAAATGTAAAAGAGAGAAGAAACGCAAAATACCTGCAGTAGTGGACTTGCCAACACCGCCTTTACCAGAAGCAACGGCAATAACATCCCTAACCCCATGAATCTGCAACTCTTTCCTACTCCACTCCGCATAACCCCTCACACCTACAAGCCTCTGCAAAATCCCATCGAATGAACAGACAGTTTTTGCCAGCCAAGAGTAAACACCACGCGAAACATTAATAATAAAGGCAAAAAGGCCTTTCATCTTACAGCGAAAGATCGCAATAAGGAGCCCTTCATGAGTCCCAGTGAAGAAGTGAGCGAGTGTGCTCTGCTTCGTGTTTCGGGTGGAGGATCTTATTACTCCCTTTCCCTTTTTCGCCCGTGTTCGGGATTTGCGGAAAAACTAAACTTATCCAATTTAAAACTTTAATAAGTTTATATTTTAAAATTTGTCAAAATATTAATAAATTAAATTAATTAATTGTAATTTAGTAAAATTTAATTCAAATTGAATAAGATTTTGACAATTTTAAAAAATAACTTCAATTTAAAATTAGCTACAAGTTAAAACTAAACATAGCCTTTGATCATTGTCATATTATATCTCGTGTTTAAATTATTTTAAAAATAAATTATTTAGTCCTTGAGCAATGTACAATAATGAAAGACATTATAATCTATGTTCAAACTGCTCGATTTGAAACTCCTAACCCTTTACTAACAAAAAAAATACTCCATATTATTTAGTGTGAATAATCTGCTTAATAAGTTGAAAATGTTTTATAAAAGAGGGTTGGAATTTAGGTCGTCAAATTGACAAAAAAATAAGGTTAAAAGCAATTTTTGTCCCTAAACTTAGGGATGAATAATAATTTGATCTCTAACATATCAATTTTTACAAATAAACCTTTAATGGATCCTTATTTATAACTTTGTTAAATGAAATTAACAAAAAATAGATCACATGATGAACATATGACCTACTACTAGTAAATAAGCATGTGTGAACACATGTGCAACTATCACCTCTCATTTTTTTTATTGGATTTTAGATATTACTCTCAAAATCTTTCCATATATCCTCAAAAATTTTATTCAAATTTCATCTTAACTCGAGCTTTAGCTTTTAGATAACAGAGATTTAAGAGTTTCTTCGATAAAAGTAAAGGACAATAAAGGGATTCGCTGACTTTTTCATTGTGTAATTTACTTTCATTAATTTCCTCTAACAATATTGTAAATAAGACCCGTAAGAATCAATAAGTTAGAGACTAAATTTTTATTCCTCCACTTAATTTTAAGGATCAGAATTGATATTGATCCAAAAAATATTATATTTAGAATCTAGTTTCTGTTATTAGTTTGTCAGACCGATTTGTAACTTAATTTTAATTAAATAGATTTTTAAACTTACTAAAAAATGTAAATTAATGTAGGTAATATATTTTTGATGCCAGAGCAAACATTTGAATTCACAAAACTACACTTGCTCTCTTTCCCCTCTTTTTAGTATCTTCCTCAGCCCTCTTTCATTCCTGGCTGATAAATCCAATTTTTATTTTTTCTTTCATCTTTCTTTCTTTTCTTTCTTTCCACTCTTTTCCTCTAGGACAACCATTTTCTTTTAATCTTTCTCTTTCTCTCTTCTTTTCCCTTTCCCTTTCGCTTTCTCTTCACTCTTTTCTCCATGGTAACCAAAGCACTAAAACAACCATGATACCAGACACCATTAGTCGTGGGATATTCGCGAGTGATTATATACTTACCTTTACACCCATATTCCCATTGACATTTTACCCAACAATAGCATTCCAGAAATCTAAGCAACACCACCCTCCTTAATATGACCAATCCTGAAGTATCCATCAATAATGAGTTCCAAAGTGTGATATCTTGGGCTACAATTTCATTAGGGTGGTGTTAAATCTTGGAATATAAGAACGTTTTCCACCATACATATGGTATCGAAAGTTTATTTGTTTGCCCAAGATATCACACTTTGGAACTCATTATTGATGGATACTTCAGGATTGGTCATATTAAGGAGGGTGGTGTTAAATCTTGGAATATAAGAACGTTTTCCACCATACATATGGTATCGAAAGTTTATTTGTTTTGTAAATAGACTTATTTCTCGTGAATTTATCCTCATATTTTATTATCAAACAATTTATGAAATACATGAATTATGTGAGTGTTAATTGATTTAGTTAAATTTATTTGTTGTTGTATAACAACTATAAAATTGAATTACATTCACACTAAAAATAGGATAAGAAAAAAAAAAAGTTATCCCCATCGTGTAGCCTATAAATTCAATGATTATTTACCAAATAAAATAAAAAAAAACATGAATTATATAATAAAATGGAATTAAACGAAAATTACTATGCAATATGTTACTCTCTCTCTCTATGTGAATCACAATTCACAACTAAGCATAAAGATAAGATTTAATTTCAAAAAATATAACGTGGTTTAATTTATTTTCACAAAAATACTTTGAGGTTTTTTGTGTGGTAAAAAATTGTATGTGGTAAAAAATACTTTATGATATGTTTTTGTTAGCAAATAATATCTTGTTATAATATATCACATGATATTTTTTTACTAACAGAAACATAGTACAATGTATTGTTTGTTAATAAAATCATACCACAGTATTTTTTGTCACAAAAAAATTTCATGATATTTTTAAAAAATGAAGTTAATCAAAAAGCATTTTTTGTAATTAAACCAAAAGATACTGAGTCTAAGGCATGCCAGAAAGGAATTACAAAAATTAAGTTTTATTAGCCAACCAAATAGAATAACTTTCGGTATATTAATAAGTAATTTTATTTAAAAGTGGAATTACATATCAGTTTGTGCGCACAATACTGAGTTCATTTTTTCGGATAGATTAAATAAAAATTATCCATACTTAATTTAAAAAATTCATAAAAAAATTCTTATGATTTGTCCATCAATAAATATAAAGATTGAAACCATCAACGTTGTGGTTATTTCACATTTTCTCTGCCATGCCAATTTATTATAATAAATTTATTTATTCTTTTTCCATTAAAAGAAAGGCAAAATACCTTGATTTTAAGTTTTATAAAGATATTTCTCTTTTTGTTGAAAAACTTAAAATACCAGGTACATATAAATAATACAAATGGCACGACTAATTTGGTCAACCAAAAAGGTTGATATCTAATGCTTTCCCCTTTTTTGGGAACCAAACAAATCAAAACAGTTGGTTTCAACGGTCAGTCATTTTCCCGGACAAAGAACACGTCGTCTCTCGTAATTCTTTTCTTTTTACGTCGCTTCTCTTTTTCTTTTGTCTCAATCTTGACCATCTCGTTTTATTTTTCTTTTTTAATTGCAATTTTGAATTTTCATCTCTTTGGATCCTCCATCAAGCTCTAGTGCAGGTAAACATTTTCCCTCTAACTTTCTGTTCCTTCTTGATTAAATTCGTGTTTTTATGTCGAATTAGCGCTTTTCATGTGGATTTTTAATTTAATTGCAATGTGCATTGTTTTGGGCTGTCTCTACTAGATCTTTATTGATGATGAATGCGCTTTTTATCATTTGTAATCTCTATTAATTATGTTTTTCTCCTGGAAATTGTATAGATCGATGTCACAATTTGCTGGCAAATGCCGTATTTTTTTTTTTTTTTTGACCTTTTGATTTATAAGGATCGCATGAACATGAATGAGTTTGGTTTCTCACTTTAAAGAGTTAGGTCTCTAATTTCAGTTTTATTGACAAGTTGTCCCGGTTAGTTTGTTTGGCATTATATTAGACAGTTGGGATTGGTTACAGTTTCATTTCCATTCATCAAAATATCAAAGAAAATTTAGGCTTATTAGTTTCTGTTTTAATTCGTAGCATGTCATCTTCCATTGATGTAAGCATATTGCATAATCGGGTCAGCTCTTTATCCATTCCATCATTTTGACAACTGGATTGCCTTCAATTTTCTGTTGCCTTTTATTTATTATGGCTGAGAATTTCTTTTCATTGTCCATTTATATGATGGTCTTGTTTGTAATTTTTGTTAACCACAATATAATGGCTAGGCTTCACTTTTGATTTTGATGTAAAATATTGTTATTTCTTGAATTTAACACCACATTGCTGGCTAGACTGTGAGCAATTCTTTCAGAAATGGTTTTGCTTTCTTTTGGTTTCTTGAGGAAGTTCACTTCCCTTTTTTCCTTTTTCTCATTTTATTACTCAGATGCATTCATTACAGATTTATTTTTTCTTGATCACTCATCAATTGGTTGTTTCCTGTCTATTGACTATAGAAGATTGTGATGAACTGGGGAGCTTTGAATTGGGAGGATCTAAATATATATATATTTCTGATCAGTTAAATCTTTTTGTCATCCTTCCAATTTAGAGTCGTATGGTCTTATAGAGAAATTTCAGTGGAAATGGCTATGAATGGGACTTCTTCTGTTAAAGTACAGAGGAATTTGCATGGATTTACGGCAGTTCTAACATCTGCAGCTTGTGAATGGTTTTTGATTTTTCTGCTGCTCATCGATGCTGTATTCTCATATCTCCTGACAAAATTTGCACGCTATTGCGAATTGCAAATACCTTGCATCTTGTGCTCCAGGCTTGATCATGTCTTGGGCAAAGAAAATTCTGATTCTTATCAGAATCTACTTTGCAGCATCCATAGATCGGAGATATCATCTTTGCTTTCTTGTCAGATTCATGGTAAGCTTGCTGATGGCCGTGGTATGTGTGACGATTGTCTCTTGTCATTCACCACTAAGAATAAACCCAACCCTGATATGCACAGGGTTTTTCTTGGTAAAATGGGGTTTGATCTTGGTGGTTGTGGACCTCGTGGTTTACAGCGCCAATTGCTTAACAGGGATTTTACTCCTGCTTCTACGAGCACAAGGTTGTGCTCGTGTTGTAATATGCCTTGGCGGTCTAGACAAAATGTCCAAAGATTACTCCAGCTAAGAGTACCTGGGTATGAAGTTAGTAAACCAAATATTCCTTTGCCACGTCGTATAAGCCGTCGTGACAGCTTGAAGAAGATGAAGGATAAGTTTTCTTCCAATTCTCATTGTGTCGGAAAAAGTGGTTGTGATCCCATGTCTCATGTAGGATACACAGAGCTTAAGATCACATCTGATTCTGAGTCTGAGTTCCCATTTTCTGATGATAACAATAGTAACAGTGTAGTTCGTGCAAAAAATGAGCCTAAGGAAGAATCTGCTGTTCACTGTGCTTCGAGAATTCCATCTAAAAGACTGTCCAATGATGTGGCTGCAATAAAGATGACCGATAATTCCTCTAATGCTGGGCCATCACTAATGGATCCGTGCATTCAGCCTGATGCGACTGAAATCAGTGAGGTGAATTTGGCTCCACATGTTGCTGTTGGGCATCATTTGGGTGAGTGTAATTACCAGCAAGCTGATGAGAAAACCAGTCCTTCCCCACTGCCTGAGCTTATTTCTCTGGATGATATTCCTCCACCATCTAGCCCTGCTGAAGTTCTGGTTGGAGCTTCACCTCTCTCTCAGAATTCCAGTACTTCTATGCTCACTGAGCTTATTTCTCTAGTTGATACTTGCCCATCTTTCGATATCATGGAAGTCCCTGTTAGAGCATCTCCAGATAAGTGTAAGCTCCCTCCCTCCCTCTGTGTGTGTGTCTGTATTCCCTCTTTAAATGTGTGTGCATGTGTTTTACATTATTTATTCCTCCGATTTGAATTGGTTTGTAGCAGCAGATGATACTGGACCAACTGATATTGGAAATGTTTCCATTAACAAGCATGAGGAAATCTTGAAGTTGATAAGTACAACAGCTGGAGCAGGTATCAGAGATAAGGTTGCAAATGGCCCTAAAATTATAGATCCTTCTTATGGGAACCAAAGTGATCTATGTACATCAGCTGTCAATCTTAAGGAAAGAGAAGTGTCGGGTTTTGTTGCAGAACAACCGTCCATGAAGGAGCATGATGAAGATTTGAAGCTGTTGCTATCACAAAATTTTTCCACTCAAGGGATTGATTTGTTGTTGAGTACTACAAGTTCTAGTACACAAAGTCATGGTGGTGATCATACACAGATAACTGATTCTTCTAGCTTTAGTGGAATTCCAAATCTTCAGCAGATAGACTCAATGGAGAGAAATGATTCTGCTGGTCTTGAATCTTTAGATGGAAGCACTGTCGGCGAAATTGAAGGTGAAAGTCTTGTTGATCGATTGAAGCGGCAAGTTGAGCTCGACAAGAGATGGCTAAATGCTTTGCATAAGGAATTAGAGGAAGAAAGAAGTGCCTCTGCTATTGCTACTAATCAGGCAATGGCCATGATTACAAGGTTGCAAGAGGAGAAGGCTGCACTCCATATGGAGGCCCTACAGTACTTAAGAATGATGGAAGAGCAAGCGGAGTATGATGTAGATGCACTGGAGAAAGCTAATGATCTCTTGGCTGAAAAGGAAAAGGAAATGCAAGATCTGGAGGCAGAGATAGAATATTATAGGTTAAAATTTCCGGATGAATCAATGGCAGAGACAATGCCTGAGAGCTGTAGCGTTTTGAAGGAGGAAAATGTAATTATAGAGAAGACAGGTATAACCTGCATAAAAGATGATGCCAATGTTCCTGAGGCCACCAAAGGCAGCAACAATCCTATTTTTGTCAACTCTTCATTGTCAGAATTTAAGGATGAAAAGCTATACATTTCAGAACGTTTAAAGAGTTTGGAGAGGAAACTTTATGAATATAATGGGACTCTGCCTGACATGTCTGATGGAGGGGATTTTGAAGAAGCAGAAACTGGAGGACACAATCATGTAGATTTTCTTGATGATGAGAGGTCTCTGGTAAATGGCCAGATGCAAGAGAATGGTTTGTCAATGCGAAAGGACTTTACTCTGCCTAATGGAAGGCCTCCTGCTGAAGAAGGGTCAAGCTTTCCAAATAGCAAAGATCAAGTTGTTAGTAAAGAAAAAAATCATTTAATTTCTAATGAGCAAAAGGATTCCACATATTGTAGAGACAAGAAGTTTGTTGCTCTTGAAAACGAAATTTTAGACCTTAATGACAGGTTGGAGGCACTCGAGACTGACTGTGATTTTCTTGAGCGCTCTTTTAACTCCCTTGAAAATGGAAAAGAGGGACTGCTATTCATTCAAGAGATAGCTCATCAGCTGCAAGAATTAAGAATACTTTGGATAAGTAGAGGATGCCAGTCTGCTCCATAAGTTTAAATGCCTTATCTAAAGGTAAGCTCATTGACATAAGAAATAGTTGTTCAATGATTGTCATGTCCATAAATCAGATTTTCTTGTTTATGAATCATCTCGTATTGCCTTTATGGTAGACATATTCCATATAAATTTCTGCCCCAAAGTATATTATGCTATTATTGTGCAAATTCTGCACAAGCAGCACAAAATTGATCCATGGCGCAAGCAATTAGGCCAAAAACCGCTAATTGTGCCTCTCCCTCATGACTCTGTTATGCTGCATGTATGTCTAGATTACTTACCAACTTCATGCTCTTATAATGTCTCTTGTTTTCAGTAAAAGTAATTATCTCCAAAGCTTTCAAGTTAGGCAGGGAAAATGCTGAATAATAATAGAACTAGCAATAAAGATACGGTAAAGCAAAAGTATATGACTGGCAGATGAATTGACCGTTATTGTCATCCTAGATTTCCGTGAAAGTAGGGTTTTTCTTGTTCTTTTTTTCCTGGTTAACAGAGATGTAGAATACTTAAGCTTCTCACAGCATATAAATTAAATCTATTTTGACTCTGGAAACACTTATAGTCAGGTTATGACTATGCTACTTTAGCACTTATAAAAAAAATGACTATGCTACTTTAGGTTCATGCCCCAGATCTCCTTTCTAATACCCTTTTCAATTTTCATTTGTCTAAATTTTAGATTATATTTTGGTTCTTACATTTTATATTCGTTTCACTTATGTTAGATTTTGTTCTGAAATTTCCCTATACCCATCTTCGCATATTTCAATATTAGTCAGCTGTTTAGTGCTTTGGAATTCAGTATGTGACTATTCGCTAATTCCTTGGGGAAGTTTTTGAAACATACTTTTCTGTTTGAAACTCCATATGAACTATGGGATGTGATATCATGAGGTTTTAGCAATGTGTGAGGTAGAATATAAGAAATTTAGATGTTTTGGCTGAAGCCATGAGCATTTTAACTTAGCGGAGGCAAAAGACTTTTGCAACAGAATATCAAGAAACAGATGTAATTACACTGAAGTAAATTCAGGAGAAAAAACCTTGCTGTCTTTTGTGTCCAGTCATCAACTTACATTTTGTAAAATGAGGAAAGGCAAGTGGTAGTGCAAGCGAAGATCTTTCTTTTCTTGTTAAAACTTTCAAACATTACACTCATGGTCGTGGTTCCAAATCCATCCGCATTTATTTGGTAAGTCTGCAAGATAGAAATTCAAGGGGAAATGAAGTCTAGAAATGTTGAGATACAACGTATGAAGTTTAAACTATGAAACAAAAATATATCGTTTGGTTCTAATAGCAAAATTTTACATTGACTTGGTTTGCAGTAAGACACAAGTTGCACCTAGGCCGCACAATGTTTACGTATACACCTTGTGAGGAAACTATGATGTATGAGTCTGGGTAGATTGAAATTCTACTTCTTTTAAAATCAAGCTCCCAAAAATATAGTATACGAAGGTAGAAGCTAACGAACCCTAGAATCCACTAGGTAAAATAAATTTGAAATCTACCAGAACTCTTGAATCCCTAAAGAAATATTTGATTGAACTTTCAAAGAGGCGTTTTTGATTAATTATGAAAAACTGAATAACAAAGTTCATAGTAGCCCAATTTATAGCTTTAGGGTTACAAGCTAAAATAGTGAAAATTACGAAAATAGACGAAGTACTAAAATAAAGCCTAAAAACACCTAAAATAAGGAAATAAAATCCTAATGAATAAATTTCGAAAGTTATGTATAATTAATAAAATACGTCAATCTAATAGAAGATCATGAGACATCCCACGTCAGATTCCTCCACTTGAAAAAAAACTCGACCTCGAATTTAGTGGTTGAAATTGTAGTTGTTCACTCTACAAGAAAATGATACTTAGAATAAGACAATTGCTTCAATTTCCTTTTTTGATGAAATCTTCACAAATTTCCCAATTTGAAATTCGTCTAACCCAATCTTCCAATGATTTACAAGGTCCATCTTGCAATGCCAATTAAAATCTTCAACTCCAATAAAATCAACATGTTGCAAAGTTTCATCACTTGGAAGATTAATTGGATCACGAGACTTTGGTATAGACTAACTTTTACAATCATTTTCTAATAAACCTTTAATAGAATACTCAATGACTTTAACATTGCACGATAGCTTCTACGTTTTCTTGAACCACTTGCTCCTTGAAATTAAATTCTTTGGTTGTTTTTAGATCTTCAAATTCTCTTTGCACAACTTGTTCTTCATATATGATTGAACTTCTCAATTGCATTATCAACATATTCACAAGATTCAATGCATTCTTCAAGAACATGACCTTCACAATTCAAAAACTTCTCATCATCAACTTCTTGTAAAATCTGATCATGCCTCTTCTCTTGCACTTGTAAACTATTTTTGGAAATTAAAGTAGGTGTTACAACACCATACCTTGAAGTTGTATAATACTTAAAGGTTTGATTGTAACTATCGACAAATTAATTTTCAAACGAGGAAGTCATTTTCCTATCAACCCTAGATAAAAAAATTTCATAATCATAAGGAAAATATTCTATAGCCAAGAACCTTTTCATTTTTGACCAAGAACAAATTTTACCTTTGGGTTGACGAGACTTATAAAATTCTAATTGATTCCACCAGATTTCAACTTCATCTTCAAACTTGTATGATGCAAGTTGAACTCTACCCTCCTTGGGAATTTCCTTAAATTCAAAGTAGTACTCAAGATTCACCAACCAGTTTATATATTTTTTTTAAGGAAATCGCCTTCAAAAGATGGAATTTGTTCAAAATCAATAGTGTATTTATGAATAGGCTAATTGTGAGCCATAGTTGTTAAAAGCACATCTAGGCTCAAGGCCCACCCAGGCTCCAAAGTGACTAACCTCAAGCGAGGCATCCTTCATCAGGCGTGGGCACCTCAAAGCACCTAGAGCCAGACACAAAACTCTAAAAAAGTATGCCTCATACACATGTCTTTTTCTTTGGTTAGTTTTATTTATCATTTATTTTCAATAATTGTTTGTATGATAAGTGAACATATGAGGGTCACATGGGAACAAGTCTCAAGTCCAAACGTCAAAAGAAAAAAAGTAGAAAACGATTCTAGATATGCCATTCTTGATGCATATGTCATTTCTCTATCAAGACTTAAGACTTCAAGCTCTCTTTCAAGACCAAGCCGGTAACTTTCTCCCTTCTTCTTCTCTCTTTCTCTTTCCCACCTTTTTTCCCCCTTTTCTCCCATCTTCTCTTTTTCTTTCTATCTTCTTCCTCTGTCCTCTCTTTCTTTTTCCCGTTTCTACCCTCCTCTCTCACTCTTGGTCTCTCGCCTATTTTTTTCTCTATGTCAGATATATCTTTCCAAAAAAGAGTTGTTTTTTTTTAAAATTATTTGTGAAGTTGTCAGCTGCATTTTTTTGTCAAAGTTGGCTAAAAATCTGAACTTTGAAGGTGGACAAAATTTTTTGAAATCTTTTTTATAGCTGTAACCTACAATCAACAATGCATTTCATTTCTAAGATTTTTTTTTTCGTTTTTCCCCTAAACCTGGACTATAGAGAGAAACAGTTACACACTAAATATATTTTTACATTAAAATAATAGTGATAAGTTATTTAGAAATGTTTAAAAACCCATGATTTCTTAATATAGTTTGTTTCATATATATGAATTATAAGTATTCTATATATATTTTAGAAAACTTACTTCTCTCCTTCTTTAGGCGTGCGCACCTGTGCCTTGTGCCTAGGCTCCATGTACCCTTTGCACCTAAGTGTGCCTTGCGCTTATAACAACTATGTTGTGAGCGACATCTCCCGTGCGAGACCTATAGTATACACAATCTCAAAAGTTCACTCTCGAAAGAGTCTTCTTTCCGCGAGTACTGTCGTTGAAGAGGTTCCTTCTAACTCCATTGTTAGACATCAAGCCAGGCGAATCCTCGCTCTAATACCAACTAACGCAACATAAAGCAGGAAAGAGTTCAGATATCATTATGACACCGATGAACCCTAGAATCCAGTAGGTAAAATAAATATGGAATCCACCAGAAACCCTTGAATACACGGAAAATATTTGAGAGAACTCTCAAAAATGTGTTTTTGATTAACCCTATTTATAGCTTTAGGGTTACAAGCTAAAATAAAGAAAATTATGAAAATCAACAAAGTACTAAAATAAAGCCTAAAAACACCTAAAATAAAGAAATAAAATCCTAATAAATAAAATTTCAAAAATTACTAATAATTAATAAAATACATCAATCTAATCTTACAGAAGATCATGAGACGTCCTAATAGAGCTATCCCTCTTATCTGTTTACAGAAACGCTGCAAATTTAAGTTTTTTGTTTGTTGAATGAAATTAGCTAGGCTATTTAAAGTCATGGTTCATGGCCACCTGGCATCATATCCATGTTAGGACCTATTCATTTATTTATTCTTCTGCTCTATTGGATGGTTATAGCTAGAACTTCAAATGAAACACCAAAGAACATATTTCTGGACAAACTTATTGGAAATAAAACACTCACACAAACAACTCTTATTCAAACTCAAAGAGATATTACAAGAGCAGTCTCACTCAAAAGAAAGAAGATACTAGAACTCACTCTTAGAAGACTTTGCTTCTTCACTCACTTAGAAGCTCTTGCTTCTTCTTGATGTTTAAACCAAAATGGGGAGGGGTATTTATACTACTTAAGAACAATCCTACACCACACAAATAAACTAATCCAAAATTACAACAACCATACACCTCATTTTTCTTGGTGGTTCTAATAATATTTTAGGTTACCAAATGATTCACATGCTCAACTACCACACCAATAAAATTCTAGGTAGAATGCTTGTAGTTTTGGACCTTGAATATGGACTTGGACTCCAATTTGATTGAGTTTGGTTTTGGACTCCCATAATGGATCAAGTTTATGATCCAACACCCCCCCTTAAACTTGATCTTGTGACCCCTAGTAAGTTTCTTAATCTTATGAAGTTTTCGCTTGTCAGTGGCTTAGTAAAAATATCAGCAACTTGATCTTGTGACCTCACATATTCAACTTGCACATCCTTTCAAGCAACACACTCCCTTATATAGTGGTAGCGAATATCGATGTGCTTGCTTCGATCATGGAATACTGGATTCTTTGCTAAGGCAATGGCTGACTTGTTGTCGACATAAACCTTGGTCGGCTCTTCTTGTATCAAGCCTATCTCCTTCAATAGATTTCTAAGCCAAATTGCATGACAAACGCATGAGGTAGCATCAACATATTCTGCTTCACAAGTGGACAATGTGACAATCGGTTGTTTCTTTGACATCCATGTGAAAGCAGTATCTCCCATGAAAAATACGAATCCAGTAGTGCTCCTTCGATTATCTATGTCTCCACCCCAATCACTATCGCTATATCCAGCAAGCTTGTAATCATTAGAAACTGAATAGAACAAGCCAAAGTCAATTGTACCTTTTAGATAGCGAAGAATTCTCTTTGCGGCTTTAAAATGGGTGGTTGTTGGAGATTCCATGTAGCGACTAACCAATCCAACTGCGTGAAGAATATCGGACCTCGTGCAAGTTAGGTAGCGTAGACTTCCCACCAAAATTTTGAAAAATGTTGGATCTACACTTTCGCCTTCTTCATGTTTGGACATCTTGACTCCGTATTCCATCGGTGTGCTTATCGGCTTACAGTTTTCCATCTTGAACTTCTTCAGGATCTCCTTTGCATAGCTTTCTTGTGAAATGAAAATTCCATCATTTTGTTGCCTAACTTCAATGCCAAGGTAGTACGCCATGAGCCCCATGTCTGTCATCTCGAATTCCTTCGTCATCACTTCCTTGAATTCATTGAACATGGTTGGGTTGCTTCCGGTGAAGATCAAATCGTCCACATAGAGGCACACGATCAAAATATCTCCATCTTTGATCTTGATATATAAAGCATGCTCATAGGGACATTTGTTGAAGCCATTCTCTTGGAAGTACTTGTCGATTCGGCTATTCCATGCCCTTGGTGCTTGTTTCAACCCGTAAAGAGCTTTCTTCAACTTCAACACCTTGTCTTCGTGGCCTTTGACTTCGTAGCCTGATGGTTGCTGAATGTAGACTTCCTCTTTAAGAACTCCATTTAGGAAGGCAGACTTTACATCCATTTGTTGTATCTTCCACTTGTTTTGAGCTGCCAAGGAAATAATTAGTCTAACAGTCTCCAACCGAGCAACAGGGGCGAATACCTCATCGTAGTCAATTCCAGCTTTTTGACTGTAGCCTTTTGCAACAAGCCTCGCCTTGTGTCTTTCAATCTCTCCCTTAGCATTTCGCTTTGTTTTGTAGACCCATTTGACACCTATTGCCTTGTGTCCTTTGGGAAGTGAAATAAGTTCCCATGTGTCGTTCTTCTCGATAGCCTTGATTTCTTCATTCATCGCATCTCTCCACTCCATTTCTTTTGCAGCTTCTTGATAGCTCATTGGTTCACAATCAGCAAATAAACAAAATAATGTAAGATTATGTTGTTGTTCAGTCACTTCATAGAGATCTCGAAGGCTTCTTGTTCGTTGCACATCTCTTTCACTTTGACTCCCACTTGAAGATGATGAAGGTGACTCGTCTCCGTGGGTAGTTGATGTTGGTGAAGTAGGTGGAGTTGTTGGCTCTTGTTGGGCTTCTCCAGGCTGTTCTATTTGTGTCAGCTCATCTTCAAACGGGGGAGAGAAATTGAAGTCATCTATATGAGATCCAAAATCCCATAGTCCTTCTTCGTCAAACACCACATCTCGGCTGATCACAACCTTCTTATTGTTCGGATTGTACAGCTTGTAGCCTTTTGAATTTGCATCATAGCCAATGAAGATGAAACTCTCGCTTTTATCATCAAGCTTTGTTCTTTTCTCATCTGGAACATGAACATGGGCTATGCTTCCAAAAACTCTTAGGTGGGAGATGCCGGGCTTTCTTCCACTCCATGCTTCTTGCGGTGTCTTTCCCCAAACACTTCTTGTTGGAGATCTGTTGGATAAGTAGACCGCACACGCCACTGCTTCAGCCCAAAACTCCTTGGGTAGTTTCTTGCTTTTGAGCATACTCCGAGCTATGTTGAGGATAGTTCGGTTCTTTCTTTCCTCTACGCCGTTTTGTTGAGGGGATCTAGGAACTGTCATTGGTCGACGAATTCCATTTGCTTCACAGAACTCTTGAAACTCCTTAGAAGTAAATTCTCCTCCTCGGTCGGATCTCATAGCTTTGATCTTTCTACCACTTTCTCTCTCTACTGCAGCTTTGAACTTCTTGAAGACTTCGAAAACTTCTGACTTCTGTTTCAAGAAATATACCCACGTTTTTCTTGAAAAATCATCAATGAAGAGAAGAAAATAGTTATTGTTACCGAGAGAGCTTGGTTTGATAGGACCGCACACATCGGTATGGATGAGCTCGAGTGGCTTCTTGGCTCTTGAGTCTGACTCCTTTGGAAAGCTTTTTCTGAATTGCTTCCCGACTAGACACCCTTCACAAAGCTGGTCAGGATGGTTGATGCAAGGTAGTCCCTTCACCATCTCCTTCTTGGATAGCAGCTTTAGACCTCCAAAATTTAGATGCCCAAAACGAAGATGCCATAGCCATGATGCATCTCTGTAGCAAGCTTTCAAGCACTTTGCAACATCGTTTTGTATGTTGATCAGGAACATTCTATTCTTTGACATCGGTACTTTAGCAATGAAGTTATTCTTATCATCTTTTATAGAAAGATTATGATCCTTCATATGAATATCATAACCTTTCTCTAACAGTTGTCCTAAACTCAAGATGTTACTTTTCATATTGGGCACAAAGTAGACATTGGAAATAAACTGATGTCTCCCATCTTTCAAACGGATAAGAATGTTACCTCTCCCTTTTACCGCTATTGTGGAATCATCGCCAAATGAGACATTTCCACTTACTGACTCGTCCAGCTCCACAAACATGTCTTTCCTTCCACACATGTGATTGCTTGCACCACTGTCAAGATACCAAGATTTTGCTTGGACACCATCAGTCTCTTTTCGTGCTAGAAGAAGAGTTTCTTTATCATCGGTCTTCTTCTCCACATAGTTGGCCTTCTCCTCAATTCTGTTGTTAGGAGCTCTACATTCTGAAGCATAATGCCCAAACTTCTGACAATTATAGCATCGAACTTGAAATTTGTCATTCCTCGAGTTTAGATTGCCTCTTCCGCGGCCTCGTGTTGAGCTTTCTCCTTTCTCGTAGTTATTGTTGGAATTGTTGTTGTTGTAATTCCAACCTCGTCCACGACCGCGATTTCCTCCTCGTCCACGGCCTCTACTTCTGCCTCGGCCACGTTGGTTTCTATTATCTCCTTGGCTTTCATGCATATCCTTGAATTGCAGCTTGAGGAGTTGATCAGTAAACCCTTGCTTCTTCTTATGCTTCTCTTCGTATGCTTGTAATGATCCTTGGAGTTGCTCGATCGTCATTTCTTCCAAGTCTTTAGTTTCTTCAATCGTCACGACGATGTGCTCAAATTTGGAATCCAATGAACGGAGTATCTTCTCTATTATCCTCACATTCTCTAACTTTTCACCATTTCTTTTTAATTGATTAGAAACAACTACTACTCTTGAGAAATAATCTGAAATAGACTCAGATACTTTCATGTGTAAGGATTCGAATTCACCTCTTAATGTTTGGAGACGGACCTTCTTCACTTGCTCGGATCCTTTGTAAGAGGTTTGCAGCTTTTCCCACGCTTCCTTAGCAAAGCTTGCACTCGAAATCTTCTCAAAAACATCATCATCTAATGCTTGATAGATGAGGTAGAGAGCTTTCTTGTCTCTCTTTCTCGCATCTTTCAAACTATCCTTTTGAGCTGTGGTCAGCGCAGCTTCGTTATCTGGCTCACTAAAACCTTTTTCTACGATATCCCAAACATCATGTGCGCCAAGAAGAGCCTTCATCTTGATACTCCAGTTGTCGTAATTGTTATTGATGAGCGTCGGGACTTGGAAGGATGCCACACCATTTGCCATATCACTCAATATGTTGAGAATTTGGAAATTCTGATTGCGTAGATAGATCCGGAATGTTGAAAAACTTTGGGAGGGACCTGGTCAAAATTTTCAACTTTCGGTCAACGGTCAAAGTCAACACTAACCTGGTCAACAGTTGACTTTGAATGCTCGGTCAACTCGGCTTGGACGGCTCGGTCAACTCGGCTCAAGCGGTTCAGTCAAGCGGCTCGGTCAACAGGCTTATGGCTCGGTCAACTCAGCTCCAACTCGGCTGACCCAGCTTAACTCGGTGAGTCAATTCGGTTTTCTGGCAGCAATCTTCCGGCGGCTCGTGGAGGCGCGTCTGAACTCCGATCGGGGAGATTCTGGCGGTGTCGGATTTCTCTCGTCGAGACCTTCGATTTGATATGCAATGGTGTATACTTTCCAACTCAAGCTCTGATACCACTTTGTTGGAAATAAAACACTCACACAAACAACTCTTATTCAAACTCAAAGAGATATTACAAGAGCAGTCTCACTCAAAAGAAAGAAGATACTAGAACTCACTCTTAGAAGGCTTTGCTTCTTCACTCACTTAGAAGCTCTTGCTTCTTCTTGATGTTTAAACCAAAATGGGGAGGGGTATTTATACTACTTAAGAACAATCCTACACCACACAAATAAACTAATCCAAAATTACAACAACCATACACCTCATTTTTCTTGGTGGTTCTAATAATATTTTAGGTTACCAAATGATTCACATGCTCAACTACCACACCAATAAAATTCTAGGTAGAATGCTTGTAGTTTTGGACCTTGAATATGGACTTGGACTCCAATTTGATTGAGTTTGGTTTTGGACTCCCATAATGGATCAAGTTTATGATCCAACAAAACTGAGGTGCGAGATCTCTAGCCCATTAAAATAGTAAGAACTTTTAACAATTTTCAGGAAGCTATTTGAGAAAACTAAACTCTACTTGTTGAGGAAAACATTTAAAAAATGCTCGTCTTTTATCACGAACGTGTAATAGATGGCCAATCAATTCAAAAGATTGTGCACAATTCTGAAGCTGTCAGCATTCTCATTAATTTTTTTATGTCTCAAGTTTGTCATCTACATTGTGAGATTGACCATATTACTGTTCCTGATATCCTACACTTTAACTACTCATTCATACTTAATATGTTTTTCAGATATACACACCGAATCAAAAGGTACTACCAAGGAAACCAGAAGTCTATTATTAGAGAGAAATCTTTTGCAAAGACTAAGTCGTGTTCCTATCAGTTTTCCACAAATTCTGAACAATCAATATAAGGTTTCATCATGTACAGCTACCACCTTAAATTCTCATGAGAACAGAATGATCCACTCTTTTATAAGTAAGCACTCCACACCCATCTTCCCTCCTTCCTACTCTGAGTTTTGTTTTGTTGTGATTAGTAGGCATGTACTATGTTACACGGTTGTGATGATTTTGCAGCACTGAGAGATTAGATTGTAACACGGGTGTTTTTTTTCCCAGTGTTTTCCTTTTCAATTATTGAGGTTGGTTTCCATTAGCCAATCTAATTCAATTGTAAATTCTAGCGGATTCTGAACAGAGGATAACCATTTCTTTTTTTCTCCATTGGCGTCATGCACCAGACTTTTTAATTGTTTAATATTCATTGATTTCACAGAAAAAGGAATTGGGTTTCGTGCAGGAAAAAATAGTGGCACTTCATACTAAGTTACTAACATCTTTAAAAATTTTACTATACTGAATATTGACAATCACGAATCACATTTATAGTAGTTTCTAAGGAATCATCGCAAATATTATAACCTCCCTCACAAACCACCCTACGCCTATGGCAACTAGACCTTTGAAGGCAGCACCTCTCGACAAGATCTCCACAGAAAATGTTTTATCTTATTCAGCAACTTTTTTTAGCTCCCACAGTTTTGTCCATTATAAACAGTTAAAATCAGAAAAAATATTACACACCAAGTCCCCATTCCACCAACCCATCTGGTGATTAATAAGGCACTCAACCCTTGCATTGGTATATATAGGAAGCAAAACTACGGGAGAACAAACCTTATAAGACGTCGGAGTGAGTGGGCAGCCAGCGATCCTTCCAGATACGAATAGCTCTCCCATTGCCAACCCTTCACTTCATACCTCCATCAAGAACAGATCCCGAGCTCTAAGTACTTCTCGATGTGAAAGGAGTCAATTCCAAATGTACCTTCATAAAAAAAGATAAAAAATATTTTTACTTCAATAACCTACCCACCAATTCCCATCTGGAGCAAGCACCACCATTGTTAGGCTTTCCATCATTCAAACACACCAAATCCCTAAAACACAAGCCCTCAGCTTTGGCTTTACATATCTTATATGATCCACGCCAAGAACTAACTTGATGGATCAAGAAGACTTCCAAGATCGTCTAGAAGCAGATTTATGTGAGATCGCAACCGGTTACTTATATTGAAGCAAGAACTTTGGTATAATGATGACGCCACAATCAATTATGGAAGGATTGATTGATAAGTCGAAGATGAACGTCACAGAAACTCCGATAAGTTCAGAAGTTCTAAAAGAACCAAAGAGAATTTTCTCTCCAAAAGTATGAATCAAATCTGAATTGTCTTATTCCAAAAAGCCAATGGCTATTTAAATACATGAGAATTCGTAACCAATTAGAAAAAGGAAAACTAAGAAATAGGAAATAAACCTAAATAGAATTCTGGTAACCTAAAATCCAAATAAGAAAAGTACCTAGCTTGGCATGCAAGCCTTATAATTCAGCAATTAAATTAATAAGGAAACAATTAAAAAAAAGGTAATAAGTAAAATTGCAGCCTGCCATTTTCCTTGATGAGCCAACCAAAACGAGCAAGTCTCCAATTTTGGAAAACTAAGCTTTTAATTCACTATCTTGAGTTGCTGGATTATTCCAAAGCTTGAATTATGGAAACTCATCCTTGTGGATCACGTATAGCATCATCATTGGGCCCCCAAAGATGGTTCTTAGCTCATTGAGAGTTTCTTTGAACATTTTAGCTCGAGCTTTTGTAACTGGACCAATTGGAACTTGAATAGGAAGATGCCATTTGTTAGCCGTGTCCTTATCAATATCTCTCTCCACCGAACCCAATGAATCTTCTTCTCCTCTCCCTTACTACCCCACCAAAATTTCCTCACTAGCTGGCCGATGTATTTCTTAGAGCCACTGCCTTAATAAGAATTTCTTTCTTAGCTTTTGGTAAGAGCTTTTCCTTCTACCCTTGAATTTTGTGACAAATGTTAGAAAAAATCATTTAAAATGGTTGATTGAAAACCCAAAAGACATTTTTTTAAAATCTAAATGTTGTAATTTAAACCGAAAGGTGTTAGATTTTAAATTATTTTTAAACAGACATGATCTTGTCTGTTAAAAACTAACAGACGTGATCGTAAGGCTCTCATTAAATCTTGAAAAACCATGTCTTTCCAACTGAACAAACATGACTTTTCAGAACCATTTAAAGAGGTGCTTCTGCACTTATAAATACTCATCACTTCCCACTTTCAGTATACATTTTTTTATTTATTATTTCTTCTCTCTTTTTCTCTCAAAAATTTTGTCATAATATTTTAGTATTTCAAAGCAGAATTAAATTGGAAGTTCTTCAGATTTTGCTGTCTATAGACTTCAAGTTTGAGACTTGGTTGTATCCTCGAAGACTATTCATCTCTAACCCATAGCAAACTTGTTTATACAAGTAGGGACGAATAAAGCCATAAAGAGAGTGATTAATTCACGCCTCTAAGTCTTGATTCTCATATTTTGTTCTAGTTTAGAAAAAAAATTTACAACAACAAACATGAGCCTTAACGGACGAAAAGAGTTGCTTCTTTAATCTTTTAGTCATATTTGGGAGCCCCGTATACTTTTAACATTGATTCGTGGATCGCACTACCACCAACTATTTAATTTGAGTTTGGCGTTTGTCATACATATTACCACAATATTATCTCAAAATAAGTGAAGACATCTCAAAATTGACCTGAGTCCTAAGGCTTGACCACAACATCTCCAATACCTCCAAAATAATCTGAGTATCCCCCACTAATGCTCTACATAAAATCAATATCGTCCGTAAAAAATAAATAAATAGGATACACATGGAGCCCTTTACAAATAGAGATCCCTTCAAAAGAATCCTTATTATCTGCAAATCCTCGAGATCTAAGACCTCCGCACATATAAGAAAAAGATAAAGAAAAAGTGGGTCACTTTGACAAAGACCTCGAGAAGAAGTTACATGACCAAACAAAAAACCATTAATCATCTGTTGACCCATATTTGATTTTAGTTATGACAAAACAGTTCTTTAACTATGCTAACAGTTTTATCTAAGTGTTTTTTCATTAAGTTTAAGCATCCAACTCAAGGACAAGACATAATTCAAGCATAAAGAAGAAGAGATCACACTTGAGAGACATTCGAAAGAAGATTGAAGACCAAGTTTAGATTTTAAGATAGTTTACCTTTACAAGTAAATCTCTCCTTTAGTTTCTTAGCTTGATCTTGGCTCAAAAACTCTTTTGAAAAATGTTTTTGTTCAAATAAAAACTTATTTCCATAAAAAACTGACTTAAAAGTAAGTTTTCTAAAACTGACAGTCGACTGTGCATTATCGACAATCGACTGTCAAGAATTTGTAATTAACCATTTTGAGAATTAAAAGAGATAGCTGACTATGGCTAATGGACGGTCAACTGTGACAGAGATAGAGAGTTTCACAGTTAACTGCCTATTTAGACAGTCGATTGTCCAAATCTCTGTAAACTGACCATTTTGAAAACAAAATGGACAGTTGACTATAGTTCAATGGACAGTCGACTGTGAAAGAGACAGAGAGTTTCACAGTTGACTGCCTATTTTGACAGTCGACTATCCAAATCATTTCAAGCCCAGAATTTCAAATTCAAGAGAGGACAATTGATTGTCCATTTTTCACAATCAACTGTCATGTAGAGAAAAATGACTAGTTTTCAAAATCTAGATGCGAGATTTAAGCATTTAATGCTCCAAACCTACCCAATCTGTGTCTAACAGCCATATAAGGCCAAGATTATAAAAATCCCTCATCAATGAGCATTTAAACAACAATCAAGAACACCCAATTTCTAAAATAGCTCATTAATACTCTTGAAAGCTTTGGAAAATTCTTTTGAGCCATTTATTAAGCTTTGTTCTTAAAAGAGAGATCATCTTCATCTTGTAAAACATTTATGGCTATCCCTCTTCTTTTCTTTTACATTCAATATCAATCATTGTAAAGAGAAAGAGTTGGTATAACTCTTAGAGTGTTTAAGCTTTAAACACTTTCTTGTAACTTCCTCGTGGAAGAGAGTACTTGTAAGGTTTGACCAACACCCGTGAAGTTACTCGACTTTCATTAGTGGATTGCATTAAGAAGGTTCCTTGAAGAGAATGGACGTAGGGTCGGAGTGATTTTGATATTGCCGAACCACTATAAACGGAGTTTGCATATTCTTTTCCTTTACTCCTCTAATTTCAAGCAATTTATTTATTGTGTGCTTTACTATAAACTTGTTTGTTAATTGCAAAAATATTTTAAAAACCTAATTCTCCTCCTTCTTAGGTTTATACTTTGGTCTACAATTCGTATCAGAGCCATGTACTCAGTTTTAGGCTTAAAATCCTTGAGTTTATCCAATGGCTTCAAACAGTTATACCGAAGCCCATTCCTATACTAGACCTACTTTGTTCAATGATACAAATTATAATTATTGGAAAAATGGAATGAAAATCTTTGTTGAAGGACAAGATTATAATTTGTGAAGAATCATTGAAGAAGGACCTAGAATTCCTACTAAGAAAATAACTATTGGAGAAATCAATCATACAATGCCTAAACTCCGATTCAAATCGGAGTTTAATGAAGATGATTGTAGAATGATGTCTCTAAATAGTAGAGCTACTAGTATGTTACATTGTGCTTTAGACATTAATGAATACAATATATTTTTTGCATGTGTTTCAACTAAGGAGATATAGGACAAACTTCAAATTACTTATGAGAGCACTAGTGAAGTTAAAAAATAAAAAATTATATGCTAGTGTCCGAGTATGAATCTTTTAAAATGTCTCCTAACAAAACAATTTTTGAAATGCACTCCCACTTCACTACTATTGTTAATGGTTTAAAGCTTTTTGGTAGGAACATTGAGGAGTTTGAGCTAACAAGGAACATATTAAGATCTTTGCCATCAACTTGGAAAGCAAAGAAGACAGCCATAACGGAGGCTAAAGATCTCGACAAACTTGATGTCGAAACGCTTCTTAGATCATTATTGACATATGAGATGGAAGAAATGAATCCCGACTCCAATGATGATGAGATGGAAAAAAAGAAAATGATTGCTTATAAAGATTCCACAAGCAAGAAAGAGGAAGAAAAGGAAGAAGAGAATGAGAGTAGTGAAGAAGATGGTGAAATGGCACTAAGTTCTTGAAGAAAAGAAAGAAATCTTACACAAAGGATTCCACTCCAAAAAGAGAACCTATTGTGTGCTATGGTTGCAAGAAGCTCGGACACATTAAAGCCGATTATCCACAACAAACAAACCATACAAGAGCTTCAAAAATAAAGCCATGGTTGCAACCACTTGGAGTATTGATGAAGAAGAAGAACTTTCGGACAATGACGTCGGATATGAAGAAATTACCAATCTTTGCTTAATGAAAATTGATGATGAAAATGAGGTAACAAATTCTCCCTCCACTAATAATAATAATATTGTTAGTTGTAGTGAAGAATTGATTGAGGTAATTAATGAAATGTATGAAGATTTAAAGAAATTTAATTATAGAAATATTGCTTTCAAGAAGGAAGTCTCATCTCTCTCCAAAGAGATGGAAAATCTAAAAGAAGAAAAAGAAAAACTATCTTCCATGCTCTATAACTCATCACAAGATTTAAAAAAAAATGAAAATGATGATTTAAAAAAGAAAGTGATGGAGTTGAATAACACTATATCTAGGCTTATTCTTGGAAAAGAAAAATTAGATGAAATGTTATCTTGCCAAGGAATGAGTGGAGAAAAATCTAGTTTGGGTTGTTCTCTATTAGGCAAACAAAAATCAAAAGAGACTTTGTTTATGAAAGCAATATGTGTGGATAAACCCTCAACTTCTAAGGACTCTAGCAAGGTTAAGAGCTTTCCTTCAAAAAATGCTAGTCAGCCTAAGAATGCAAATTTCAATTCAAATGCAAAGAATTATAAAGCATATGCTAGAGATAGAAATCATAGAAATACATATGCACACATGTGTACTTATCCTAGAAATACAAATGCTATGAATGCACATGCTAAGAATGCATATCCTAAAAATTACTATCATGCATATCCTAGATATAACATCAGTTGCATATCATAAGGAATTCTAACAACTGTTTCAAATACAGTATCAGGAAGTACTGTTTATGGAACCTTAATATCCACGAGCTTATTAGCTAAATGGCAATTGAGACATACAATACGCCCAATTGCTTCTCGTGGATTTTCATAACCCTGTTGTGCAAAAATGGGATTTGTATTTGAAATGGACGCCTAAGTTATTACATATATCATGAGTGATACGGAAATGGATCGAGTAATCTCTTCCTTTATCCAAGAAAAGGTATGTTCATAACTCTTATGCTAGAAATATGTATCCTAGGAATGCTCATCCAATGAATAATAGGCATACATATTCAAGACATCCTAGAAACTTCTATGACTATCATCCTAAGATCATGCATCATCAGCATGTCTACAATTATAGAGCACCTTATAATGTTAAGAAAGTATAGGTCCTTAAAAGAGCCGTATTTTCTAGGACTAACTCCAAAGGACCCAAGAAATTTTGGGTACCTAAAAGTGCTATTGTGTATCCATGTATAATGTAGATATGTCTCCACACCAAAGAGGAAGGTAACTATTGGTACCTTGATAGTGGATGCTCAAAGCATATGATCGATTATCAAATTATGTTCAAGGAGCTTACTTTAAGAGATGGCAGACACGTCACCATTAGAGATAACACCAAGATAAAGATTATCAGGCATGAAAAAGTGGGTAAAGATTCTTCAATCATTGACCATTTTTTATATGTGCAAGGCCTTAAGCCAAATTTACTTAGTATTAGTCAAATACGTGACAAAGGCAACAAAGTCATATTTGAATCCTCTCATTCTCTAGTAATAGACATCAAGAGTAACACGATTAAGTTTTTTGGTGGTAGACATAATAATATCTATCTAGTTGATTTAAAATCTTTATATTCAGAAAGTGAAAAAAGTTTTCGCGCTTTTAGTGAAAACCTATGGTTATGACATAGAAGGCTTGGCCATGTGAACATAGATTTATTTAAAATTATTTCAAAAAAAGATTTAGTTATTGGACTTCTCAAAATCAAATTTGAAAAAGACAAAGTTTGTGATGCTTGTTAAATGGGAAAATAAACAATAGTATCTTTTAAATCCAAAAAGGTAATTTCAAACTCTAGACCATTAGAGCTTTTAGATATGGACTTGTTTGGTGAAGTACCATTAGTCTAGGTGGCCATCAATATGCTCTCATTATTGTTGATGATTATTAAAGATATACCTTTTTTTTATTTTTATTGCTTATAAGGATGAAGCCTATAAAGGTTTTGTGAACTTTTGCAAGAAAATTCAAAATGAAAAAGAAATTTCTATATCAAGTATTAGAAGTGATCATGGAAAACAATTTGAAAACCAAAGTTTTTCAATTTTTTTTGATAAAAATGGAATTGATCACAATTTTTCAGCCCCTAGAACTCCTCAACAAAATAGTATTGTTGAGAGAAAAAATAGAGTTCTAGAAGAATTTGCTAGAACCATGCTTTGTGAAAATAGTTTACCAAAATACTTTTGGGTAGAAGCCGTAAATACTTTTTACTACATTTTAACTAGAGTATTAATTAGGCTTATGCTTGACAAAACTCCATATGAACTATGGAAAGGTAAAAAGCCTAATATATTTTATTTTCGTGCTTTTGTTTGCAAGTACTTCATCTTAAATAACAATAAAACTAATTTAGGTAAATTTGACTGTAAGACCGATGAAGTGATATTCTTAAGATATTCAACCTCTAGTGAAGCTTACAGAGTCCTTAAAACAAGAACTCTAGCGGTTGAAGAATCCGTACATGTTGCATTTGATGAATCTAACCCAATTAGCAGTAGAATAGTATATCTTGATGATGGTGCATAATTTAATCTAAGAGTGGATACATCTACTCCCATTGTTAACCCTAAAGAAAGTCGACTTCAAACAAATCAAGTGGTAGATGCTCCCAATCTTGATCTACTTTCCACAAGTCATTAAGGAGATGAACTTCCCAAAGATTGGAGGTATGTGAATTATCATCCATTCGATCAAGTGATTGGTGATCCCTTATAAGGGGTAAGAACTCGATCATCTGTGAGAAATGTTTACAATTGTGTAGCTTATTTATCCCAAGTAAAACCTAAGACTTTTGTAGAAGCCGAAAAAGATGTTGATATGATAAATGCTATACAAGAAGAGTTAAATCAGTTTGAAAGAAATAAAGTGTGGATTCTAATTCCTAGACAAAAGAATCATACCATCATAGGAACTAAATGGGTTTATAGAAACAAAATGGATGAAAATGAAATTGTAACTGGGAACAAGGCTAAACTGTTTGCTAAAGGTTACAATCAAGAAGAAGGAATAGACGTTGATGAGACTTATGCTCCCGTAGCTAGATTAGAAGCTATTCATATGTTACTAACCTTTGCATGCTTTAAAAAGTTTTAAATATGTTAAATGGATGTGAAAAATGTATTTTTAAATGGTTTTATAGAAGAATAGGTTTATGTTGAACAACCTCTTGGTTTTGAAGGTCCTAATATTCCAAACCATGTTTATAAGCTTTCTAAAGCTCTCTATGGGTTGAAGCAAGCTCCAAGAGCATGATATGAAAGGTTAAGTTTTTACTTGAAAATAGTTTTACAAGAGAAAAAATAGATACAACTACTTTTATAAAAACTCATAGACATGACACACTTTTAGTCCAAATATATAATGATTATATTATATTTGGTGCCTCTAATGAATCCATGTGTCAAGATTTTGCTAAGTGTATGTAAGGTGAATTTGAGATGAGTATGATGGGAGAGCTTACCTACTTCTCTAGACTTTAAATCAAACAATTGAAAGGATGCATCTTCATCAATTAATCCGAATACACTAAGGACCTATTGAAGAAGTTTGGGATGGAAAACTCAAAATCTATTAGCACTCTCATGAGCGCCTCTACAAAACTTGACCTAGATAAGGAAGGTAAGTGTGTAGACACTAAAACTTATAGAAGCATGATAAGAGCTTTACTTTACCTAACTACAAGTAGACCCGGTATAATGTTTAGTGTATGTATGTGTGCTAGGTTCCAAGCTAACCCTAAAGAATCTCATAAAACTACCATGAAAAGAATTTTAAGATATTTGCAAAGTACTCAAAATCTAGGTTTATGGTATTCTAGAAAATCAACTCTTGAGCTTGTTGGGTACTCGGATTCTGATTATACGGGTTGTAAGTTAGATAGAAAAAGCACTAGTGGAACATGCCAATATTTAGGTGCTATGTTAACTTCTTGATTTTCAAAGAAAAAACCTCAGTTGCACTATCAACCACCGAAGCGGAATATATAGCCGCTGGTAGTTGTTGTGCACATGTTTTATGGATGAAACAACAACTAGAAAATTATGACATGTACTTTCAAAATATTCCAATTCATTGTGACAACACTAGTGCTATCAACTTGACAAAAAATCCAATTCAGCATTCTATAACCAAACATATTGAAATAAAACATCACTTTATAAGAGATCATGCTAAAAAGGTGATATTAAACTAGAATTCATTTCTTTCGAAGATCAAATTACTGATATTCTTACGAAACCTTTAAATGAAATCAACGTTTGCAAAATAAGACTGTTAATGGGATTGAAAAAAGATGACTATGTGTGTGTTTGATTGCATCTGCATTCATCATGTAAATATTTGTTATTAAGTGAATGAGGATTAACCCTAAATTTAATATTCATTCACTTAAGAATAGCATAGAGCAATAACTCTTTGCAAAATTCTTTCAAAATTTCAATTATAGGCATTGCACAGTCAACTTTCCAAGGGACAAAGACTTTCACAGTCGACTGTTCATATGAATAGTCGACATATGAACAGTCGACTATCCCTCTTGTCCGGTGTTTTGATTTAAAAAGGATAGTCGACTATCCGTTTTCGACAGTCGACTGTCCATTCGTGACTATAAAGCCTGCACTTCATCTTTAACCTAAAAAATCTCTAATTTTTCTAACCCTAACCACACGACCTTTCTCTCTCCTTTGAAATTTCGAGATTTCTCACCAAACTAGCCCAAAATCCATCAAATTTCTTCCAAAGAGACACTCTCCCTTCACTTTTTGATCAACTCCACAGTCTACTTTCTCCGAAAAATGCCAAAATCAGTTCTAACCTCCAAAAAAGGCAATGACGGATCTGGCTCAAGCAAGCGCAAGAGAGGAGCCGTGGACCCTAAGCTCTTCATTAATACCGTTGCATATACACGGTACGAAAATCGTATCTCTTCCAAAGGAATTCTTATGGGCCAATGTGTAGATTTTCAAAACCTAATAGAAAATGACTTGGACACTGAACATATTTTTACTGCAATTGGTTGGTTACCCATATTTACCTTAAGAGAGCATGCTTATCCTACAATGGTCAAGTTTTTTTATGCCAACTTAGAGAAACGTTTATCTTTTAGTATATTAGTGAAAGGAAAACAAATTATAATCAATGCAAATGTACTATATGATATTTTGAAAATTCGAAAAAGGGGTAAAGCATGGGCAGACCCATACAACTGGGTTGAGGACTTTGATAAAGTAAATGCCTTTAGAATGCAGAAAGGAGACCCAGCTTATTGCTTCAGTAACACTTTCAAAAGCACAAATGCACTAACTATTGAGGGTCGGGTAGTTCATTTGAGTATTAGTTACTGCATTTTTCATAGGAAGGGAAGCCACACTTACCTCAGTCAGTTGGATGTCTATCTATTATGAATGATCATGAATGGAAAGTAGTATGATCTTTACAATCTGCTTATTGCCAAGATGATAGAGGTAATTGAGAAGAAGAAAATATGACTCCCTTATGATATGTTAATTACCAGAATTCTCAAGTACTATGCAGTTCCTCTTGCTCATGAGGAAAATACTGAACTTCCTTCCATAGATGTTTTCAACAAGTCTACCCTAAACAGGATGAAATTGGTCCAATTGATGGACAACACTTGGGAGCGCACTGCAAATGCCATTTATGATCCAACTCAAAAGGTTTGGAGAAGAAAACCTAAAGGATCTGCTCTAGTTAATGAGGGAATGGTAGAGGATGATGAGTCAGAGGCTGCCATAAATGCTAGTGCTGGTGCTAACGGTTCCGATTCATCAGATTATAATATATCCGTGCTAGTTTCTCTCCAGAATCTCAAGGATGAGATGTCCTCCCTCTCACTCACTATGAATGCTCGTTTTGACATCATCGATAGTGAGCTTGAGGAGCTTAGAGACCAAATCACTAGGATTCATCGATCATTTGAGGCTCCTTGGTACTCTTCATTGTTCTTCGTTTTAGAACTTTATCAAACATTTGCAAGGATATGTATTTATCTTTTTTTTTATGCATTTTAGTTTGTTCATGTGACTGCATGACATGACTATTACCTTGACTTGTTTATTTGCTAGGTTCATGGGAACCTTAGTTATTTATTTTCCCTTTAATGAATGTGTTTTGGAAACCTAGCTTTTCTTTTGCATATTGAATGATTGTTATTAATTTTAGCACTTGTATCAGTTTTCTGATGAGATTTTTTGGTATCTGATTTGAGCTAATCCTTTGTATGCAAGTTTGTATTAGTATATTCTATCTATATATTGGGATGGATAAGCTTATTCTACTGTTTATAGCAGTTACAAGAGCTCACAACACATATTTTCAGAAAATCTGCTCCTTCATGAGCTTTCTTGATTTGAGTTTTTATATAATGCCTTATCTTAGCTTTAAATTCTATGTTCTCTTTGATTATCTTTGAGTTTATATCTATCTTAGCCTATCTCTTCGTCCCTTTTGTATTGATGACAAAAAGGGGGAGAAACGTAGAGAAAGTGCAGAGAAAGTAGAGAAAAGAGAATAGAGAATGGAAGAGAAAATAGAGAAAAAGAACAAGACAATAAGGATTGTCTACATGCATAGATTAAGGGGGAGCCTTGCTTCATTTTTACTTAGAAGTTAATATGTATATGCTTGGTTGGATGTTATTTTATGTTTTGACAGGTTGGTTTTATCCTAAAAATAGAGGAGACTCTGTCCGTTTTTCTGGAAATACTCAACAGTTTTTAAAACTATTTTTCTCACTTTAGTTTTGTTATCATAAAAAATGTGGAGATTGTTGACCCTTATTTGATTTTTATTATAAAAAAAATAGTACTTTAACTATGCTAACAGTTTTATCTAAGTGTTTTTCATTAAGCTTAAGTATACAGCTCAAGGACAAGACGTAATTCAAGCATAAAGAAGAAGATATCAAACTTGAGAGACATTCGAAAGAAGATCGAAGACCAAGTTTAGATTCTATGGTAGTTTACCTTTACATTTAAATCTCTTATTTAGTTTCTTGGCTTGATCTTGGCTCAAAAACTCTTTTGAAAAATATTTTTGGTCATTCGAAAACTCATTTCTGTCAAAAACTGACTTAAAAGTCTAAGTTTTCTAAAAATGATAGTTGACTATGCATTTTCGACAGTCTACTATCAAGAATCTGTAACTGATTATTTTGCGAATTAAAATGGACATTCGACTGTGGCTAATAGACAGTCAACTGTGAAAGAGACATAGAGTTTCACAGTCGACTGCCCATTTAGACAGTTTACTATCCAAATCTCTGTAAACTTACCACTTTGAAAACAAAATGGAAAGTCGACTGTGAAAGAGACATAGAGTTTCACAGTTGACTGCCCATTTAGACAGTCGACTGTCCAAATCATTTCAAGCCTAGAATTTCAAATTCAAGATAGGACAATCGATAGTCCATTTTTCACAATCGACTATCTTGTCGAGAAAAATAGCTAGTTTTCAAAATTTGGAAGTGGTATTTGAGCATTTAATGCTCCAAACCTACACAATCTATGTTAACAGCCATATAACACCAAGGCTATAAAAATACTCATCAATGAGTATTTAAACAACAAGTAAGAACATTCAATTTTTAAAATAGCTCATTAATACTATTGAAATCTTTGAAAAAATCCTTAGAGCCATTTATCTAGCTTTGTTCTTAAAAGAGAGATCATCTTCATCTTGTAAAACATTTATTGTTATCTCTCTTCTTTTCCTTTACATTCAATATTAATCAGTGTAAAGAGAAAGAGTTGGTATAACTCTTAGAGTGTTTAGGCCTTAAACACTTCCTTGTAATTTCTTTGTGGAAGAGAGTATTTGTAAAGTTTGGGAAACACCCATGAAGTTGATCGACTATCATTAGTGGATTGTTTCAAGGAGGTTCTTTGAAGAGAGTGGACATAGGGTCGGAGTGATTCCGATATTGCCGAACCATTATAAACAGAGTTTGCATGTTCTCATCATTTACTCTTTTAATTTCAAGCAATTTATTTATTTTGTGCTTTACTTGATTAAATTGGTTGTTAATTGTAAAAAGTCTTTAAAAACCCAATTCACCTCCTCTTGGGTTTGTACCTCAGTCTACATTATCATTGAGTATGATACTGTAGATAGACACTCCATCACCTAATCAATCCATCTCCCCTTAAAACCTATTCGCCTTAATCTCTTCTTGGAGTCTTTCATAGCTAAAATATTTTAGTGTTTTCTTAACCATTGGTTATAAGTCCTATTATCATGTTCTTTTAGATTTTTTCATACATTTTTTGTTATATTAAGGTGTTCCATGGATCATGTAGTTTATAGAAGAACTAATGAATCCAAAAAATGTGTTTATGAGTTTTTCAAATTATAGGAATGCTTTTAGAATTTACATAAGTGTTTATCGAATCTACTCATGTTACAAGATCCTAATTTTGAAAATTTTCCTCGAATGGATTATCTTTTTTCAAAAAATCTTTTTACATTATGCTTTCTGAAAAACTCTCCTTTTAATTATTTTAACATCTAACATGTCAATTCAAGTTTTTCTCAACTTCGAGCATCAAAGTTGGGAGAGTCTTTATGTCTTTCCCAAACAAATTTGAGTTACCTCTTATTTTGGCTTCTAGATTGCTTTGTAAATTCCCATTCCAAATGGTATTTCCTTTTATACTAAATAGCTTACTTGAGTGGTTGAAGCTAATTTTTTATAGGATTTTTTTTGGGTTTGTTGTGCAATTTATATGTTAACACACACTACTGCTTGTAACATTTTGTCTAGATTTGGTATGATTTCGTACCTAACAGGTGTTTTATAATTTCTTTTTCTTACTTCACTTTTGATTTTTTCTTGTGTTGTTCCTCTAGTTATAAACCCAAATGAATATTTAAGTTTTCCTTTAAATTTTTTTTTTTATAAATGTTGGAGTTGGAGATGGATTTAGTTCTCCACTATTTCTAATTTTTCGTTTATTTAATTCATATTTTTTAGCTTTTGAAATTTTTATATATTGTCCCAAGTAAACATCAACAACTTGTTCATCCCTGTTGACACTATTGAGAGAATATTATAGAATATTCTAGATATATTGTGGTATGATTAGGTTAGGATTCTTAGGTGATTTAGTTTCCTTATAATGCTACTTATAATGTAATCATTCTACTATTATCAATAAAACCCTAATTTAGGTTTCTTCACCTATATTGATTTTGATAATGACAAACCATGTTATTGTGTTACTTCTCTCTTGTCTTGCTATCTCTAAGTGACAAGGTGTAAGGGACACACACAAAATGCAAAGCACGCATATGGATATCCATGGAGCCTTGAAGTTCACTAAAAGAAGAAGTTGAGATAAGTTGAAGAACAATTCTTTGTTAAGTATATTATACTTTTTATCTCAAACTCTAGCTCTAGAATAGCTCAGAATGTATTTCTCCAAAATGACTTACTTAAAACTGATTCATATATTTCAACTTGCTAACCATTTTTAAGTAAAATTATAATTTTGGGTAGCCATAGTCGACTAGCTTAGCATGACAGTCGATTGTAGGCTCAAAGCATCAGGTCACTCTTTTTGTGCTATAAAGTGAGGTCGACTATAATTTTTGACAGTCAACTTTAAAAAGGGTCAGAGACTTTTCTCAACCGTTTGGAAAAACTCATAGTCGATTGTATGCTCAATTTCTGCCTCTCTGCTTTAACATTTCAAATGACAGTCGACTGACCAAAAGACACAATTGATTGAGCTGTCGTAAATAACGACTAGTTTATAAAAAGAAAGGTGTAGGTCAGAGCATTTAATGCACCAAACGACCATTTAATGTCTTTAACGACTAGTAAGAATTAGAACTATAAATACCCAACCTTAATGAGGCTTAACAATCATCTTGAACATCTTGAATATCCTTGAGCTTATTAATTGATTTATTCAAGCTTTCAAAATTTGAAATAGAGACATTCTTATGCCAAGAGCTTACGAGAGAGAAAAATCTGAGTTGTAATAATTTATTGTGATCTCTCTCTTATTGTACCAAAAACAATCTTCCATTCTCTAAGTTATAAAAAAGTTGGTGTAACTTTGGGTAAGATTTGTTTGAGTATTTAGGTGTTAAACACTTGGTGAGATATCTGCTATGAGAGAAAATTTTCTTATAAGGGTTTGGACAACACCTTGAAGTTGCTTGTAAGTGTTCTTTTCTTGGATTAATGAAGGGAACTCACAATAAGATATCTTGTGGAGTAGACTCCAAATGACCGAACCATTATAAATCCGTTTGCAAGCTCTTCTCCCTTACTCTCTTTAATTTTCAGTAAGTTTACATTTGTTGTTTAAAATTTGCTTGCTTTAAATTTGATAGCTTGCTTGATTGGTGTTTAAATTTTCATTTAATAAAAAAAAATTAAACTCAATTCACTCTCACTTAGGTTGCCTTAATCAACAATTGGTATCAGAGCAAGGTTATCTTGTTTAGGCTTAAAATCTTAGAGTAGATAATATGGAAACCACTATAGGAAATATGTTTGGTGAAAGTCATTCTTCCACTAGACCTTTTTTGTTCATGGGAACAAATTATAGCTATTGGAAAAATAAGATGAGAATTTTCTAAGAAGGTCATGATTTTGCGCTATGGGAAATCATCACGGATGATCCTAGAATTCTTATGAAAAAGATAAATGATAAAGAAGTAGAAATTGAAGTCTTTAAAATTAGACAAGAATTTAATGACGAGGACCAAAAAATGGTTTCTCTCAACAACTAGCGTACTTTATTGTGCCTTGGACATAAATGAATGCAATCAAATATCAGCCTATGAATCGGCAAAATAAATTTGGGATAAACTCCACATCACTTATGAAGGTATTATTTAAGTTTAAGAAGTCCAAACTAAATAGACTTGTGTCTAACTATGAGGCTTTCAAAATATCACCAACCGAGTCCATATCCGAAATGTTTTCTCACTTTACTATCATTATCAATGATATGAGATTTCTTGGCAAATCTTATGATAATGATGAGTTGGTGAGAAAAATTCTTAATTCCTTGCCTAAAGCATGGGAATCAAAGATGACCGCAATTGAGGAAGCAAATGACATTGGTGATCTTAAGATTGATACACTTCTTGGATCATTGTTGACCCATGAGATGATTTTGTCAATAAAGAAGATGATGATGAGATCAAGAAGAAGAAGGTCATTGCTCTCGAGACTACCACTAGCAAACAAGTGGAAGATGATGATAAAAGAATTTAAGGAGAATTCAAGTAAGATTATCAAGAAGAATTCAAGTAAGAAATATCATGCTAAAGATGATTCCATCAAGAAGGATCAAATCATTTGTTTTGGATGCAAGAAGCCCGGATATATAAAGGCGGATTACCCCAAGTAAAGAAGCCTTCTAAAAACTTCGAGAAGAAAGCAATGGTGGCTACTTGGAGTGACAATGAAGAAGAAGGTTCAAATGATGATATATATCAAAAGATTGCGCGATAGCAATTGATGATGAATATGAGATAACTAATTCTTTAGATATTGATAATGAAATTATGCATGAAGATTTACTTGAAGCATTCAATGAATTGCATGATGAGCTTAAGAAATTTGGTATTAAGAATGTTGCTCTCAAGAAGAAGATTTCATCTCTTTCTAAAGAAATTGATGTTTTGAAAGAACAAAATGAAAAATTTTCTTTGGAAGTTGGTAACTCAACACAAGATGATTTGAAAAATGAAAATGAGATTTTAAATAAGAAAATGATTGAGTTAGACAACACTATCTCTAGACTTCTTAAAGGAAAATAAAAGCTTGATGAAGTGTTGGCTTGCCAAAGAATGAGTGGAGAAAAATCTTGGTTGGGGTACTCTCCTATGACTAAACAAATATTCAGTAGAACTATTTTTGTGAAAGCAATAAATTTAAATAAGGCTTCTAGCTCTTCTAGCAAAGCTCATAATGCACCATCTAAAAATGCAAAGAAATCTCATGACATCTCTAGAAATGTTAAGAATGTTCCTAATATCATTGCTAACTCTAAATGTGCAAAGAATTCATATGCTCATCATTCTCATTCTAGAAATAGCAAGTATGCTTATAATGATTATAAGTATGATGTTAGAAATGTGCACTCAAGAAATGTTAGATATGATGAATCTCTTATTCTAGGAATGATAAATATGTTTATCCAATATATTCTAAAAACAACCATGGTTATCATTCTAGAAATGTGCATCATGCCTATCAATATAGGAGAAGAACTAGCTATGTTGTTAAGAATGTATAAGTTACAAAAGATTCATATTTTCAAGGATTAACCCCAAAGAACCCAAGCAATTTTGTTTACCTAATAGTTGCATTGTGAAATCCTTTGTGGTGTAGGTGTGATTTCAATCAATAAATGAATGCGATCATTGGTTTCTTGATAGTGGATGCTCTAAACACATGACCGGTTATAAATAAGTCTTTGTGGATTTAACTCCAAAATATGGAGAACATGTTACCATTAGAGATAACATCAAGATGAAAATCATTGGTCATTTAAAGTGAGTAAAGATTCCTCAACTGTTGATCATGCTTTATTTGTTCAAGGTCTAAAGCACATAATTGAGTTGATTCAAAAATGTCTCTATTACCTTTACCACATAATTGACTTATGATAATTAAGAGTAAAAAGATTAAATTTATTGGCCAAAGACATGAAAATGTTTATGTTGTAGATCTTAAAAGTTCACCTTTAGAAAATGAAAATTGTTTTTCCTCTTTTAGTGAAAGCTCTTGGCTATGACATAGAAAGCTTGGTTATGTTAATATGGATTTGATTCAAATGATGTCAATAAAAGAATTAGTAGTTGGTCTTCCTAAAATAAGGTTTGAAAAGATAAATTTTGTGATGTTTGTCCAATAAGAAAACAATCTAGAATTTCTTTTAAATCCAAAAATAGTGTTTCAACTTCTACACCTTCACAAATTTTATATATGGATTTGTTTAGACCAATTATAACTATTAATATTGGTAGCTATCAATATGTTATTGTCATTATGGATGACTATTCTAGATATATCTTTGTTATGTTCATTGCTTATAAGGATAAAGCATGCCAAGCTTTTGTAAACTTTTGCAAAAAGGTTCAAAATAAAAAAAAAAATTTACAATCATTAGTATAAGAAGTGATCATAGAAAATAATTTGAAAATAAAAACTTTGCAAAATACTGTGATAATCATGGAATTGATCATAGTTTTTTTGGCTCCAATAACTCCAAAATAAATGGTGTTGTTAAGAGAAAAATAGAGTTTTAAAAGAAATTGATAGAACTCTTCTTTATGAAAATAGTTTACCAAAATACTTTTGGACAGAAGCCATTAATACCACTGGTTATGTTTTAAATAAAGTTTTGGTTAGGCCTATACTCAAGAAAACTCTATATGAACTATGGAAGGGTAAAAAGCCAAATATTTCATACTTCCATGTTTTTTGAGTGCAAATGCTTCATCTTGAATAACAATAAAGATAATCTTGGTAAATTTGATTCAAAATCGGATGGATGAATTATCTTGGGATATTCAACCTCTAGTAAATCTTATAGAGTTTTCAACAAAATAACTCTAATTGTTGAAGAATATGTGCATGTTGTATTTGATGAGACTAATCCCTTTTGTGCAAAAAGAGATTCTAGTGATAATGTTGTATATATTATGCAAAGAGTGGAAAATCCCACTATCATTGTTGACCCCAAAGAAATGACAGCACAAGTGGCACAAGAAAAAGGTGTATCAAGATTTGATCAACCTTCACTAGTCAACAAGGAGAAAAGGTTGACGATCTTCTTAAAGATTGGAGGCATATGAACTACCACCCAATTGACCAAGTAATTGGTGATCCTTCACAATTGGTAAGAACTCGCTTTTCAGTTATAAATCTTTGTAATCATATTGCTTTTCTATTTCAAATTGAATCTAAATCTATTGAAGAGGTCGAACAAAATGAAAATTTCATTTTTGCTATGCAAGAGGAACTAAATCAATTTGAGTGGAACAAGGTTTGGACCTTGGTTCCTAGGCCAACAGATCAATCTTTTAGTGGAACTAAATGGTTATTTAGGAACAAAATAGATGAATCCGGAATAATAACTAGGAATAAAGCTAGACTTATAGCTAAAGGGTATAATCTAGAAAAATGTATTGATCTTGATGAAACTTTTTCTCTGGTAGTTAGACTTGAGACTATTAGAATGTTCCATGCATTTTGATGTTTTAAAGGCTTCAAATTATTCCAAATGGATGTGAAAAATAATTTTCTAAATGGATTTATTGAAGAAGTTTATGTTTAACAACCTCACTATTTTGAAGTTTCAAACTTCCAAATCATGTCTAGAAGCTTTCTAAAACTCTTTTTTGGTTGAAGCAAGCTCTTGGAGAATGGTATGAAAGATTAAGTAAGTATTTACTTAGTAATGGTTTTTCAAGAAGAAAAAATTATACTACATTTTTTCACAAAAACTCACAAGCATGATATTCTCTTGGTGCAAATATATATGAATGATATTATATTTGGTTCTATTAATAAGAAAATATTTCTAAGTATATGCAAGGTGAGTTTGAGATAAGTATAGTGGGAGAGCTCAACTATTTCCTTAGACTTCAAATAAAGCAAACCAATGAAAACATCTTTATCAATCAATCTAAGTACACAAGGATCTTAATCAAGTGTTTTGAGGTGGAAGGTGCAAAGCCATATAGAATGCCTATGAGCACTTCAACTAACCTTAACAAGGATGATAAAGGTAAAAAAAATTGATATTAAGATATATAAAAGCATGATAGGTGCATTGTTATATTTAACCGCTAGTATGTCGGATATCATGTTTAGTGTTTGCATGTTTGCTTGTTTTTAATCTTATGCAAAAGAATCTCATTTGATTGTCGTTAAAAGAATTTTAACCCAAAATTTAGGTTTGTGGTATTCTAAAGAGTCTTTTTATTTTAATTTGATTGATACTCAAATGCGGATTTTGCCGAATGTAAGCCTGATAGAAAAAGCACTAGTGGTACTTGTCAATTTCTTAGTTATGTGTTGACATAACGATTTTCAAATAAACAAAATTTGATTGTACTATCAATGGCTGAAACGAAATATGTTGCCGTCGGTAATTGTTATGCACAAATTTTATGGATTAAACAACAAATTGAAGATTTTGGCATGCTTTTTGATCATGAACTCATTATGTGTGATAATACAAGTGCAATTAATTTCACTAAGAATCCAATTCAAATTTGCAAACTGAGCATATTGAAATTAGGCATCATTTTATTCGTGAGCATTCACAAAAATGAGACATTAAACTTGAATTTGTGAGGCCGATAAGCAATTAGCGGATATCTTTACTAAACCTTTAAGTGAAGATAGATTTTATATGATTCAAATACAATTAGAAATGAAAAACTGTGTTTGATGTTGTTGCATACATCATTTGCATATTTTTTTATGAGTGAATGAAAAGTAATGATCACTCAAAATGACATAAATTAAATCAATCTTGCAAGAAACTAGTCAAAATTCAGTTTTGACCTTTTGCATAATTGATTGGCTAAAGCCTTAGTCGATTGGAAAAATGTTCTACCAAAAATCTGTTATGGAAATAAACTTTTCCTAGTTAACTATGTTTCTTGGTAGTCGACCGGATCCTTTCAATACCTCACTCTAACTCAAAAATTAGCCTTAATCAGTTGACTGCCTCAGTTTCACAGTAGATTGATAGTGCCATGATATAAATACCTGCACTCAGAAATCTTTTCAGTTTTACGTTCCCCTTTCTCACTCATATCAAACCCTAAATGCATTATCACTCTCTTTCTTTCAAATTTCTTTGAAATTCAAAAAATTTCTCTCAAATCCTCATATACCCACTCTCAAAATCCTCTTCTTTTTAAATTTTTAACTTATCCATTCAAGATTAATCATCAATAGGGAAGAAATAAGTGTATCAAGGAATGAAAATTAAGGGTGGTGAGTCTAGCAAACGAGAAATTATTAGGTGTTCTTTACCCTATACAGTCTTATTATTCGCCCATTGATAATATGAGGAAATGTGGCTTTGACTCTTAAAGTTTTCGTGATTTGGAGGCCAAAGAGAGGTATGATCAATTTATTAGCTCTAAGAAAATTATAAAAGGTATATTTGTTGGTTTCATTACTATAAGGGTCAATATTTTAGATGCTGAAGATTATTTCGAGAATGTAGGGTGGATACCATTAGTCTATATGCAAGAAATTTTTTATCCTAGACTAATTAAGAAATTTTATGCTAATTTACTAAGGGTATTTACTGGTTCCATGAATTTTCAAACCTTTGTTATGGGTAAAAAGTTTGGGGTAACTCTTGATGTGCTATTTGAGATTTTGAAAATCCCTAAGGAAGGTAGATCACATGTTAATGCTTTTAATTGGGCGGATGATTTTGAAGAAAAAAAAAACAGATGCTCTAAGGCTATTAAGAGGTGATCCTAATTATGTTTTCCATCAGAAAACGTTTAGTAGTTGCTTTGTCTTGACCATTCAGACCATGGTGCTACATTTGATTATTGGATACTATATCAATCCTAAAAGAGGAAGCTACACTTATGCTTCTAGACTTGATAATATCTTGCTTTGGAGTCAATTTAGGGAAGTAAGTACAATATTTATTATATAATTTTACGCATGATGATTGAGGGAGTTGAGCATATTAAAGAAAGTTTACCTTTTGGGATGCTTATCACAAAAATTCTTAAGCATTTTAATGTTCTTTGGATGAGTCTGAGGTTGTTCCTTCAGTAAATGTTGATATTTTCGACACCTACACCCTTACCAGGATAAAATTGGTTCAGTTGGATTATGGGTATTGGGAAAGAGTAGAAAAAGTTATGTATGTGATTGAAATTTATTCCTACTGTCATGCCACAACAGTTGATGTGGAAACTCTTCTCGTCCAATTGCTATGGATGGCGATGAAGATGAGCCTCATATTGAAGAAGAAGAAGAAGATCAAGATACTTCTGGTAGATTTTTGCAACTTTAGTGCGTATTCAAATGGTATGAATGCCATAGCTTTGGATGTTCAAGAATTGAGGACTGACTTTGGGTATTTGAGGGATTGTTTAGAGTCATTAATTGGAGCTTTAAGGGATGATATGAAGAGTCTTTGTTCTGATTGTGGTGGTCGCCATGTTTGGGAGTTTCATGAGTTTATGAGATTGGATGATTGACTTCCTTGGTGCACATGAAAATTTCCTCTTTCGTCTCTTCTTTTCCTCTCTCTTCTATGCCTAGAACTCTAACTTTCTTGAAAGTACATTTTATTTACTGTTTTTCTCATGCATTCACTCTCATTTTGATTTTTTTTTTTGTCATGAGTGTATGCTTTGGCTCAAGGGGAACCTTTGGATGTTTTATGTACTTATTGTTATTTAGTGCCATCTAACCCTTCTTTGGTTCTTATCAATATCATTTCAATGTTCTTAACTTATTGATGGTTTTAGTTAGGGGAATCATTTCTCTCTTTTCCCTTTTGTGATGTAGTCTAAAGGGGAGAAGAATTTATAGTCCAAATAAATAAGCTTAAGGTTGAAAGTTATTGTGTGCTTGACAGTTAGTTGAAAGTTAATATACTTAATAGTTAAAATTTCATATTGTGGAATGGAGTGATGTTGGTAATGCTTCTTTATTTCTTTGAATGCTTGGTTGGATTGGAACTATAAGCTATTTTGATTTGCATAAGGTTTTTATTAAAGAAACAGAGAAGACTTTGTCAAAATTTATTCTAAAAATATAACACTTAGTTTTTGCAAATCAAATTTAAAAATTTGTTTTGTCATCATCAAAAAGAGGGAGATTGTTGACCATATATTGATTTTGATAATGACAAACCATGTTATTGTGTTAAATTTCCTCTTGTCTAGTTATCTCTAAGTGATATGGTGTAAGAAACACACTCAAAATGCAAAGCGACACAATCTTTGAAGTTTATTCAAAGAAGAAGTTGAGAGAAATTGAAGATCAATTCTTAGTTAAGAATATTGTATTTTTTTTCTCTAGCTTTAGTATGACTCAAAATGTATTTCTAAAAAATTATTTACTTAAAACTGATTCATAGGTTTCAATTTTCTAGTTGTTTTTAAGTAAAGTTATAATTTTGGGTAGCCACGGTAGCTAGCTTGGTACAACAGTCGACTGTAGGCTAAAAGCATCATGTCACTCTTTCTGTGTTGTAAAATGCAATCGACTATAACTTTTGACAGTCGACGGTAAAAAGGGTCAGAGAATTTTCTCAATCAACTAGCAAAGCTCACAATCGATTGTATGCTCAATTTCTGCTTCTCTGCTTTAAAATTCAAAGTGATAGTTGATTGGTCAAAAGACATGGTCGATTTTACTATCGTAAATAATGATTAGTTTTTAAAAATAGAAGTGCGAGCGAGAGAATTTAATGCAAAAAACGGTCATTTAATGTCTCTAATGGCTAGTAAGAGTTAGAACTATAAGTACACAACCTTAGTAAGGCTTAACAATCATCTTGAATATCCTTGAGCTCATTGACTAATTCATTCAAGCTTTTAAAATCTGAAATAGAGTCATTCTTGTGCCAAGAGCTTGTGAGAGAAAAATTTGAGTTGTAATCATTTATTGTGATCTCTCTCTTGTTGTATTAAAAACAATCTTCCATTCTCTAAGTTTTAAAGAGTTGGTGTAACTTTTGGTAAGATTTATTTGAGTGTTTAGGTGTTAAACACTTGGTGAGATATTTCTTATGAGAGAAAATTTTCTTGTAAGAGTTTGGGTAACACCTTCAAGTTGCTTGTAAATGTTTTGCTTGGATTAGTGAAGGGAACTCTCAAGAAGATCTTTTAAAGAGTATACTAGGCATAAGGAGTGACTGAACTATTATAAATCCGTTTGCAATCTCTTCTCACTTACGCTCTTTAATTTTATACTTGTTTATAATTTACTTGCTTTAAATTTGATAGCTTGCTTGATTGGTGTTTAAATTTTCATTTAATCTAAAAAAATTTAAACCTAATTCACCCCTCGAGTTTCTATAATCAACAATCTCAATCATATTTGTTATTTCTAGAGAAGTTGTTTCTTCACCATGTTCATTTTTTTCATTAGGATAATCCAATAGTTGTTTAAGTTTTGCTCCCAATAAATGATATCGTCGATCTCTTTTGTTGTTAAGCTTCTCTTTTTTTTTTTTTTTTTTTAATTTTAAGATATCTTCTTTCGGCAAATTTTTTCTTTAGACTTCTATGTGTTTTTCAAGATAAGATCTGAATTATCTCCAATTGCGTATCCACATTTTATGTAGATTTTTTAAACCTATTTTAACACACTCTTAGTCATTTTTTACTTTCTTAATTCAGATCTAGTACTTTTCCTATTTCAACAAAAGTTTTTAATATATTTTAATATATATTTTAAATTTTTTTGCAGATAAATGGTGTACTAGATATACTGAAAAAGTCAATATTCCTTCACTAATAGTGAGTGGTTATTGTGTTTAAATTCTCTAGCTAGTTCATAGTATAGATTACATTAATATAATGTTGGAGTTATTTTTTCGACTTATATGTTGATTGTTTCTCTCACTTTATGTGAGTTGTCGTAGTGTTTTGAGTTTCTGTATGGTAATGAGATAGTACATACTTATATTATAGGAAAAATTACAAAACCACCCTTATAGTTTAGTACAAACTATAATTGTATCATTATATATTAAAAATATACTAATACACTCCTAAACCTAAATCATGGTTAGTCCAGATTGATAAAAAAAAAAAGTCTCATAATGATTACTTGTTAATAATTGAATATTAATGAATTAAAACATTCTCCCTTCATGTGACTTTTATGAGACCTTTGATTAATTTGAACAGACCATTATTAGGGTTTAAAGGTGCTTTAATAAACTTTTAATATAAACTGTAAGAATATTTTATTTTTTTATATTATAATCAAATCAATTATTATACTATTTATATATAATATTATTTAAATAAATAAAAATATAGATTACAATATTTAAATTTTGTATTCTAATGAGTAATTTATAGCTAAGTGGTAAATATTTTATGATTACATCACTAATTGTAATTATAATTAATTAAATTGCTTTGAATGAAACTGTTATCAAACTTTAGGAGTTTACAAGCTTTAGAATTAACAAAACAGTGCAAAAGTTCGGGTTCTTCAACATTTTTAACCCTCATACGAACGAGTCCTAATTACGATGATAAAATGAAAGGAATTTTTCTTGCACCCGATGCAAACTCGAATGCAAAACAGTAGGAAATAAATGACTATCATGCATCCAAATGAGCACCGAATTCTGGCAAGTATTTCTCGGCAAAATGGTAGTTTGCATGTGATGACGATCTCCCTTACGCAATATCTTTCATACACAACAAAATATGATTTGTTCACACTTGAAGCTTCACCGCTTGACCATTTGACTCCAAAAAGTATCAGGACTAATTCAAAACATATGAAAAAAATTTGTAGACTAAGTTATTGACTCGTTTTTTGCTTATAAAATTTTCAATTTTATTTTTATTTATTTTTTAATGTATATTAAACTTTTTTAGACAATTATACGTGGAGATATATTTGTGGATTAATAATTTAAGATCGATAAAATCATACACGTATTTATATAAAGTAAAATAAAAATTGTTATTCAACTGTTCATATAAAATTTAAGTATAACATGATTAAGATTTATGAATAATCTATTGCTTGTGCGTGTAACGCAAGAAGCTCAACGTAACATATATTACTAACAATTCCTTAAAAATAGCTCCCTCGTAACCCCTTTGTGCCCCAGTTCACAGAAGTGAAGGAAGGACACAAAGTATATATCTCCCCCAAAAAATACCCATAATAAGCAGCCATGTCAGTTGAGCTACTAACCTCATTGCTACTCTTCATTCTCCCATTTCTCCTAATCTTCTTAGTGATTACAACCAAAAAGTACCCCAAACCCAAAAACCCATCACGTCTCCCAAAGTCATACCCGTTAATCGGTTATTGTTTCAACATTTTAGCAAAGAGAGAGAAATTCATCCCCTGGACAACAGAGATCCTCCAAAACTCTCCCTCTGCAACCTTCACCATGCGCCATCTCCCAGGCACCGAAAACGTCTTCACCGCAAACCCGGCAAATGTCCAACACATTCTCAAAACTCACTTCCACATCTACCAGAAAGGTGGCGTGTTTCGAACAACTCTGTTCGATTTTCTCGGCAACGGTATCATCAACGTCGATGGCCATGACTGGAAATTCCAGAGGCAACTCGCCAGCCACGAATTCAATACAAAATCACTTCGTAAATTTATCGAAACCGTTGTCGATACTGAGCTCTTTAATCGCCTGATCCCGATTCTCTCCTCTGCTGCTAATTCTAATAACGATGATTCTGTGCTTGATTTTCAAGATGTTCTTCAAAGGTTCGGTTTCGATAACATATGCAAGATCGCTTTCGGGTACGATCCTGCGTATTTATCGGCGTCTATGCCACAAACTGAATTGGCGCAAGCATTTGACGATGGTATACGGATAAGTATTTTCAGATTCAGATTGTGGTCCTTAATCTGGAAGATTAAACGTTTTCTTAACGTTGGATCTGAGAAGCGTCTCAAGGTTCTTGTCTCTCAAGTACGCGAATTCGCCAAGAAGATCGTGACGAAGAAAAAGCATGAACTGAAAGACAAATCGTCGCTTGAATCCGTAGATCTTCTCTCACGATTCTTGAACTCCGGTCACTCAGATGAGACATTTGTGACGGATATCGTGATCAGCTACTTGATGGCCGGCAGAGATACTACGTCGGCGGCTTTAACGTGGTTCTTCTGGTTGATCTCTAAGAACCCAGATGTCGAAAAGGAAATCTTGAAGGAGATCATTAAAGAAAAATCTGAGGACAATAAGCCGGTGTTCGAAGAAGTGAAGGAAATGGTTTATACTCATGCTTCTCTTTGCGAGAGCATGAGGCTTTACCCACCTGTACCGGTTGACAGCAAACAGGCACAAAACGACGATGTTTTGCCAGACGGAACGGTGGTGAAGAAGGGAATGAGAGTGACGTACCACCCTTTCGCGATGGGGAGGATGGAGGAGATCTGGGGATCAGATTGGGCAGAGTTTAAGCCTGAGAGATGGTTGCAGAAAGACCCAATAACAGGGAAATGGAGCTTTGTAGGGAGGGATCCGTACACGTACCCGGTGTTTCAGGCGGGGCCCAGGATTTGTTTGGGGAAGGAGATGGCGTTCTTGCAGATGAAGAGGGTTGTGGCTGGGGTTCTCAGAAGGTTCAAGGTGGTGCCAGCTATGGAGGATGAGAGAAGTGATTAAAATAACCTTAATTGCTGCTTAGGTCAGTCTTGTGGTGTAAATTAAGAGAATCTACAGTGCTGTATAATTAGGTGATATTCTTTTATGTGGTGTAAAAGATCCTGATATTTTGTGGGTGTGGGTGCGGGTGTGGGTGTGGGTGTGGGTGTGGGTGTGGGTGCTGTTTTAAAGATATTTGGCTTATATATAAATTTTCTCCATGTTTGACCAGTGTTTAACATAGTAAACTTTAACAATTGTCGATTTAATCCCTCATGTTTAAAAATCTTAGTTTGTAATTTCTGGTATCCGTCAAATTTCTTGCGAAATCGTTGATGAAGATTTAGTGGAGCTCACGTGAAGGCAGTAAAAGGGACATGGGTCATGCCAAGGTAAAATTAAAATTTTTAATTCTTTATATAAAATACAGAACAAAAAATAAATCAAAACTATAAATTAAAAAATAAAACTAATTCTAACCTAAGCTAATCTTATGTTCGGTTTGAATGAATGTGACGAGATCCTAACTGATCAAGGCGGAAATTTTACATTTGATGCAAGCATACACCCCTTGAGCATTATTTAAGTGTAACTTAAAAAAATTAAAGTTAAATTTTTTTGGATTAAATTTATATGATTATGTTTTATTTTGATCACACAACTTTCAATTGTATTAAGAAGATCTTATAATTTTATTTGGTTTTTCAATCTCATCTTTCTAATAATTTTGATCTTAAAATCTCTCGAATTTCTACCTCAGCACCAGGTAAGTGCTGAGACGGCTAATAGACAACAGACAAAATGCTTGGAATCACACTCTACATCAACGTTGACTTAGTGCTAAGGTAGAAATCCGATTATATTTTGAGACCAAATTCATTGAAAAGATTAAATTGAGAAACAAAAAAAAAAAAATTATAGGACCTGATTGGTACAGTTGAAAGTTGTGTGACCAAAATAGAAACCAATTAATAATTGTAGGATCAAAATAGGTATTAATTTGACATAAATTCAATTTTAAAAAAAACAGTAGCCACTTCATAAACCACTTTTTGTTTATAAGAAATATAAATCATTTCATAAAAAGATTTTAAAGATTTGTTTGGCAAAGAAAGTTATACTAAAACGAAGTCATCATGTTATCCTCATTTCAAATCAGGTAATAAATCGACTATTAAATCGCTAGTATAGGTGCAAAATAAAGGAATTCAAATTTAAGAAGATTGTGTTAGGATTTTAGCTCAAATCCATACAAAGAAGAATTCTAATTGTTTGGAAAAAGTAGTTTTTTTTTTATATTTTATAGTTGGTTATTCTAGTAGGAGTAGTACTAGTTTCTTATTAGATTGTTCCTTGTACAAGTAATAATAGTAGTCTAATATGATGTTGTTGTTATTTTCCTAATATTATTAGGAAAATATCCTCTATATAAAGGGGTCCTAGAGAAGGTTTAAGGTATACTCATAATTTCAGTATATTTTTTAAATCATAAGGGGTTTACTACTACAGTTAGGTTGAAAGCTTTGGGTGTACTGAAATTTTGGGTTGTGAGCTTGTCGAGATAATAACTTTGTTTTTCCTAAAGTTGTTGTTAAGGATTAATAAAGTTCTGAGTTTTTTGGTAGTGCAAGCAATGAGGTTGCCGAACCACGTTAAATTATTGTGCTTGATATTTGTTTGTTTGTTTGCCTATTTAATTATTGTAAATTTGAGTAGGTGGATTTTATGGGTAAAATCCCAACAAGTGGTATCAGAGCCTGATCATCTATTTAAAGAAGCTGCTTGTTACTATTTGTTACGTCTGTGCCATCATGTCAACAGGTATATCTAAATTTGAGATTCTTTTATTTAATGAAAGAAATAATTTTATTTTGTGGCAGAGTACAATTCAAGATCTTCTAGTGCAACAATATCTTGTTTAGGCTATAAAGGAAGAAAAGCAGAAGATTTGAGTGATAGAAAGTAGCAATCGATTAAGAAGAAGGTTTTGAGCATAATTAGGTTGGCTTTTGCTCCCGAGATTAAATATACAGTGTTGAAGGAAACTAATACCTAAAGGTTTGTGGGATAAGCTCGAGAGAATCTATGCAACAAAGTCTTTGACCAACAGATTGTGTCTCAAGATGGACATCTACTCTCTAAAGATGGAAGAAGGTACAATTCTTCATGATCACTTGAATGAATTTAACAAGTTAGTGTCTCAATTGTTGAATGCAGAAGAAACATTGAAGGATGAAAAGAAGGCATTGCCTTTGTTATCATCTTTGTTAAAATCTTATAAACCATTGGTGCAAACATTGTTGGTGGGTAAGTCGACATTGAGCTTAGATGATGTGATCGTGCTCCTGCGTGAGAATGAGAGGTTGATGGGAAACGAAAGCTTGTCTAGTGGTAGTCAAGCGCTTACTATAGAGAGCTATAATCGAGGGAGGAGTCAAAGGAGAATGAACAATGGCTCAAGGTGAAGATCTAAGTCTAGGCCTAAAGATGACAATTACAAGGAGTGCTTCTATTGTGGAGTGATAAGACACATACAATAGTATTGTAAGTCGATGAAGATGATTTAAAAGAGTTGAGAAGGATGATTGGGAAGAAGAGTCATGATGGAAAAAGTAGTGAAAGTGTTAATATCACCGAAGGAAGTGATGAAGAGGTTGCTAACTATTGAGTAATTGAAGAAAGAGTTGATAAGAATAATATGGTGCTACTTGATTTGGCTTCCTCTATTCACATATTCAATAAGAAGAAGTACTTTGATCATATGAAGGAACCTACCCATGATTCAACTTCCTTAATTCACAATGTTTGGGGTAAGAATGGTACTATTGAATCATAACTACTGGAAAAGATGCTTTACTATATAATTTTTCAAATTTGGAAGCCATAAAATGGATTCTAGAATTTGGCCCTTGGCATATAAGATACAAACCACTTATGGGAACTTGGTATGCAGCTTGCTAAGAAAAACATCACAAAAATTCCTAAGTTTGGGTGAAGTTATGGAATTTTCCACTCTTATAGGTGTCCACTCTATATATTTATACTATTAATAAAGCTAGAACCCTATTTGGTATCCACCTCTCAAAATGTCCCTTAAAACCCTACTTAACTATATAAATAAGGTTATATATGTAACTCAATTGACTCAAACTCCTCACATTTTTCTCCTATATTTTCTTTCCCACTATCCAACTCAGATTTAACTTCTCCACTCTCCTTATCTCTTTTATCTTCAATCCATGTTGATTTTCTCTATTCTTCTTTATCTTCTCCACATTTTCAATTGTTTTTATTTCTTTTTGGTGATTCTAACCAGATTGTTCTTCTCTTGGGGTTTCTTTACAAGTTCAATTTTTTAATGGAGAATATGTAACCATGATGCTTGACATGCTTATAGGTAAAAAAGATAATTATTAACATATTGTTTTATCATATAAAAGAGCAAATTAACACACGTGTAGTATGTGTTGAGCTGCTAGTATTGATAAAGCCATATAGAGTAAAATTCGAATTCATATGCCAAAATCTGTGTTGAGATTGATTTTGATGATCATTTGTGAGAACATATAATTGTTGTAATTCAAGATGATATTCATGTTGATGAGATTGATGTAGAATATACTTAATTCGAAGCCTCCAAAATGTTTGCATTGCAAAGTCTTTGGTCATGATACAGGGAGTTGCACTAGCATTAAACCAAAGCATAAGGAATGGACACCTAAGAAACAACAACACTCTCACAAAGTAGACACAACTATTATAATTTGTTCAAAATTAGACATCAAAATTATATATAATGGTGATGTTGGAATGCAGAAGAGCTTGCTAATTGGAATAGTTATGCTGCTGATGTAGAAAGTAATTTATTGTAAAATAGTTTTTCAGTAGTAAATAATTCCACAACTACAACTGATCATTCTTCATTGTAGGAAAACTAATTAGTAGAGAATTAATAACACGGACAAGTTAGAGCAAAAAGTACTTGTACTGCTGTAGAAACTACTTTAATACTTATTTATATGAAAGTTGCATTAGCCATAAAGGGCATTTCAAGCTCCCAAAAGATTTCAAACCAATCATAAAAAAGAAATTCAGTGTTCTTAGTGAAGTTGATAAGTGCTTAAATATTTGTATTTAAGTCTCTTAATTTACATTTGTTAAGTTCCTAGTCGTGTTATTTCGTGCTATTTTATTTTTTTCTGTGTTTTCCTAGGATATTGAAGAAAATGGAGCATTATCAGAATTGGAACAAGAACTGGTAGATGCATAGTGTGATCGAGCACAGAAGAGTGCGATCGAGCGCACCAGCACTCGTGCGCACAAGAAGAAGGCTAGAAGCGCACCCTTGCGCTCGAGTGCACCGACATGAGATCAAGCGCACATATGCAATAAAACGGCAGAACCTATTTTGAAAAGTAGGGTTAGGGTTCTATTTTTCAAGTTAGGGTTTCCAGATGTCTTTGAACCTTATAAATAGGCCTGTAAACATAGAAACCAGAGCTCCCTTTTAGTTTTAGTTTTTGTTCTTGGAGAAGGAGACCGTGGAGATGAATTGATGACTCTTCTCTCGGGTTTATTCTTCTCCCTTTATTTTTACTTTATGAAGATGTTCAACATCGAAATCATAAGTAACTAACTTCTTAGTAAGGGCTTGATTGAAGCCCTAATTATGTTTACTCAATAATTCAGTATTGGCGTCTTTGCGTTATTTATGTTGTGATTCTTAACTTGATTAATGCTTGTCTTTATTTAAGTTCCTCATATGTGTTTGCCTGATCGACATATGCATGTGGTATGGATTAGTTAGTTGAATCAATTTGGATGACCGAGTCCTGAGTTTAACAATAGTAACAAAAAGAATCCATGTCGGGTTCTTGGGTTAATCAACATGGGAAACTGGGAGTATACACCATGCCCTAGGTCTCATGTGGTTGTTGATTTCCATATATCTTATGCTCTCTTAAGGAACAATTCAGTATACACCATGCTGAATCCCTTAAGAAAGAAAAGAGTTAGAGTATACACTATGCCTAACTCGTTGCTTAGGGAAAACAATAGCTTAGGAAGTATACACCATGCCCTTAGGTTGACAAACATTAGGTATTCATAGTGTGATTAAAGCATTGGTATATTGCTTTGTTGTGATAACATGATTAGTGGTGGATATCAAGTCCCTATGCTTCTATCATTATTAATTTAAACTCAATATTTATTTCTCTCATTTTATATTGCGAATTTAATTCGAAAGTGAAATTCACCAATCTCTGTGGAGATGATCTCGCATTTTGCACAATATACTATTTTGTTGACCTTGTGCACTTGCAAGTAAAACTGTTCAATTATTTGCTTATTTATTTAGGTAGATAATTACACGACAAGGTTTTGGCATCGTTGCTGGGGATTGCACTAAATTTCTATTTAGAATTATTTTTCGTTCACTTTTATTTTTATGTTCTATTTTATTCTGTTTCATCAAAAACCTAATTTATTATTTTTTTTGTGTTTGTTGTTTTTTCTGTTTCAGGCTTGCAGCAGGGTAATTGCTAGCACTGCGCAGCAGAGTAATTGCTAGCACTGCGATCGAGCGCAGTGCTTAGTGCAATCGAGCACACTTAGGGCAGAGACTACCTGAGCAGCAGTACTGAAACTACTGCACTGAAGTGTTTCAGTTAATTCATGCAAGGGCTTCGATCCAGGAATCTAACCTTCTTCCCACTCGATACAGAGCTTGAGCAGACCATTCAACAAAGGCTTAGAGACAACACTGAAGAGGTAGAAGAAGAATTCGAGGGAGAAGCGTCAATTGCGGAATAACTTGACAACCAACTGCCACCAGAGTGAAGACCCATGAAGCAATCCTTCATTCCATGGAATCTTGACCAGCCTTCATACATCGCTTACCAACCTGAGGCAGAAGGAAATTATTACATATCCCCGCGGATACTCAGTGCTTTGACTCATTTTAGGGGTACACCTGCTGAGGACCCACACTTGCACATTCAGGAATTCTTTGATCTCTGTAAGTTCCAACACATCTAGGGCCTAAATCAAGAGGGAATCAGGTTAATTCTTTTCCTTTTTTCATTAAAAGATAAAGCTAAGTTGTGGTATAATTCATTGCCTACAGATTCTATCCATACTTAGGAAGAGCTATCCAGTAGGTTCCTAAGGAAGTTTTTCCCAGCACAAAAGACAAGATAGATGAGAAAGGAGATTCAATCTTTCCAACAGAAGAAGGGAGACATTTTCTTTGAAGCATGGAGACACTTCAATGAGCTACTTCTCAAGTGTCCACATCACAATCTACCTCACGATAAGCTGGTACAAACTTTCTATGAAGGTCTGAGTAACATAAATCAAGGTATTGTGGATTCAGGTTGTGGAGGTGTACTGATGGAAAATAGCATTGCTTAAGCCGCTTTTTGAGATATTAAGTCAGCACACCCGCCAATTCTCATCTAGAGGGAGACAAGGAGTAAAGAGAAAATGTATGTATGAAGTGACCTTAAATGGTAGCTCTTCAAATCAGATGGCTGCTATAGAGAGGAAGCTAGATATAATTGTAAAAGCAATGACTGCTCAGAACATCCCTCATCGTCTACAAGCCACACAACTCTAAGTATGTGCTATATGTTCTCATTTTGATCACACTACTGAAACTTGCCCTTTGTATTCATCTATAGATCTCGAGCAAGAATATATATATATATATATATATATATATATATATATATATATACACATTTAATATATTATTAAAAAAATGTATGGTCTATGGTGAAGCGGTGAAGAGAAAAAAAAAATTTATGGTCTCTGGTGAAACGGTGAAGAAATTTTTTTTTGAAAGCTTATAGTCTTTGAACTCAGAGAATTCATTTTTATTGTTTACCAAATCCCATTTGGTTTCTTTCTTTCTTCAATTCAAATTTCTTAGAAAAAAGTTATAAAAAAAATTTCTCCAATATTAGAGACAATATAGTTATTCAATTACAATAGCTAGACTTCATCATATTTGAGATAAATTTTCAATAAAACTCATAATTAAATAATTATATTGTTTGAATTAAGTTATGAAATAGTAAGATTTATGAAAGTTTATGATTAGGTGTTGGTGATCAGCAATCTTAGGAAATTGCTGAAAGGAGTAGGAAAGGCAATGAGGTGATCCACATGTAGCTTTAAGTGCTACAAGGTGAGTTAGATTTTTACTTTTCGTAATCGAGACCAATAAAAATATGAATTTATGATATTTGAATAGATTCTTGAATTATAATGATTTAATGATGTATTTTCTGTTAAGTATGATAATTAATTGATTTGTTGATCAGGAATTAAAAAATATGTTGAATATTAATTATATAAGAATTTATATTTTAAAAAAAGATGGATTAATGAAAAACATATAGAGAAGTTATATGAAATTTCTGAAAATATGATTGAAAAATTGATGTGATATATGATGAGACAATTTAATAAATATGATAAAAATAATAATTTTGAGAAAGAGCTAGATAGTTGAATTGAATGTTTTGATGTATGCTTGCTTGCATGTTATTGCTCATATGCATAAAAGAGAAGACAAGGAAGGCAACTGGTCTGGCTGAGAAGACTAGGAAGGCAGCTGGTCTAGTTGAGAAGACCAGGAAGGCAACTGGTCTAACTAAGAAGACTAGGAAGACAGATGGTCTGACTGAGAAGACCAGGAAGATAATTTGTCTGGCTGAAACATGTCGACATGTGGGAAGACATTCCCAGATGATAATATGAAATGATCTGATGAGAAAGAACGAAGGAAAATTTAAATTCATGCATTATATTTGTTTTAAATATTTATTATTAATGCTTGAGATACTAAAGAATCAATTTTGAGTATTAAATGATTGATAGATCGATGAGTCTTGTAATGAGACAATTTTGATGATAGATAAATTGAAAGGATGACATAATAAAGAATTATATTGTTAATTGTTTATTTGATGTGAACTTTATGATGATATTAAATTGATAAAATATATGAGATATATGTATTTAAAGAGGATAACCTGATAATTTATTTATTAAGAGAAATTGATAAATAAGTGCATATAACTAGAAGTATACAAATTGAGTACTTCTAGTAAATTTAATTCACTGAGCTTGTGAAGCTCATTCCTCATTGTTAAATAATTTCAGGTTGCGGGCAGGACAAATAGATTTGTGAGCTGAGATTCAGACTGAGTTATTATCTGTAACTCTCGTGGTCCACATCCTCAGACTAATGGAAGAGAAATTTTTTTTTGTAAATATTCATGCATAATATGTTATATATATTGTTTTCGTTGGGATATTAATAATGTAACTCCCCTGTTGAGGGTTGGGGATTGATGTATGTGTGTGTGTATATATATATTTTCAGTTGATGTATGTTTTTATATTGTTGCATATATGTGTCGTTCTGGGATTTCAAAACATGACGACATCGTCTCGGGGATGGCCAACCTGAGATTGGTCGTTACAGCTTGCTAACTGATTAATAAATCTCCATCCGTTCCATTGGGTTTTGAAATTCCACAAAGAGTTTGGACAGGAAAAGATGTTTCTTATTCTTACTTGAAGGTGTTTGGTTGCAAAGCTTTTGCACATGTTCTCAAGGAGAAGAGGTCAAAACTTGATGACAAAGTAGTTGCTTGTATGTTTATTGGTTATGGGGATGCTGAGTTTGGTTACAAGTTATGAGATCTAGAAAAGAAGGAGACTATCATAAGCAAAGATGTTGTCTTCAATGAAAATGAAACTTTGGTTGACACTGAGAAGAGTGTGAAGACAAAGCATGGTACAAGTAGAGTTGAAGACTTTGTACCATATTCTACTCCTTCAGACAGTGCCATAGATGAAGGAGAGATACATGAAGAAGGACATATGGGTAATGAGGAGCCAACAATGTTATGCATAATACAGAGTATGTTGAGTAGGGGGAGAAGCCTCTTGCATCGGAGACTGGTGGGCCTTAGTTGAGAAGGTTTACTAGAGAGCATCAACCGTCAACTAGGTACCTTAGTTTTGAGTATATCTTACTTACTAATGGGGGGAGCCAGAGAGCTTACAAGAAGTGAAGTCATATACAGAAAAAGATTACTGGATTAAAGTAATGAGGGAAAAGATGGGTTCTTTGGAAAAGAACAATATTTATGAATTGGTTGATCTTCCCAAAGGCAGAAAAACACTGAGGAACAAGTGGGTGTTTAAGCTAAAGAAAGATAATGAAAAGCTAGTGAAGTACACGGCTCGACTGGTGGTGAAAGGTTTCAGTCAGAAGAAAGGAATAGACTTCAATGAAATTTTCTCTCCAGTGGTAAATATGAGTTCTATCCGAGTTGTACTTGGTTTGGCAGCTAGTTTGAATCTTGAGCTTGGGCAGTTAGATGTGAAGATGACGTTTCTTCATGGTAATTTGTATAAGGAGATTTATATGGTTCAACGGAAAGAGAACATGATTTGCAGGCTGAAAAAGAGTTTGTAAGGATTAAAACAAGCTCATAGACAGTAGTACAAAAATTTTGATTCATTCATGGTGGATCATAGTTACCAGAGGACAATAGTAGATCCATGTGTATATGTCAAAAAATTCCTTGATGGTAACATTATTATCCTTCTACTGTATGTTGATTGTGGGACAAGATGCTAAGACGATTGGCAAGTTGAAAGATGAATTGTTTAAGTCCTTTGACATTATGGGCTTGGGACCAGCGAGATAGATTTTGAGAATGTAGATTGTTCGTGATATAAAAGCCAAAAAGTTGTGGTTATCACAAGAAAGGTATGTTGAGCGAGTGCTTGAAAAGTTCAACATGAAGCATTCAAAATCAGTCAGTACGTCTCTTGCTAACCACTTTAAGTTGAGCAAGAAATCATGTCCATCAACAAAAGAAGAAAAAGAAGAGATGTCAGCATTTTTTTACTCCTCTGCAGTCGGTAGCTTGGTGTATACTATTGTTTGCACGCGACTAGACATTGCTTATGTTGTTGGTGGGATTAGTAGGTTTTTGTCTAATCCACGTAAAAGTCAATGGGAAGTAGTAAAGTAGATCTTGAGATATCTCAGAGGTACCTCTAAGTTGTGTTTGAGTTTTGGGAGTTCAGAACCAGTTCTTGAGGGTTATATAGATTCAGATATGGCAGGTGATCTTGATGCTAGAAAGTCTACATCGGGGTTTTTGTTCACTTTCACAGAGGGAGCTGTCTTATGACAGTCAAGACTGCAAAAGTGTGTTGCCTTATCAACTACTAAGGCTAGGTACATTGCAGCGAACAAAGCAGGGAAAGAGATGCTTTGGATGATAAGGTTTATTCAAGAATTATGTTTGAAGCAATAAGAGTATATGGTTTTTTGTGATAGTCACAGTGTCATGGATCTAAGCAAAAATACCATGTATCATTCACGTACGAAACACATTGAGGTGAGATACCATTGGATTCATAAGGTGATTGAAAAATAGTTGATGAAGTTGGAAAAGATCCACACAGATAAAAATGTCGCTGACATGATGACAAAGGTTGTTCCTAGAGAAAAGCTTGAGTTTTGCTCGGCGATGGTCGAGATGGACTCCAAGTGAGTCGTATAGTAGTTCTTTCCCTCATAGGCTGGAGGGTGAGATTGTTGGGCTTGTGGGGTCCAGCCTATATAAGAAATAAAAGAAAGCTAAAAGTGTTGGTTAGTGTAGTCCTTATAGGACTCAGAATCCTATGCCTATTAGAAGAGAATATATTCTAATCAATGGCTATATAAAAATGTTTGATTTCTTTCTTTTTTCTACGGTGTGAGTTACATAGAGAGTAGTAAAAGAAATAGGTACATTGTTAGGAGAAAAATTGAAAGCAGTGTTTTGTAGCCGAGAGAGTTAAAATTAAAGGTTTTTCTTTCTATTTACCGAGAGAGTAAAAAGGAGAAAATGTACAACAGTTTGAGATTTTCTCTAGGGTATTATTCAGGGTGTTTGGTAACAGAGAATCAATCTACTCGAGGTTTGCAGTTTCTATCACAGTGTTTAATTTTGGTGAAGTACAAGGACTTCTCAGATTTCAACTGTTGGTAGTACAACAATGATTTTTCCCTAGAGATGTAATTTTTTAATATTACCAAATTGTTGTGGGTCTCAAGTTTGGGAATAAACTTGAGATATAAACTTTGTAATTATTATTTACATAGTGGAGTTATTTTTTCCTAGTGATTTTTTCTGTCTACACTTGAGGGTTTTCCACGCAAATTCTTGTGTTCTTAGTTTATTGCTTTATTTGATGCTTGTCGTTTTTATTTCCACACTTGACTTGGTGATTATTATATTTAATTTGTGATCTTTGGTTGGAATTGTGGTACTTGATTAATTGTTGATGGTGGGTATTTTTCCCAACACTTATAAATGATGTGTTACTTCTCAAATATTTTGATTCTATCGTGGAATTTCTATCTCCTTGAGTTTCTGATCATTGTTCAGGGTTTAGTTAGCTTCATCCCATTAGCAAAACAAGGCGGTAAGTTATTTCTTTCACAATGGCAAAATGCTAAAGGAGATATATAAATGCTACCACAATAAGGGGTGAATCTAGTAATTTATTCTGTGCGGGCCTAAATATATAACATCTACATTAGAGTTTCTGTCCAATTTTCTTTGGTAACAAAAAAAAAAAAAAAAAAAACACTAAAGCACCCAAAAATGCATATCATCATTGGTTCTTCATATATTTATATCAAGCACAATAATAATTTATAGATCTAAGGTTTTGACTATATATGAATATGACCAAATAGATCATAGAGAGTGAAGCAAATCCGAAGATAGTGTATATCAAAACAGAACAAATCAACAGATTTCTTTATAAAAAAGAAATCGATAGATTTCACATAAAACAACTTTTAATTTGTTAGAATGAACACCGCAACAAATTCTTATGCCTTTTATTGGTTAAAAAATTCGTGAAAATAAAGCCAAGCAAAATACTCTTCAACACATTTAAATTTTACTGAAAAAGGAAGAAAAAAAAAATAGAAACTTCAAACAAATGAGAATTAACTAAAAGAAAACATACACAGAGACATAGAGAATTACCTGACTTAGTCTTTTGAAGTTAGTCACAAAACTTTAAATCTAGTGGATTTAACAAAATTAAGAGGTGGAAAGTTGTATATGGTGTTGTATGTTCTGGTGCTATTTCAATGGTCTTACAAGTTGCAATTGTAGTGAATCACTTTCTACAAATTAGGAAGCAATCCGTTGTCGAGTTATTGTTGTTGCAATTGTACCATGCCTTAGACTACCGTAAGCATTAACTGTTATATTTTGGATACTATTATTTTATTTAAAGTGACCAACCAAAGGAATATATCTCCCCTATTATTCATTCAAAGTAGCGCACCAAACTTAAGACAATACATGTTCCTTTTAAAAGAAAATTGAAGAGATTTTCATATTAATTCTATATTAGTCTGTCAACGACCATGGAAAAAAGCAGACAGTGTCTGGGTCATAGGTTACAAGAAAGGTAATTAATTTTTTTTTTTCAAAAAGTGAAACTGGGCCCTGTCCCAGAAGCGCCCATGCAGAGGCTTAGCCTCAGACCATAATCACAGTAGTTCCTGAAATCCCAAATTCATCCAAAATGGGAGATTACAGACCTCTGTCATTTGCTAGCAGACTCCAATTAATTTCCTCAGTAATCTCTAAGTATTCAAACTTATTGGTGCTCTATGCTTGTTCTACGTACCAAAACGGATTATTCATCAAGTGTAAAAAGAATGTGTAATGTATTCTTATGGAATGGTGTTGCTGATACATAGCGCCAAGGGTGCCAAGGTTTGCTGGTATGATGTGTTTTTACCTAAAAAGTACTTGAAATATCCTATAAATTAGTATATGAAATAGTTATGATTTTAGCTTTTCCTATAATCTTCCTGTCTTACTTTTAAATTCAAATGCATAGTATTCGAATTAACTCCAAAAAGTGAATTTCTTCAACTTATCTAAGTTCACATACCAAAATGTATCATAATATAAACTTCAAATTTGTAGGAGAGTATATTCAGTAACGAATCTTGAATTATGTTTTTGAGGAGGCTGCATAGAAAATATATATTTTTATAAAAATGTATTTATTATTTTATATATATATATATATATATTTTTTCATAAGATTACTTTTATTTCTTTATTAAGTGAATGGAATTATATAAACTTTCTTTTTTATTAAATTGATTTCTAACGTATCATCCTAAATGAAAAAAATGTTATTACTATTTAATCCTTAAATGAAAAACATACTAACAAACTTAGTATTTACTTACAAAATTGGATAGTATCAAACATATAAGTTGAAGAAGAAATAACAAGTGTTTTCAGAGATGAAGGCGTTGGACGAGGTGTTGAGGCATAAATCTTTTGAATATGTTGGAATGTTTAAAAATTTTAATAAAATAATATTAATTAATTAATTAGAATAACAAAAATAAAAATAAAAATAATTTAAATTTAAATTAATTAATTATTTTTTATCAAAGTTTAATACTTTACTAATTTTCTATAGTGTGATAATTATAATTTTATAAATATTAATATATATTTATATATAAATTATATGAAGTATAATTTATATTTCTATATTGTTGTAACTTGTAAGTGATTAATTAAATAGTTTGTAATTATTATTAAACTAGATAACATGTATTATATATTTATGAAGTGTAATAATGTTACAACAAGAACACTAGTTTAGTAGTTAAGACCTATAACACTCGTTAGGTCATGGGTTCAAGCTTTTTATTTTTTCCTAAATTTTAGGTTTTTTTAAAAACACTTCACGGGGTGTAAGCAAATAACGAATGCCCAGAGAAAACGCTTAACTTTTCACGCTTTGATGCGTTTTCATAATGCCTAGCCTCTGGGCACGGTCGAAACCCGCCTTGTAAAATAGGAAATAACTCATATTTAAAATAGTTAGAATTGAAAGTAAGGTGTTCAAACGATCAAAATTGTTGGTTAAAAATTTTAACCGATTTTTTTTGGTCGAAATTTTTTTAACCATTTCAATTGAATTAACCTAAACATTTTGAAATTAACCGACCGAATTGATTTTGGTCGGTACAGTTGGTTAATCGGTTAATCAACATTGTTTATATAATTAATTTTTTTAATTTATACTTAATATTTTTTTAATTTGTTATATTTTATATATATTATATTTATATTTAACATATCAAACAGTTAAAAAATCTTTAACTGTCAACCGATCGAATAACCAATATATATTATTCGATTAACTGTTTTAGTACCGATTAACTACACCATTTTAATTGAAACGATTCGAAATGATTGATTAATCAATTTTAACTGTCCAGTGAACATCTTTAATCGAAACTAAGGTGTTATAATCTTAAAACTTCAATTTTAACTACTAAACTAAGATTTGTTTTTTAAAAAATGTATCAATTTTTTTGCTTTTGACTTTGTAAGAGATAGAACTCCAAGTTTATCCCTCTAGTTAAAGGACAGGGTAGTAGCATAAGCCCAAAGGTCTAAATGGTTCTTATCCGGCAAAGTCAAAAGCTTTAAATTTCGTAGCCGCCCGTTCAAACAAATCCTAATGTTATTACGTCCTGTCTAAGCAAATAGCCGCGTGGCCTCACCTCTATAAATTTCCATCTTCTCTCTAAGCGAGAGCACGTATGCACCGCATTTCCATCTTTGTGACACCTCTATATATAAACTTCCTCTCCTTTCTTTGTTCTCATACTAAAAGATGGCCGATTGTACTGGTAAGCTATATAATTATATCATATTATACAGTATGTATTATTACTAAAAGATTTTGATCTGTGTATTTTTGTTTAATAACCATTTATAGAAACAGGCGGCAAGAGCTCGTGGCCGGAGCTGGTCGGCAAAAATGGAGAAGAGGCAGCAGCGATCATTGCGAGAGAAAATCCAAAAGTTGGCGCTGTGATTGTGAAAGAAGGAATGATGGTAACCATGGATTTCCGTTGTGATAGGGTCCGGGTTTGGGTTGATAAATGTGGAATTGTCAAACAGACTCCTCAAATTGGTTAATTAATTAATTAATTACCAACAAATATATATATATATATATATATATATATATATATATATATATATATATATATTGTTTCATCAAATACTTGATGATTTGTTTATTGCAATAATAAAAATGTACTGAGAACACATCCATGATGATAAATGTGCTCTTTAAATAAATTAATGAAATTTCATTATATAAATTTGTGATCACTTCTTCAAGTTCGTTTTATCCTTGCAAGTTCATGTTTTTGCTATTACAATTTTTTTTTGGGAATAATCCATCATCTCTCAGCTGCTTCTCTCTCAGTTTCACCAAAAATTTAAAAGAATATCCTGGATCTAATGGCTGTGGGAGAGGATTAGAGAAGGAAGGGAAATTTTTTTTTTTTTTTGGATTTCCATTAACCGAAACCCAAACCCTGTTACACCTGAAGTCCTTCGTTGCCGCTGCAGCTTCCCCGGTTGCCCCAACAAGCTCCGGCCACGAGTTCTTACCTGTCAACTTTTCATATAAATTTCTTGTTCACAAAATAAAGTTGAACCAATTAACCTATAATATTGTATAGTTAATATTTATTAGTTATTTCAATAAAACAATGAAGTGAAAATCTATATTAAAAAACAGAGCTACATGTGGTGAAAGGAAATAAAAAGTTGGCCTGTTCAGTAAACTTAATCCATACCTTGACATGTTGATGCCATTTCCTCCGAATAAATCTCTTGTTATTTCCTTTTAAGTTGATCAATAGTTGAGCGAGTTGTTTGTTGTAGAGTCAGGGGTATATGCCATCTTATCAGCCGATTTGTTTGAATGACATCGTTTATTGTACTATTTTATCTTTAGGCCATGTGGATCATCCGTACATCGATTACAGTTTGGGTCTAATTCTAATGTCTTTAATACACAGTTAAAATCATCATATTTATTAATAATTTGAATTGTATTTAACAGTAAACTGTTACATTTGGTGGTCAAATGTTTACTTAGAAAATGTGACGATTAACTATTAAATCTAACCCAAATTACTAACAAATAAGACGATTTTACTAGTGTCTAGAATACATACAGTGAAAGCATCATATATATAATTCTATGTTGAGGAACTATGTATGGAGGAGTAGAGTAGAATGAAAGAGAGCGATAATGGAAAGGCTAATAAGGATGATGATATGGAAGTTCTTAATTGTAACGATTCATCCCAGGTTGATCACCCCCGAGACGGTGTCATCATATTTTGAAAATTCCAACACGACACATATATACAACAAATAAAAATAATACTAACAGAAATTCTTTTGCATCAAATCTCAACCCTCAATAGGGGAGATACATCAATCTGGTATTTACTTAAACATAATATACAACGTAAAATGCATGAATATTTACAAATAATTTTTTATTTTATTTTCTCACTAGTCTGAGAATGTTGACATGTACGTGACTTACTAGATAATGATTTCGTCTGAACCTCAACTCACTAAGCTATTTGTCCTATTTGCTACCTGAAATCATTGTACAATGAGGAGTGAGCTTCACAAGCTCAATGAATTAAATTTACTATAAGTACTCAATTGTATAAATAGTCTTTCAATATTAAATCGATTATATTTCACATAACTTAATAATAACATTCTATTATTACTACACATATCATAAGATCCATTCTCTATCAATCTCTTCTTCTTATTTATTGGTTCACCTTAAGACCATCAATTATCTCATAATTACATCGTAATGAGGTTCACATCATAAAGTCTACTATTTAGATGGTTCATATCATATCATACTTTTATATTGCTTTATCACCATAATCGTCTCTGTGTGAGACTCATTCATCTGTAAATAATTTCACAAATACACAAAACACATCAGCATTTCAATGATGAAATCAATATTTAAAACAGATGTAATGCATGAATTATTATTAGGGAACGTCTTCCCATATGTCGACATGTTTTTATCTTAGACTCGCTATCTTCCCGGTTCTTTTCTTTCTCATTTAGACCGGTTGCCTTCCCTGTTCTTTTATTCTCATTTAGATCGGCTGACTTCCCGGTTCTTTTATTCTCATTAGACCGGCTTCCTTCCTGGTTCTTTCATTTTTATTAGACTGGCTGTCTTCCCGGTTCTTTCATTTTCATTAGACCAGCTGCCTTCCCGGTTCTTTTCTTTTATTTATTGCATATGCATATGAACAATGATATGAAATATGCATTTGAACAATAACAAAAAAAAAAAAAATTCATGAATTCAAACATTTAAATTGGTTAATCTTGATTTTTCTCAAATTATATATAAAAAAATTCTACTAAATTCCTATCATCCCAAATCACATCAAATCATCCATCAAAGTTTGTCAAGATCCACTAAATTTCATCTTCTCATAATTTGTTTCAAAGCATCAACCATAACTCATCAAGAATTTAACTTATCGCTTTTATTATTAAATTAACTTATTATTCCAAAAATATTATTTCTCACCTAATAATTTTTTACATGTCCAAAAATTCCTATCATACCTATCAATCAATTTTTCATCTACCACCAAAGCATACGCTAATAATTTATTTTAACATTATCACTAGATATTTCATTTTTTATCTAGATTACTTAAAGTAAATCTAACTCACCACGTAGCACTTAAACCTACCCGTGGATCATCTCTTTGCCTTTCCTGTTCCTCTTAGAAATTTCCCCTGGTTGCTGATTGTCAACACCTAACATAATATTTATATTAACTTTCTAATTTATTCTTCAATTTTTCATAAACCACAACCTTTAAAAATTCTCACTTTGAATTCTGGGAAATTTCATGTATGCTAAAAAATTCAAAAATAAACATTATGTTATTACCTTATGTTTTTCTGATAGCTTCTCATGATTCTTTATGAAATTCCGTAATAAACTCATTCAAAATTTTGCTCTTTTAACCTTTCTTTCAGTCCCCAAGTAGTTAAAGAAAACATGTAATTAATAGAAAGCTAAACGAATTTGGTAAGAAATATTTATGTTTTCATAATATATATGTATGTATAAACTTAAGTCTCACCATCCACTACAAGATAAATGACATTTGCCGGCGCTTTATTTCCGGCGCTTGACAAAAGTGCTGCAATATATTAACTGCCGGCACTCTCTTGGTGGCGCTTCAAAGCGCTATTATATGCGAATCTGATTACATATTCCGGCGCTTTGAAGCGCCGAAATATGAAAAAAGCATATTCTAGCTCTTTGAAGGGCCGAAATATGAAATGGGTTTCGAGCATATTTCGGTGCTTCAAAGTGCCGAAATATGCTCGAAACCCATTTCATATTTCGACGCTTTTAAGTGCCGAAATATGAAAGGAGCATATTCTAAGCGCTGAAATATGCAAAGGTGTATATTCCGGCACTTTAAAGTGCCAGTATATGCTCCTTTCATATTTCGGAGCTTTAAAGCGCCGCTGGAATATGATAAAAAATTTCACATATTCATCCCGTTCCTTGCCGAGTAGTAAGTGCTTTATTTCTCTGAAATTTTCACTCTCACTCTTTCTGGTTGCTTTTCTCTGAAATTATTGCGCTCTCTCTCTGGTTTCCTCAATTGCAAAGCAAGCTTCATTTCAGCTTTCCTTGCCGCGCCGTTCGTGCTTCTCTCTGAAATTTTCGCACTCTCTCTCTCTGATTGCTTTTCCCTAAAATTTTCGCTCTCTCTCTTTCTGGTTTCCTCCATTGCAAAGCAAGCTTCATTTCTAGCTTTCCTTGCCGCGTCGTACATACTTCTCTCTAAAATTTTCGCTCTCTCTATGGTTGCTTTTCCCTAAAATTTTCGCTCTCTCTCTGGTTTCTTTCATTGCAAAGCAAATTTCATTTCCAGGTCCGTCTCTCCTCCTCAAATTACCCAGGTACTTGATTACCCAAATTACAACAGGTACTTGACCCTTTATCTTGGAGCACTCTACCGCGCTGTTTCCCTTAGCTCCACTGCGCCATTTCCCCCACACTAATTCTTCTTGCTGCTTCATTTTGGCTGTCGCTCTTAGCTCCCCCGCCACAATATTTTTCGGTAAACACATGTAATTGTTCCTTTACTTATTACAAAGTTTTTTTCTTTCCTTCTCTTAAGTACAATGGACTGGCTGTAATTTTGGTTTTTGTGGCTATTTTGTACTTGTATGCTGTGTTTGGTTGTTGAATCAATGAAAAATGTAACTCAAACAAGCTATTTGGTTTTATTTGTCTATGTTGACTGGAAAATATATGAATGAAACCTGTAATTATTGAAGCTTGTTTGCTTGGGTTTTATTTCTTCCTATCATAGCGTCTGTTGTTTTGTTATGTTTGCTGACTAGCCCGAGGAGAGGAAAAAGTTAGCAGTAATTAGAACTTCATTCTTTTAGTTGATTTTGTTCCGTAAGTGTTTCCAAAATGGTAAAGTTAGGCTTGGTTGAGTGTAGCCTATTACTTTGTCAGATTCTTTGTGGTGAGAAATCTAAACAAAAAATGTTAGTCTTCTTCATTCTTTTACCCCATATATATATATATATATATATATATATATATATATATATATATATATATATATATATTCTTAGCTACTGGATGGAAATGGAATTTTTAGTCTTGCTTAGACCATTTTTGTCTCAGAATGGTCTTCATTCTCTTCTGTGATCACATCCGAAAGATCTTTGTTTGGTTCCTTAGTGTTGAAAATAGGATAAGAAATTTTTGATTTTGTGAATTTCATTTTCTAAGTTTTCTGCTGTTTCGGTTCTTGAGAGATGAAAGTCTCAACTCAACTAAGAGTCACACTTGCATGCAGTCTTTTAATTAAGGAGTAGTAGGGAGTAATTAATCATTGCCTGCGTAGATATTGCCCTTATTGTTTCCGATTTATCTGTTGGTTTCCTAGTCCTTTGGTTATGGTTAGTGATTACGAGCTTTTATTACTGTTGGTGTAGATGGAATTCAATTATCAAGATGTTAACATATCCTAGAAGTGATAGTTTAACTTCTATGGTTAGTTATTTATCAAAAAAAGAAAGTAAACTTCTATGGTTAGCTGGTAATTCATACTTTCAAAACTTCTAAAGAGTGTAATTAATGTAAGAAAGTGGCCAAAATTTGCATTATATATAGTTGATTTGTAAAGTATTTGATTACGGAGTGGATTGCAAGTGAGTGACCTAATCATGTAGTGATTATTGCCTTGTTACTTAGGACTGGTAATGGAGCAGGTCCACGACAGGGCCACCAAATTCCAAACCTGTTTGCTCTTTGCTGAGTTTGTGCTTCATCCATAACCAGTCATGACGTCGTGGGAAGAGAGAGAGAGAGAGAGAGAGAGAGAGAGAGAGAGATGCCTTGCTAGTTTGCAATAAGAGAAGTTTTTAAATTCAAGATTTTCTCTACTATTTTGGATATGCATGAATATACGAGAGTTTGGTCTGGTTTTGCTTTCATCATGGCTTACAGATGTTTTCTCTCTAACTCCTTTTCTCACTGTGCAAGAGTACTGTATACAAAGTGGGGGTCTTAGAGTTCAAATGCATATTAACAAGATAAGTTTATCTGTTTTCTACACAGACTTAAATTACATTCTAATTGGTTGTACCTTTTGTTAGGTTGTTACTGTGTTTCAAAACAGTAGAGTACAAGACTTTGTAAACAAAAACTTGAAGAGGTGCAGGGTAATACATTATACATTAGCATAGCATAGAAATTAGTTAACTTTGGGTAAGAAGAGTGAAAAAGTGCTATTGTCCTATTTACCGAGAGCACTGGGACATGTGGAACAAGGATAAAAGGACTGTATATTGGTATGGCAAGTGTCTTTGAATAACCCAAGTCGAAGGCCCACTATATAGAGACTATATAGGCGAGAGAGAGAGAGAGAGGAGTTGTCTTTCCCATGTTGTCAGAATCATTCCCATCCTTAATTTATAAAAAAACTTTGTTATCCGAGTAATGATGCATATGATTATAAGTATGTAATCCATTTAATATGATGCATTAAAAGCATCTAAAAACATTGTTTGTTTGGTTGATTTTTGGGTCGTTTGCAGTCCATTTATATACTGATCTTTCATTGGTTTGAACACTGAAGGCGATTGTATTAAAAAAAACTGATTGTTAATTATAAAATAGTTCTTCATATTAATGTTGAGGCCATTCCATAATTTTCCTTATATTGTTTGGAAGTGGTGATTATGCACTTTATTTAGTACTGTTCAGGGGGTTGTTATTATGATATGCTCAAATTTTTATTATCTTGATGTATTTTTTGTAAATGATCTCCAGTTCTTTTGTTTAGAATTAATTAGACCATTATATATATTCATGGTGCTTTATTATTACCCGATTTTTCTTGATCCCATATTAATTCTCTACTCAACTTAGTACAATATGTACATTTTAACATTATTGGTCTGATCTGTCTATAAAGATTAGATGGAATTCATCCCAAACAGGCCACTACTTTTATTCTTTTATGGATATATATATATATACTGCACAGGCCATTCATATGATGTAGCAACATATATATTTTAATTATTATCTGATGCATGTCTTAATGTCAGCAACTAATCTTCCATCTTTTGTTTGCTGTAAAATGTTATTACTTTATTTATCATTCAAGGAATATGGAGCATCAATACTCCTTATTCTGTTGGATTTAGTTTGTATATAAAATTAAATATATAATGAAGCGTTTTGTTTTTTTCAAAAGAGAACTAATAATGTTTTCACGTAATAGTTAGTTACATAAATATTTTTTTTATTGGGATATAGTATTAAATATAGTTTTAACTCAATTTATTGTTATCTATTTCAGTTCATCCACTTACAAATCTAATCCAAGTTTGCGATTATGCCTTCTTTTGCCAAAAATATTTCAATTATGAGTTTCTTAACATTGTTTTAGGAAAGTCTATTGGCATCATCTAAAAATGGATAAAAGTTGGATAGATAAACCGAGGTCGAGTAAAGCCTATATGGATGGTGTTGCAAACTTCATTAGATTTGCGTGTCAAAACGATTGTGGTCGTGGTAGTATTATTTGTCCATGTAGGAGATGTGGTAATTGTTATTCATTCGAGCCAGAAATTGTTCAGGAGCATCTATTGTATAATGAGTTTAGTCCAGATTATATCGAGTGGGTTTTTCATGGGGAGAAAGTCTCTCGTATAGACCACACTCACACTAGTGTTCCAGTTGGCTTCATGCGACGAGATGAAGTTGGGTTTGCTCCGAAGTGCCTTCGAGGTTACTTGTGAAAACCCAAACAATGAACTGTTAAGTTCAGGAATCGAAGTGGCATTTTCAAATGAGCACGGTGAAGAGCAACAAGCTCATGGTAGATTTGAGTTCAATAATTGTGGTGATCCTTCACACGTCGAACATCCAGTTCGTTCTGCTATTGATGAGATGAATTAGTATTGCAATTTGATGAAAGATTACGATAATGAACTTTATCCGGGTTGTCAGAATTTCACAAAGTTAAGTTTCATGTTATATCTACTATACCTCAAATGTTTGAATGGGTGGTCTGGTAAATCTCTGACTATGTTGCTTGAGTTTATCAACATGGCATTTCCGATGTGTGCTCTATTACCATCAAATTATTATGAAGCCATGAAGATTATCAAAGGATTGAGTCTTGGCTATGAGAAGATTCATGTTTGTCCTAATGACTGCACACTGTATTGGGGTGAGCATGTGAATGATGAATTTTGTCATGCGTGTGGTGTGCCACGGTGGGTTAAAAACAATGCTGATGATGAGGATTCGTTGAATGAGATGGATGGTCAATCGAAAAAGAAAAAGCCAGCTAAAGTATTGCGTTATTTTTCTCTAATACCGAGATTGAAGAGGATATATATGTCATCTAAAACGGCTTCGTTGATGAGATGGCATGATAAAGATCGGAAAAATGATGGGATTTTAAGACACCCGTTGGATGGATTAGCCTAGAATGAATTGGATACTTTATATCCCGATTTTGCAGCTGATCCTCGGAGTGTTAGGCTTGGCCTAGCTAGTGACGGGTTCAATCCCTTTCGAACAATGAGTTCAACTTATAGCACATGGCCCGTTCTTTTGGTCCCATATAACTTGCCACTGTGGCTTTGCATGAAGCAAACACCCTTCCTCCTTTCAATGGTTATTCCTAGTGAGAGAAGCCCCAGTAATGATATTAATATCTTTTTGCAGCCTCTAATGGAAGAGTTGAAACAATTATGGGATGGTGTTGATGCGTTTGATGTGTCCACCAATCAAAGCTTTAAGCTGCGCGCTTCTCTTCTTTGGACCATTAATGATTTTCCAGCATATGCAAACTTATCTGGTTGGAGCACCAAGGGGCGGGTTGCTTGTCCATGTTTTGGGGAATCTACGCATTCTTTATGGTTAAAGCATGGGAGAAAGTTTTGCTATATGGGTCATCGTCGATGGTTAGCAGAAAACCATGAGTTTCGTTTTCAAAAGGATTAGTTTGATGGCACCATAGAGTTGGGATCTGCTCCTGTTCCACCGTATAGACATGATGTTTTAAGATAACTAGAGGGTGGAAACTATATCTATGGTAAAACCTCGAAGCCTTCTAAGAAGAGAGCAAGAGAGGATGTTGGTACCTCTACGGGGCAAGTGCTAGTGGATGAAGGTGATAACCTCTTTAAGGGTGTGGATGATTTCCTTGAAAATGTTGATAATGAGGATCTTCCCATGGATGAGGGAGTTGTAGATACGTTGTGGAAAAAAAAGAAGCATTTTTTTTAGTTACCATATTGGAAAGACAATCTATTGCGTCATAATTTAGATGTGATGCATATAGAGAAAAATATATGTGATAATTTGATTGGAACAATATTGAATATAGATGGTAAGACTAAAGATAATAAAATCAAAGCCTAAAATTGCCTTCTGGATATGCAACTTGGAAAGAGAGAGAGAAGTTCTATCTTAAACTGTAATTTAGATGAAGTGGAAAGGAAAAGATTGTGTTTGATTTTGTGTTCACATGAAGGTATCTCCTATTTACATTTTCTCTATGCACTGTTAGGTTAGCTGTATTATTTACCCTCAGTGCAGCTCAAACTGTAATCTCAAATCTTTATTGCAAGTGGGTTTAGGTACACAATTGTTGACACTAGCAAAATATAATTTTTCTTTTGTCAGAAAAACAGTTTACTGATACACATTCAGTTTGTTAAATCGGTATTTTGTTGTATGGTGTTTTGTTTTTATCTTGTTTATGTTCATGTGTGGTAAGTTGAAGTTGTTTCTCACAGGATGTTATTTTCAGTTCTGTGCACTCTCGATTACAAGTTTATATTTTGAACTCCAGCATGTCCACCCAATGCTCTATGATATATATCGAAGCTTGTTGCATTCAGTGACATCTTTTTTTGCTATAAAAAGCTACTCAATATTCAGAGGAGTTTAATCTTTATTGTTTCGTAATTGTAGGTGACAACTGAAGCTCGTGTTGCTGAACTTGTTGCAGTTTTAGGATCCTCTGATGCTAGCAATAATTTAGCAATACAAAATGAAGTCTTCGCCGAGCTTATGGGTGAAGAGAGTTCTGGTCGTGTCCGAGGTCACAGGTTTGGAGTTACACCCTCTGCCGTTTATGGACTTTCAGCTCAAATGAGGAATGATATAGGATACCATGGGGCTTATGCTGAAGAGATAAATAGTCTGAGAGCATAAATGGAAGAAAACAATCAACAGCATGCGCATCAGATTGAATAGTATGTGCATCAGATTGAACAACAGACGCATCAGATTCAAGAAATAACAGCTAAGCACGATGATCAAATGAACAGTATGTAATCCCAAGTTGATGAGCTGAAGTCTTTACTACAACAGTTGGTTAATAGAGGACCTCATAATTGATGTCAAGTGTGATGGTAAAATAGTTTTCCAGACTCTCTTCACCCATTATTTTGTTTTGTATGAATTTATATGTTAACTATGATTGTTTTTTTTTTCTTTTTTGTACATGAGATGACTTTTGTATTGAGTAAAAGAATTTTTATGGATATTTGATGGTACATTTTATATATTGAAGAACATTTAAAAATTTTATAGATTTGATGGTACATTTTATTTATTTAAGGGTATTAGTGTTGATATTTAAACCAAAATAATGTAAAGATTTGATGGTACATTTTATTTATTGAAGGTATTAGTGTTAATATTTAAACCAAATTAATGTAAAAAAAACACAATTAAAGCACTTTTAGCGGCGCTTAAAAGTGCCGCAATATGCGTAATATGTCACTTATATAGCGGCGCTTCTAAGTGCCGGTATATTTCGGCGCTTAAAAGAGCCGAAATATACCGGCACTTCTAAGTGCCGAAAAAATATACACATTGCAGCGCTTTCTTTAAGCGCCGGTATTTGCGCTTCGATATCACACATACCGACGCTTTATCCAGCGCTTGGAATAAGCGCTGGAAATTCATATTCCGGCACTTTAAAGCGCCGAAAGATGCAAAAAAAAGCGCTAGCGGTCACCTTTAATCTTGTAGTGATCCCATACAATTTGCCACGATTTTTGGGACGTGGCTTACATGCACTCAAACTTGACAGCAGGTTGCCACCTGTTGCTGCCCTTTTTTTTACTTTCATTTTTTTTTTATTTTCCTTTCTACCGTTCACCTTTTTTTCTTTCCCATTTTCTTTGTAACTATGCCTCCACGTGTCCTGATTTTTTTTATTTATTTTATTCAAATAATAATAAACCTTTCACATATATTTTATTTTAATTTAATATCATATTTATTAAATTACTTTTTTACCCTTACTTTACGATTACGGGTATTACAAATCTACCCACCTTAAAAAAATTTCGTCCCCGAAATTTCCTTACCTAACTCCTGAAACAAATGTGAATAATATTTCTTCATAATTATCTCATGCTTTCATGAAATCTCTTCAACATCCTTATTCCACCATAGAACTTAAACTAACGAAATTACTTTATTATACAAGACTTGTTCTTTTTGTCTAAAATCCTCACTGGTACTTGTATATAAGCCAAATCTTTCTGAATTTCTATAGTTTAATTTGAAATATTATAATATTCATCCTGTAAACACTTTCTTAAAAGTGAAACATGAAATATGTTATGCCACTGCTTCAACTCTGGAGGCAAATCCAGGCTATTCACAAGTAGCCCAACTTTCTCAACAACCTCATAGGGTCTCACTTACCTCAGACTCAACTTTTCTTTCTTTTTAATCCTCAGCACACCTTTTCATGGAGATATTTTTAATTACACCCAATCAGCTACTTGAAATTCAAGAGATCTTCTTTTATTATTAACAGCTATTTGGTCTACTCTATTATGCTTTACAGTTTTCTCTAACTAATTTGATCCTCTCCGCTATTAACTCAATGATTGATGGACCAGATATATTTCTCTCTCCCATTTCTTCCTAACATACTGGAGTTCTACACCTCCTACCATATAAAGCCTCGAAGGGTGCCATCACAATACTAGTTTGATACTAGTTATTATGAGCAATTTCAATCGATGGCATGTAAGCATCCCGACTTACTGAGAAACTCATCACATTTGCCCTTAATATATCTTCTAGTACTAAGAAATCTTTTCTGTCTGAGCATGAAAAATTATATTAAATTGAAATTGTGTACCCGTGGATTTCTGAAAGCCTCTCCAAAACCAAGATGTAAATCTAGCATCTCTATTTGACACTATGTTTAATGGTGCTCCATATAACCTCACAATCTCAGCTACATCATTCTTCAATCCTAACCATAAGAAAATTCTGTCTCAGTCATGTATACATCTTATTGTTACTTGATTGCATCAAATGTACATCATTATGTGCCTCCCTCATTATCTCTTTTATCAACTCCGCATTTTTGGGAACACTTTTTCTATGTTCCAAGACCAGGATACCATCATTTCAAATTTTGAACTTATATTGCTTTCTAGTAAGCACTCAATGCTTAATCTTTTCTATCTCTTCATCTCTACCTTTCATCTCTAAAGCATTTTACTATGCATGACTGTACAACTATATTCTTTATCACTGATATTCAACTTCATTCTTATATCTTTTAAATCTATCATCAATTTTACATTAGGACTCCCAATAGCAGTTAAACTTTTTGTAGACTTTCTACTCAATGCATCAGCTATCACCTTCGCATTTTTTTTAGATGATAGTGAATTGTACAATCATAGTTACTAATCAACTCCATCCACCATATTTACCTCAAATTGAACTCTCTCTGGTTAGGTAGGTATGTCAAACTCTTATAACCTATGAATATCTCACAAGTGGCTCCATACAGATGATGTCCCTAATCTTTAAGGTAAACACTATAGCAACCAACTCTAAGTCATAAGTAGGGTAATTTCTATCATGAATCTTCAATTTCCTAGAAGTATGGGCCACAGCTTTCCTATGTTACACATATCCCAATCATTGATGTGATGCATCACTATACATCACAAATCCTTCATCACCAGAAGGAAACACCAATACTGGAGCTGTAGTTAATTTCTCCTTTAGTAATTGGAAATTTTTCTCACATTTCCCTCACCATACAAATCTCACCTCTTTCCTGGTCAGTCTATTTAATAGTATTACAATAATAGAAGAAAATTTCTGAAACAATCTTCTATAATAACCAGCTAACCCCAAGAAGATTCTAATCTCAGTCACAGTAGTTGGTTTCTCCCAACTTAACATTGTCTCTACCTTTCGTGGATCAACTATTATGCCATTTTCGGATATTACATGTTCCAAGAAAGTTATTTCATTCAGCCAATACTCACACTTAGAGAACTTTGCATATAATTTCTCTCTCCTCAGAATCTCTAACACACTATCTAATGTTTTACATGTTGCTCTTCCTTATTAGATTATATCAGAAAGTCAAATACAACCATAAACTTGTTAAGATATAGTTTAAACACTCTATTCATCCAGTCCATGAATGTTTCTAAAACATTAGTTAATCCAAATGACATTACAAAAAGCTTATGACCATAATGTGTCCCAAAAGCAATCTTAGGCACGTTTCCCTTGTTTATCCTCAATTGGTGATAACCTGATCTCAGGTTTATCTTAGAAAACACTCTCACTCCTTGCATTGCTCACACAATTTATTTATCCCGGGAACAAGATATTTGTTCTTATTAAACTATCTGTAGTCTATACACACTCTTATCATTTCGTCTTCCTTCTTCACGAACAACACAGGGGCTCCCCAAATACATTAGGTCTTAAAAATTGTTTATCCAAAAATTCTTAAAATGGTACGTTCAACTCTCTCAATTCAGCAAGCGTCTTTCTATAGAGTGCTATAGATATATGTGATGATCCTGTTATCACATCAATAGAAAATTTTATCTCCCTACTTGGAGGCAACCTAGACAACTCATCAAGAATTACATTAGAAAAATCTTTCACCACTAAGATTTATTCTAACTTCCTATTTTCCTTTTTAGAATCCATTATGTATGCCAAATAATCCTCATAACCCTTCTTCAACCATCTCCTAGTGGTCAGAGCAAAATGAGATAGTTCGAGAGTATCCTATGTTCTCCCTGAAACTTCAACTCCACATGTCCATATCTTGAACTATACCTTCTTTCTGGAACAATCAACCCTAGTGTAATACTTCAACAACCAATTCATTCTCAAAATTAAATGAAATTATATCATATTCAAAGATAATAAATCAGCTTATGATTTTCTATCACTAATACAAATCACACAAACCTTGTAAACATTTATGATTATCACTCCATCTTTAGTGGGAACTGCAACAAAAATATCTTATATCAAATGACTAATACATACTTCAATAGACTTCATATGAATACTGGATGCAAAAGAATGGGTTGCACCAATGATGAGAGTCATAAAATGCATCTTAACAGTACTTAATTGTTAGCATTTTAGGGTTGATCGAGGTTTGAATTACACTTTTATACCTTAATAACTCTAAAGTGATATTCTTGGATCATTGATCTATTTCGGTGCATTTTCAAGTACTTTGAGTTTAAAAGAGATAGAAAAGCTATCATTGCTTAAAGCTCGAAGATTCCATGCGTATCGGAGTGAAGGAGTGCTTCCAAAAGGACAAGATGAAGGGTTTATGGGCAAGGAAGCCTTTAGTGGGCACCTCGGCCCAGACCAGACAAAGCCTAAGCGCCTAGAAGAGAGAGACTCCACCACCAGACAAAGCCTAGGCACCCAAAAGAGAGAGCCTAGGCACCTAGAAGCACACCCAAGCAAGGAACAACCAAAGCCTAGGTGCCCAGAAGGCAAGCCAGTGGCTCCCGAGGGCACACCCAATCAAGGATCAGGCAGGGCCGTGGCGCACATAAGTGAGAGCCGCTGCACGCACACAAAACTTTGTTTCCGAGTTATGACTTAATTAGGACTTTAATGATTGTTTAAACCCTAGAAAACCCTTGGACCTCTTGTATTATAAATAGATCACTTAGGGTTTGAGGAGAGACATTGATGAGAGGCCGGAGGCTAGGGAAAACACCATGAAGGCTGCTACATTCTCCCCCATGATCAACTAATCTCCAAGCAAGGTGAAGGGATGAATCCCTAGGTGTAGTCATTCTTATTTTCCATTATTGATTCAGTTTTAGTTTGGATTTATTATCAAAACATTGTTATGTGTTACTCTTTTATCTAATTAAAGGATTTTCTCTTAATCCAGTGATTGTATCTTTCTTCTCCATATAAGTCTAGTCATGCTTTTTCTTATATGACGTTGTTTGGGTATGATTGAGTCCGATAAATTTATCTTTTAGGTTTGTCCATTACTACAATATTGTCATTAAAGATATATTGTCATTTCTTGATAAATCTATAGGATAGGTCATGTGTGCTTAACTCAAAAGTAAATAGTAATTCATATCAATTACATTAGGGTTTATATATGTGCTTGATTGAATATTTGCCGATTGTTTGTTTGGGATGTGAAACTTGCAATCGAGCTAAAAAAAACTGAATTGAGATTGGAATAAGGCAACGAACCTAGGGAGGATTCCCAGACCCTTGTTATTTATCCATTATATTTACACTACTTCACATTACTTTAATATCAAAGCTGTGCTACAACTACCACGTTATACTTTGGGCGTAATCAAATTTTGGCGCCGTTTCCAGGGAGACACACTTAAGTATAAGGAAGATTGTCAACTTTGAGACAAGACGGTAGAAGAATTGTAAATAGTTTTTCTTTTCAGCAGTTTGTAAAGGCGGTAACTTCATTCCCTCTTTTAGCTTGTGGCATTATTTTTTATTTTTTATTTTACCTTGCATGCATAGACATAGAGACACTTTGGGTAGATTTGCTTGCAGGCCTGTGTTAGAGTCAGAATTAAATTCTTTTCTAAATCCTTTATTTGACAATCCATCTATTCCCGAAGAAATGAGTGAACATGAATATCAACCCCTTAGGACCTTTCAGGATTACCTCCACCCTACACACATAGCCACACCATCATGAATCATGTTTCCAGCCAATACTCGCCAACTGGATTTTAAAACAGGGATGATACAGTTACTCCCTACGTTCCATGGCTTGGAAAATGAAAACCCATATGTGCACATTAGAGAGTTTGAGGAAATAGTTGTGACCTTTCATAGTCAAGATGCATATGATGATATCGTGAAACTCAAGTTCTTTCCTTTCTCTTTGAAGGATAGAGCTAAGAGTTGGCTATACTCACTGAGACCACGATCTATTAGGTCGTGGGCTAAGATGACTTGGGTGTTCTTCAATAAATATTTTCCCCAACATAAGACTAATGCTTTAAAAAGGGAAATCTCCACCTTTGCACAAAAGGATAGTGAGACTTTGTATCAGTCTTGGGAGAGATTTAAGGAGTTGTTGAGTATGTGCCCTTACCATGGGTATGAGAATTGGCGCTTAGTGAGCTATTTTTATGAGGGACTTACATATAGAGAGCGCTAATTTGTAAAGATGATGTGTAATGGCAAGTTTTTACAAAAAGATCCTGATGAGGCCATAGAATAGCTCAATGAGCTTGCTGAAAAAGCTCATACTTGGACTGGACCTAGTGCTACTAAAAGCACAAACAGGTCACGACCTGTGGAAACCAAAATGGTGGTGGAATTTATCATCTTACAGAAGAGGACAACCTAAAAGCTAAGGTCGAGATGCTCACTAGGGAATTAAATGTGTTAAAGACTAAGAGCTTACAACCAACACACGTAGCTAATCATACAAGGTCTTTTGAACCATGTTTTGTTTGTGGCGGGATAGATCATCTGGCCCAAGAATATGCCACATTTGCAGAGATGAGAGGGGTATATGAGGAACAATGTAATGCCTTAGGTATGTACAAGAAGCTTTTTACACCTTTCTCTGATACCTATAATCTGGAGTGGCAGAATTACCCCAATCTTAGCTAGAAATCTGAAAACCAGCCGCCTACACAACCCCCTAGATCATATCCTGCACCTGCACCCTCTAGGAATTCTTTAGAAGAAACTTTGCATGTTTTTATTGAGGCACAAAGTAAGACTAATGAAAGAATTGAATCTTTGATTACGCAGGTTGTTGAAGAACATAAGGATCTAAAGAGCCAAGTGTCCAAACTGATGAGCTCCTTGAGTGTGAATGAGCAAGGTAAGTTCCCTTATCAAGCTTAGTCCACACCCCATGATCAACACATGGCGCAAAAAATTTTGAAGGATGTGAATGCCACTGTGACACTAAGTGGTAAGTCATTACACATCCCGACAACGAACAAATAAGAAGATATTGACGAGAGCCACCAGGCATACATGATTGACTCACTCATGAAAAAGGTCCATCACCTTAATCCATTGGAGTCAATCCACACCCATGGTTTCACGAGAGCATATATTGAGCCAGAATCTGCAGATGTTACTGATGACATCCTTGAGGCCTCTTCAAAGCATACAAGCACCAAATTTGGCAGTGAAGCAGTTGCTGGTGCATTCAACTTATGTTTTTCTAGGAGGAAATAAGAGCGTCTGGCTAAAGACGTAAAACTTAGCGCTCATGGGAGGCACTTCACAGCTTATCCTTTTTATTTTTATTGTTTTTCATATTTCTTTTTCTTGTTTATTATTAGTATTTTGTTGTTTTCCAGTATTAACTTCATTTTTTTTCTTCACTTTTTAGGGACAAAGATGAGCATTCAGTTCAAATGGTGGTGCACAATCTTTAGCTTCTGTGCACTTTTGGTTACAAAGGGAGTTTCTTTTACTTTTCTTTTACATTGAGGTCAATGCAATTTTTAACTTGGGGGTGGAAGAAACATTATTTCTTTTTTTCATTGAACTGCTTGGTGTCATTTTCCCTTTTTGTTTGTTTTTTAGCATGCTTTGTGTTAAGCCTTGGAGTTACTTCACATGTCAATTATATGAGCTTAATTAAGATAGCATACAACGTTTAGAAGAAGTTAAATCTTGCTTCGGTTTGAGAATAATTTAAGTGTCAATCTTCATTTGGTTTGAGACTTTAGTTTGCGGTATGATTGTATGATTAGTCTAAAGCATCTAGAGAAGTTTTATGCGTGATTGCGCTTTTATTATTAAATCAACTTATTATTCCAAAAATATTATTTCTCACATAATAATTTTCTACATGTCCAAAAATTCCTATCATACCTATCAATCAATTTTTTATCTACCACCAAAGCATAAGCTAATAATTTATTTTAATATTATGACTAGATATTTTTTTTTTATCTAGATTACTTAAAGTAAATCTAACTCACCACGTAGCACTTAAAGCTACCCGTTGATCACCTCTTTGCCTTTTTTATTCCTCTAAGAAATTTCCCTCGGTTGTTGATCATCAACACCTAACATAATATTTATATTAACTTTCTAATTTATTCTTCAATTCTTCATAAACCATACCCTTTGAAAATTCCCACTTTGAATTCCGGGAAATTTCATATATGCTAAAAAATTCAAAAATAAACATTATATTATTACCTTCTATTTTTCTGATAGCTTCTCGTGATTCTCTATGAAATTCCATAGTAAACCCCTTCACAATTTATTCTTTTGAAATTTCTTTCGATCCCCAAGTCGCTAAAGAAAACGCGTAATTAATAGAAAGCTAAACAAATTTGGAAAGAAATATTTATGTTTTCATAATATATATATATACACACACAACATCCCTTACAATTTGCCATGATTTTTGGTACGTGGCTTACATGCACTCAAACTTGACAGTAGGTTGCCATCTGTTGCCACTCCTTTTTTTTTCTTTTCCTTTCTATTGTTCACCTTTTTTTATTTTTATTTTCTTTTTAACTATGCCTCCACGCATCCAAATTTTTTTATAATTCAAATAATAATAACCTTTCATATATATTTTATTTTAATTTCATGTCGTATTTATTAAATTACTTTTTTACCCTTACTTTACGATTATGGGTATTACATTAATGGTTCATTGGTAGTGATGAGAGTTACCATGAACTATGAGGACTTGTATATGTTGAATGAGAGTGAATCTAATTCGTAGTTGAAGATCAGATTTTAGGCCTAGCTGAAAGACTGTTGGGACTAGGCCCAAAATCTGAGTGATGAGTAGAAGGCCCATCTAAAACTGGAGGGAGGAGGGGTTGATCAGGTGGAGGCAAACCTGACCCAAGAGTTGGGACTTGCGGCTCATTTTTATGGCTTTGACTCTCTTGGTAAGTAATTTGGTGTGAAGACCAATGCATCTTGGTAAATGAATTTATGTGAAAATCAATGCATCTTGGCAACTAATGCTTCATCAAGTAGTTTTTGAGTATATATTAATTGAAAGCCTAGACTTGGTGAGATTGATGAAGTCTACAAATATAAGAATTAGAAGAAGTAGTCCTCATCCTATACCTTAAGTAGGAATAACTGATCAAATGTAGGGTCTAGCAAACCAAACACCAATATCCAAAGGTTGAGTGAACATTGGGTGTATTGGGGTTTTGGGTTATAAGATTAAGGATAGTTTTCACATGGATTTTGCTTGAAAAATTGTGTAATGTTGTGTAGTGAGGTTTAGCAAATTTCTTTCATTAAAAAGTTGCAAGCAGTGGTATAGTGAGTTTTAATAACTTTTTTTCCTTCTAAAAGTTGCCAAAAAATGGAATAGTGATTGACTCGTGGATGTAGGCAATGAGTTGTGCTGAATCACGTTAAAATTCTTGTGTTCCTATCTTTTTATTTTTGCTATTGTTATTACGTAGTTGTTAATTGGGTGTCAGATTTTCATCAGTTTGAAAGCATAGTTTCGATGAAAACCTTTTTGTTAAATCCTTTTGCCAAGCAACGAAGGGTCCTAGGGGAAGATAAAAAAAACTTTATGGAAGGGATGGGCTCCACCCAAGGTGGAAATATTCTGTTGGGAAATGCTTAAAGAAAGGGTAGCTACAAAGGTTGAGCTTTTGAGAAGGGGTTGTTTAAGGAATGGGATGCTTTTTGTGTGCTATGTGGGGTCAGTCCTAAATTTGTCAAGCGTTTTTTTTTTGAGTTGCACCTAGGTTTGGAAAGTGTGTACTTCATGTGTTGTGATCGGTGCAAAACTGCAAGTGCACAGTATCATAGTTTTATAGTAAAGTGATAAGAAGAGGATCGTCCCCAAGGATTTGTAACTTACTTTTGACAAGTATCGAAATTATACTAATCTCGATTTTGTTTAGAAATTTTTTTTTTGTTGTTTGTAATTGCAATATGAAATAAAATCAATTTAAAAGAAATAGTCAAAGGAAAAAAAAGCTGTTTTTCGAATATCAAATTAATAAGAGAAAGAACTTCTAGGAAACTGATTTCACTTAATTCCTCAGTATGCTTAACTCATCTAACTAATTAAAAGTAATCCTCTCTATTTGTTAGCAAAATCTTCAACTTATCCAAAAGCCTCTTTCGATAGTCAATTGGAAATATTCTTGTTCATCATTCTACACAAGAGTATGTAAATTAATAAAACAAGAAAGCATTAAGACCAGCGATTTTTAAGACTACATAGGTTCATATGAGTCTTTCGATCTCTATATTTACCTATGCTGAAATATCCAAGTTCTATCCTGTAATTCCTTCTTTCAACAGAAAATCACAAGATAAAGATCATCTAATTAATGGTCAGTCAATTAGAAGCAATACGTTCAAAATAAATCAGCCAAACATAGAAGATAATTACTGCAAATCAGCATAGAAAAGCAAGCATAGTTTGAAATTAAATTACGACGTTTTCCTAGAATAAAGAAAGTTTAGTTCATGCTGAAAATCAAATTTAACAGCAATGAATTCACCATAATTACGTAAATCAATGTGCGTTCAGTTGCTGCTGCTGCTATAGAGGATTGCTGTGCGATCAGCACTGGAATCCGAGCAGAGGGCTGCTGTGCAATCAGCTGCTGCTGCAATCAGTGCTGGTGTGGATGAATCAGCTGCTGGAAGCGGAAAGGAGGCTGCTGCAATCGGCACTGGTGTGGTGGGGAGAGGTGGTTGCGGGCTGTGAGGAAGTACTGGAGGCGGCAGCTACTGGTAACAGCAAGGAGGCGAGCAGGGGGCTTCTGTGCGATCAGCTGCTGTATGCGGCAGAAGCTGGTGCCTGATGAATAGGAGAGGAGGGAGGATGCTGTGCGATCACTCTAGGGTTGTGTCTCAAAGGGTTGCCAGCTCTCTCTTTTAATTAGGGTTTCTCCTTTCCTTTATATAGGCTCCAAAGTCTTCAATTAAAATTTCCTTTTTTAAACAAGAGAAATAGTCCCTTGATGATAGGACACTAAAATTTGGATCTTTCCCTTCTTCTAAACCTGAAATAAATTAAATGACAACAATGAAGCCTAAAACCAACAAAAATTAATAAAATTAGATTAAAGTTAAAAGTTAAGAAGTGATAAAAATAGGAAATCATGCGCGGCATCAAACACCCCTAACTTAAAACTTTATTTGTCCTCAAATAAAAATAAAATGAACCCATAGAAAAATCTCATCACTCACCAAGCCATGATCTGAATTTAGATTTCATTACTAGCATCTTACTCTTTTAATATCAAGGATAGCAAGAAAATGAATAAAAAAATTTAGCAATTTGTCAAGCAAGAGTTAAGAGACTACTTCGACCTAAAGTTAAGTCCTTAAGTGTGTGTGTAATATAGTCAATTTAACTCCAAACCACCTGCAAACTTAGATAAAAGTAGAACAACTGAAACCAGAGGAATTCTCTCAAAACTTAACTCCATAAGTCCAATTTTCATAAACCCTCTCCACTAATGTAGTCAGCAGCAAAATCAGAGATCAAAACGTCTTTAATCAGGTTGTAATGACAGGCCACAAGGTGAGGGCTAAGAAAGAATTGGATAAGGAAAATTAAAGCGAACTGGGAAAATACTTGGTGGAAAGAACAATAAAAGAGATATCAACATGTTTCAAACCATAACTCTTTCTCGACTGCGTGCTCATAGTGGTGACATTATTGTTGTTGTGCTTAACGAAGCAATACCAAGTACACTTTTAACAAAATCCTGAAGTGATCTGCACTCCATTCATTGAGTTTCTCTATTTTATGCTTCCTTCCATGATGGATAAATCACCTCTGGGAAAAAAACAAACCCAACAAAACTATTTCTTTTCTTTTTTTCCTTTTTTTCTTTTTCTTATACACTTGGATCAAACAGAGCATAATTTCTTTTGAACTAACTTTCTCTTTAAATGTAGATTCCCACCAAAGTATTTTCTCAAACTGTAAAAGGTAAATTCATGATTTTTCAGGCTTAGAATAGGAATGGTTAATGTAGTTAAAAGAATAAATAAAAGCTTAAATAAAGTAAGGCTCAAGGGGGGTTGACTATGGAAGTACACCATGCAATGATGGTATGATAACTAAGACGACTGGGAAAGATTTTTGGTTATGAAAAAAAATGCCTAGATCATTTCTCAAATATTTGGTATCAACTAGGATTTTGCCTCAAGGATCCATCAATGAATTCTAGAGTAAAGCAAGATTGAACTCCCCTGACCCAGTTGATTCTACCCATTCTCTTTGTCAGCAAAATGGAAATAAAGAAAAAAATGACTATGTGCTCAATTATGTTCAAAGATAAAGATTTAAATTAAAGTATCCACAAAACTCAGCCTGACATAAAATAAATTTTCAAAAAAAAATTTAGTCCTCCCCTCAATCATAAATTTAAGATTCATAGAGAATTCAATCATACTGAAATGCATGCTTGGTAAGAAAATTCAAAAACTCAAGACTTATAAAATTACAAGTAAAATAACCAGCAATCAAGAGCACAAAAATGACTATAGGACTTTACACCCCCACACTTAAACTCAATAATGTCCTCATTGTGATTCAAGGGAAAGAAATATTGAAGAAATGAAAGAAACTTCCCTGGTTTCATGTTGAATCCGCTGTAGTTTGTAATTTCCAGCTCTTTATTCTTGCTAATAAACCTGCATCAAAATTCAAATTATTCAAAATAAAAATAAAAATAAAATAGTAAAATAAAGTTCTATGGGCTGTCTCCCAGAAGTGCTTATTTTTAAGTCTACAGCCAGACTTTTCAATTTTCCTCAATTAGGGTCTCCAAGAAGAATAAGTGCATAGTTCCTCTCAACTTGTTCCCGATAATAGTGCTTCAATCTCTGACCGTTAATTCTAAATATATTCCCTGTCTTGTCCTTCAAGTCTATTGCTCCAAAAGAGGAAACACTACCAATTGTATAAGGACCTATCTATCTTGATTTTAACTTGCACAGGAAGAGTTTGAGTTGTGAATTGAAGAGTAAAACTTGCAGTCCTGGGGTAAACTCACACCTAAGAATATGTTTATCATGCCACTTTGTCATTCGTTCTTTGTAGATCTTCACATTTTCATAAAAGTCACTTTTCACTTGCTGCTTTTAAATAAATTAAACTTCTTTACAGCCCAATAAGCTCTATGCTCCAACTCAATAGGAAGATGACATGCTTTTCCAAACATTAATCGGTAAGGAGACATCCTGATAGGTGTTTTGAAAGCTGTACGGTATGCCCGTAAGGCATCATCAAGCCTCTTTGCCCAATCCTTCCTATTGGGGTTGACCGTCTTCTCGAGGATGTTCGTGATTTCTCGACTTAAGAGGATGCTCCTATTGGGGTTGAAATTTCAGCTTAGCCATTAGTTTGAGGATGGTAGCCAAGTGCTATCTTGTGCTTCACACCATATTTAGAAAGAAGGTTGGCAAACAACTTGTTGCAAAAGTGGGTCCCCTCGTCACTAATAATAGCTCGTGGAGGGCCAAATCTTGTGAATATATTCTTATGCAAAAATTTGAGCACAATGTTTGCATCGTTTGTTGTTGTAGCAATAGCTTCCACCCATTTTGACACATAATCCACTGCTAACAAGATATAGACAAAGCCAAAAGAAGGAGGAAAATGACCCATAAAATCGATTCCCCAAACATTAAATAACTTAACCTCCAAGATATTTTTCAATAGTAGCTCCTAACGCCTTAAAATATTTCCCATACGTTGGCACCGATCACAAGTCTTCACCAAAGTATATTTGATGAGTGCTAAAATTGCATATTTTGGCCCCTTCAGTTACATTCATTAGCTTAGGAATTTGTTACTTTGAGTTATTTTTCATTATTTTACAGGTTTACAAGCACTTGAAAAGGGGTTTCACTAAATTGCCAGAATCATTTGTACAAATCAATCATTTTTATGGATTAAACTGTATTGATTCAGGAAGAACCAAGAGATGAACAATATATGCTTGGAAATATCCGAATTTCTATTTTCTGGGGAATTTTACGGCTTATAAATATGATTTTTCTAGAGAAAGTTATGGTAGTTTTAGTAGACAAAGGTCAGGTTGTGTGTGATTTCAGCGTGGTAGAAGTGACTTTCGTGGATTAAACTGTAATGATTCAGGAAGAACTAGGAGACAAGTCATATATCCTTGGAAAGATCCAGATTTCTATTTTCTAGGGAATTTTATGGCTCATAAATATTATTTTTTTAGAGAAAGTTATGGCAGTTTTAGTAGACAAAGGTCAGGCTGTGCGGAATTTCAGCGTGGGCAGAAGTTTTGAAGGGCATGTGAAGGCTTAAATCCCACATCCCACATCGATTGGAAACACATTCTATATCCCACATCCCACATCGGATTGGAAACACATTGCACTCATGGAGTTTCCCTATAAAAGCCCCACCTCACTGAAGCAATCGGTGTGCAATTTGGGGACTTCTGCTAGCATTCTGGTGGATCTCGAAGGCTTTGCTACCAAGAGGGTAAACGCCGCACGACAGTTGCGAGTGGAATCTCTCTATCCATATATTGTTAGTTTTAATTTATTTTAAGTTTTAAAGTTTAAATGTTTAGCACTGTAATTGTGAAAATTATGTTCATAATTATGTGAGGCTAAAATCTTCATCTAAGGTTGAAGATGAAGCCTCGCCATTGTTTAGCATTATATTTTCAGATATGTTCATACAATTATGATATTTTTAGTATAAAATGTTCTATTTGAATTGTTTGAGTAAACTCTTATGATTGATTGTTTTTAAATTGTTAAATTGGATATTCCTTGTGTTTCTTAATTAAACAGATACATTGGATGGTTTTGGTTTAGTTTGGGTATTCACCGTAATTTGTATAATGGTGGATTCATAGAATGATTTAATAGATTATTTTTATATAGAACATGAAGATATATGTTTTACTTTGGTGGGGTGGATTCAGAAAACTTTAGTATTTTTATCAGCTGTTTTTAAATCAATTTAGTTTAGTTTATATTTTTTTGCAAGATACAATCCAAAATTCGGAGTTAGGTTAAAATAGGGTTAGTTTAGATAAAAATATATTTTCACAACGCAATTCCCTGTGGATTCAGCCTCGCACTTGCACAACACTATATTGCAAACGACTCCTGTGCTTGCGAGTAATTTAAAACTCACAACAAGTTTTTGACGCCGTTGCCAGGGAGTTTTTTTGTTTGTGAAAATTAAATTTTTGTCTGAATTGATTTTATTTTTCTACTAGTTTAGTTAGCATTTTTGTTTTATTTTTGTTTTTGAAATTTTATTTTTGTTTATTTGTTTTTATTTGCAATTGCCTATAAAAAATAAAAATAAATATAAATATAAAAAAATTTGCCAGCCCATTTTGTGAGTATTGTGTTTTCTGTTTTTGCATTTATTTTACATTATCTTATTGTTATTTGTTATTTGTTATTTGTATTTTATTTTATTCTTTTGTTTCTGCTGGTTAGTTTATATTAGTGCTGTTTGTTTGGTGTATGCTTGGTTGGAGATCCCTAAACTTAGAGTCAATACCTTTAGATCCCGAATTAGAAAGAACTCTTAGGAGACAAAAGAGAGAATTTGTTGAAAGAGAGACAATTAAGATGGGAGAAAATTTTTGGAATATAAATTAACCTGAGAATGTAGAGCAACCTAGAGCTTGGAACACGGACTTCACTACATCCCTTAGGGATTTGTTCATACCCGTTGTAACTAACTCCCCATCTTGTATAGTGTTGCCACCAACCAATGCTACCCATTTTGATCTAAAGCCATAGATATTGGAGGACAGCCTCAAGGATTTCATGAAGATGACCGGCCAGTCCATCAATGCAGCCAATACATTCAATGTTGATGGTTGTTCCATTTGTGCTAGTCCTATGCATTTAGCATAGAATTGTCCATCAATGCTGGCTTTTGCCGAGTATCCCATGGAACAAGTGAACGCTTTCAATGACTATCGGAGACAATCAAATGGATCTTACTCTGAGACTTACAATCTAGAGTGGCGGAATCACCTTAATTTTTCATGGGACCAGAACCAACCGATGAATCAGGGAGAAGCCCTTCATCATGCTCACAATAAATACCCTCCCGGATTTCCTCCACCATTTCCAAATCATGGTCGTTCAGGCCATCCAGCATCATCACCCGCATACCATGCTCCCACTCAAGCACCGGCGCCGGTTTCACAGTCTCTAGAGGACACCCTCAAGGATTTCATGAAGATGACTGGCTAATCCATCAGTGAAGTGAGAAGTGCAACAATGGTAAACACCCAAGCGATTGCCAAGCTAGAGAGTCAAATGGATCAAACCGCAAGTCATGTGGGTGAAGGAGAGAAGGGAAAGTTCTGCAGTCAACTTGTGCCCAACCCGAAGGAACAGTTTGCAGTTAGAAATTCATCAACTCCTACGCACGGGCAGGAACAAGTGCAATCGATTGTCACATTGAGGTCTGATTATGCTCAAACTAACACGCGGTTATTTTGTATAGCTGAGGTGTCAATCCCATGAGTAAAAGTGAACTACAAGGGAAAGTGTAAACCTTAACACGAACGACAAAATTCAAATGAGAGAATTTGAGTTTTGATAATGAAATAATGTGAGAGAGTTGTATAACTATAATGAAGAATTCAATAGAGAAATAACAAGGTTCCAGGATTCCTTCCTAAGTTCGTTGCCTTATTCCCATCTCTATTCAAATTGTTTTATTTCGATTGCTAGTTTCACATCCCAAACAAGCAATCAAAAAATATTCAATCACAACACATTAACACTCTAATGTAATTGATACAAAGCACTCATTGATTTCGATTCAAGTACACATGACCTATCTTATAGATTTATCAAGAAATGAAAATATATTTCAATAACAATACCACAGTAATGGACAAACTTATAAGATGAATCTACCGAACTCAATCACATCCAACAACTTGACATAAGAAGAGCTTGACTAGACTTATATGGAGGAGAAAGATGCAATCATTGGATTAAGAGAAAATCTTCGAATTCTTTACTTAATCAAAGAGTAAATCATAAACAATGTTTAACAATAAATCCTTACAACTGAATCAAGAATGGAAATAAGAACAACTACACCTAGGAATTCATCATTTTGCCTTGCTTGGAGATTAGCTAGACATTTGGCTCATGCTTGATGAAGAAGAATAATGGTAGCTCCTCTGATTCTAGCCTCCTTTCTGTAAACTCATAATGTTCTATATATAGCCCATAAGGTTTGAGAGTATTTTTGGGTCAAAAATGTCATTGAAGCCCTAATATAGCCGTGAAAACAGAATAGGGGATCGCGTAGGCGCCGCGGCGCACACTTACTCGCACTGTGGCTTAAAGACCTAACTCCCATTATGTGTGCTGTGCGCTGCGGCGCACACTGATCCAAGCTGCGGCGCCATTGGTGGTTTTGGTTACTTGTGGTGCTGGAGGCCGCGTCGCACACCCTGAATCCTGGCTTCTAAATGTTTCTGGTGGCCACAGCGCACAACTTTTTGTGCCGTGGCATGGAACCCTGAAAACTTGATTTCTCTTCATTTTGTCTTTCCGCAACCACTCCTTCACTCCGATATGCATCGAATCTTCGTGCTTTAAGCAACAATAGCTTTTTCATCTCTTTTAAACCCAAAATACCTGAAAATGCATCAAAATAAATCAATGATCCAAGAATGACACTTTAGAATTGTTAAGGTATAATTATGTAATTCAACCATAGGTTAACCCTAAAATGTTAACAAATAAGTACTATTAAGTTGCATTTTATGACTCTCATCATAACCTCTAACTGGCTTATTGCTAGTCCCTAGCAATTCAAGTGAAAAACAAGACAATATGAAATGAATTCTATAGTAGAAATCAAAACAAAATAAAGTAATGTTAGCGTTAATCCAAGAGTAATTCAACTTTTTGTCTCAAAAATCGCACATAACACACAACACATAGAATCATTAAATATCACCCAAGTCCAAAAGTAATCCAAACATCAACCTCAAAATCGTTATCGACTCTTAACATCCATCTTACCACAAATCATTAATTCAAACACCCGGATGATTTTATGCACAATATTCTTGAATATAAGTCTTGGCCTCAAAAAACATATTAAATCGCATGACATCAATCATAAATCAAGCTCCATAGGCTCACTTTTCAAATCACTCTCCACTAATGTAGAAAAATCACACTACATTGGATCAATAGGTCTTTATTAAGCTAGTAACGTCAGGCTAAGGTAAAGGTCAAGAAGGAACGAGAAGGATTTAAATAAGTAAAAGAACTAAGTCTCTTAATTTAAACACAACCACTTTAAGCACTAGATAACCTTACTTCAACACCCAACTTTTTCAACCATTTTTCAAGCATTTCTCTAAAAAAATCACAACTTTTTTTCTTCTTTCTTTTCCATAATTCATTTCTTTTTTTTTTTTTATTTTGGCACATAACCATTCACCTTCGTTTTCATTTTTTTACTCTTTTCCACAACCCCCAACTTATCTCCTTTAATGTACTTGGGTTATGGCAGTAATATTTTTTTTTTAATATTTCCATCCTTACTCCTCTTAAGTGCTTCTCAAAAAAAGTTTATAAACTAAGTTCTCTTAATAGAAAGGTGATAGGAACACTTTGTGTTACGTTTTTAATGCCTTTCCTACCCTATTTGGCTTTGTAATTCTCTTAACTTTGTTATTTTTAGCTTAGTTTCTTTTCTTAGTATTTAGAAAGCTTGTGAACGTGGGAATGGTAAAATAGGGTGCTAAAATGAGTTTTCCTAGTTACTTTAGGAAATCTAAGTGGATTGAGAAAACAGTCTTATCATTCTAAGAAACTTTTCTAATTATGGAAAATTTCCTTATCTATTATTTTCTGATTTCTTTGTAGGGAATTTCCACCTTGGAATTATTTGGATGATGTGTCAAAACACAAGAGAATATTGGAGTCCATTAGTGACATGGGTATGTCCAACCTAATGTGGGCTTTCCCAACAAAAATCATATAATCTCTTGTCAACTAAGCAAGGTGCAAGGTCCAAGCCCAAAGTGGAGGAAGATTCGGATGCAACAGCCTACTGGGTTTTGGCCCATCATAACAGGCCCGAAAAATATCATTTTTGAGATTTTCTTAGGTCTAAATTGAAGTTCAAGACGTCATCTTTCCAGCCCAACAAGTTTCAGCTCATTTGGAGATGTGTGGAAGAAGATATGACCGTTTGAATTCTGCCAGTTGGGTCCTCCTGAAATTTCGGGATTATATTCCTCTTTCTTACTTTTGGCCATTCCTTGATTCCTTGCATGTTGTAGGGATTGTTTCCTTGCATGTTTCATGGCTTATTTTTAGCATTGTTTTCTTGCTTTTCCTAAGCTTAGAGGGTTGTTCTAAGCTCTATAAATAGGGTGTTTGTAAGCTGAAAGAGATCATCTTTTCACTTGGAACCATCTCTACTCAAAATTCAAGAAGCAAAAGGCTGAAACACTTCACCATTCCATCTCCAATTGTGAGCACATTAGGACTTTTCCAAAATGTGTTCTCCTTCATCTATCATCATAGCCATGAGGTTCATCACCATTAACATCTCAAGCTTCCTTGAGTGTGTTCAAGAAGTGTACCCTTTACGGCTATTCTTTTTAATTGTTTCAGCCTTGGATTCTTATGTTAGAGATTATTATTAATTCAATGAGTTGGTTAATTTTCAGATTTATTCTTTAATGTTTTCGAATTGTTCATGATATGTAGACATATAAATTCATTAAATATGTTGAATTTTCAGTTCTGTTATATTGAAAACTTTGATATTGCAAATCATTGAAGCCATAATCGCACTTTCGATCAACTAATTGATCTAGAGTACGATTTAAAGTGGTAAAAGCTATGAACAATAGCCAATGTTCTGAAAATTGCATGTTCTTTATCCATGGACTTTTTCATACGAATAGGGAACATGTTATTGAATCATAATTCCTTTAGATCTTAATGATTTGTTTAAGTAATTGTAAGGATGTGCTGAGTATTAACTTGATTGCTTAAACAAACTAATTAGCTGATGGACTTTTCTTAAGCTTAGTGATTATCAAAGAAGGAATTTATAAAGTGCATGATCTCTTTAGGCTTGCACTTTGATTCAATCCGGATATGTGATTGAGGCACGAATTCGTTGTCTACATTGAAACAATTTGATTAGTCATTTAACAAACTTGATTTTCTGAATTGTGAGAGAAAATGATCAATTGTAAATAATTGTTCTTTAATTTCCTTAGTAAAATTAGTAAAAGGAAAAATCAGATCATGAAAACCCCCCCTAATATTGTGTAATGTTAATAGATGTAGATTTATATTTGTTTATAAAATGCTAATTAAACCAACCAAATCATTTTTTATTATTTTTATGACTCTTTAGTATAGAGTACCCGCAATCCCCGGCTAATAACGATACCCTACTAATCACTTTACTACAATCTTCTGCAGGGTCTGTTGATGACCGAAATAAACGGTCTATCAAATGGTACAATTGCCGGGGATTGCAAAATCTTTATATTTTAGTGTCATTTAACTTGCTAATATTCTGCTTACTTGTAAAATTTGCATATAATATACCTTGTGTTTTACTTGATTGCAATTTTAGCATGTGACTTTCTTAAAACCATTTGTAACGTTTGTATGAAGGGAAGCTCATTATTGTTTGTATTTCAAACTTTAACTTATATATTGATTCCTTTGTTTTTGTTATTTAGGTCCATGAATGTCAGCAGTCGGTAGAAAGACTCAAGAACTTAGAAAACGCTTGGCTTTACTAAAAGAAGTTGCACTTTCTACAAATCAACCCCCACCTCACCAAGTAGGGAGGCTAGAGTCGGAGGAGTCAGATAATTTTTCACATCACTTGTCAGATGAGGAAGAAGACATACCTGACTTAGAAGACGCAATTAAGGAAGACGAAGTACCAATGGCTGAAACTATTAGGCAAATGTCTTCTTCAACTGATGGGGGAGCTACACCAACTTGTATTACTTATCCAGAACCAGCAGTTGGCAAGATAGCTGAGTTCGAACTGAAGAGTGGGTTCTTGCACCATTTGCCTAAATTCCATGGGCTCACTAATGAAGATCCTCATAAACATCTCAAGGAGTTCCAGTTTGTGTGTTCAAGTATGTGCCCACAAAATGCGGATCTCAACGTTCTGAAGCTAAAGTCATTCCCTTTTTCACTTGAAGATAAGGCAAAGACTTGGTTGTTTGATCTACCCTCGCGTTATATCAACATAAGGGATAAGCTAATGATTGTGTTTCTGACTAAGTAGTTCCCTGCCTCAAGGATTACTATCTTGAGGAAGCAGATAACTGGAATTGAGAAAAGGAAGGATGAGGCATTCTATGCCTACTATGAGAGATTCAAGAGCTTAATTGCATCATGTCCTTCACATAGGATGAAAGAAGGGAATCTTCTCACTTACTTTTATGAGGGACATCTCCCCCTCGAACGCCAATTGTTAGATGCTGCTGCCAGAGGTTCTTTTGTCGATAAGACACCTGATGTTGCTAAGGAGTTGCTTGCCCAACATGCTCTTAATTATCAACAATACGAGGGAGTGTTAAACTCCACTCGTGGGGTGAATGAGGTATCCTCTAACTCTGCTCTTGAGGAAAAAGTTAATAAAATGTCTACTCTTCTGTCTCAGGTACTGAACATGAATGGAGTACAAGTACAACAAGTTGCTCAAATCTGTGGTGTGTGCTATACTCAAGGGCATCCAACTGACCAATGTCCCCATTTGATTAACAATGGAGGATGGGAGTCTCTTAACACTGTTGGGTTTCAAGGTAATCAAGGTGGACAAAAGTATAACCCTTTCTCTAACATATATAACCCTGGGCTTAGAGATCACCCCAATTTTCGTTGGGCCAACAATGATAATGTTCAGAACCCTCAAGGTCAAGGGCGAGTGTTTCCACGCCCTTCAGGTTTGTTTATGAGGCCTCAGGTACCTCAAAACTTTGTCCTTAATTCTATTGTGCCTACAAATTCTGTTGCTTCTAATTATGATGAAATTTTAAAGTCCCTTGCTCAAGGGCAACATAATTTAACTACTGCTACTCAAGCTCTTGTTACAGGTCAACAGGCTCACATTAAGGATATTGCAGAGCTGAAAAAGCAATTGGGACAAGTGGTGGACTTCATGGGGAAGATAACGGAGAGTGAAAAATTGCCTAGCAGCACTGTTCCCAACCCAATTATTGAGCAAGTTAAAGCTGTTACCACAAGGAGTGGTAAAACCCTTATGGATGTTCCTAAAACTCAGAAGAAAGTCAAAGTGACCCACGATGAGGAAAACGATGTTGAGAGCACCAAGAAGGAAATACATAAAGATCCCGCCACTTCAATGGCAGAAGTTATTGGTCCTCCATCATTTGAGAATGTTTTAAAACCTCAAAGTAACAAACAAAACCCTAAACACTCTTTTGATTCTAATCCTTTTGCTCGTGTACCTTTTTCTAATAGGTTTGCCAAAACCAAGAAGGATGAATCTGATCAAGCCATCTTGGAGATTTTTAAGAAGGTAAAAGTCAACATGCCTTTGATTGAGTGCTTGAAGCAAGTGCCGAGATATGCCAAGTTTCTGAAGGAGCTTTGCACTACAAGGAGGTAGACTTGTGAGAAGGAGGTGGTGAAGTTGAATGAGACAGTCTCTGCTGTCATCCAAAGGAAATTGCCACCAAAGCTTAAGGATCCAGGGAGTTTTTCTGTTCCTTGTGTGATTGGTACCAACAAATTTGATAATATCATGCTAGACTTAGGAGCTTCAATTAATGTGATGCCTTATAGTCTTTATGCTTCTTTAGAGCTAGGTGCACTTAAAAGTGATAATGTTGTTATCCAATTAGCTTATCGATCTAATAAGTATCCTAAAGGATACATTGAAGATGTTCTTGTGCAAGTGAATCAACTCATTTTTCCTGCAGAATTCTATGTCATTGATATGGAAGATTCGCCCCTAAATTCTACTCTGTTGCTTTTAAGGCGCCCATTCATGAGGACCGCAAGAACAAAGATCGATGTTTATAAGGGAACTCTAACCATGGAATTTGATAATGAAGTTATACGCTTCAACATCTTTGAAGCCATGAGATATCCATTGACTGACATTAAACCCTGTTTTTCTATTGATGATATTGACTCACTTGCGCAGAGATTTTTGGAAGCAATGGAAGAGGATGAGTTAAAAGTAATGCTCTCTCAAGGAGTTGGTTATACTGAGAATGGAGAATCCATTTCTAGGGCTGAGTTGGAGAAGGCTGAAGAGCCCATTGTGATTAAAACTGTAGCCTCCCTTGAGGCCCGACCCATATTACCAAGGCCTATTCTTCCTTTGTCCTTTCCTATTTCCACTAACAAAATGTTACCTTCAGTGATACAGGCCACTACACTTGAGCTTAAGGTTTTGCCAGATCACTTGAAGTATGTATTTTTGGGGGACAAGGAGATGTTGCTTGTTATTATATCCTCGAAGTTGGAAGAGGACCAAGAAAAGAAACTTATGGACGTTCTAAAGAAGTACAAGACCGCCATTGGTTGGACTTTGGCAGATATCAAGGGAATTAGCCCAACCATGTGCGTCCATAGGATCTTATTGGAGGATGGTGCTAAACCCACCAGAAAGGCCTAGAGACGTCTACATCCACCTATGATGAAGGTAATGCAAGATGAGGTAATTAAGTTACTTGATTGTGGTGTTATTTACCCTATTTCAGATAGCAAGTGGGTGTCTCCTGTTCAAGTTGTTCCAAAGAAGTCAGGAGTTACTGTGGTAAAGAATGAGGAGAATGAGCTTGTACCTCAAAGAGTGGTGATTGGTTATCAAGTTTGCATAGACTATAGGAAGCTCAATGCTTCAACAAGGAAGGACCATTTCCCTCTGCCCTTCATCGATCAGATGCTTGAGAGGTTAGCTGGTTATCCTTTTTTATTATTTTTTGGATGGATATAGTGGGTACAACCAGATCTGTATAGCGCAAGAGGACCAAGAGAAGACCACCTTCACTTGCCCTTTTGGCACTTATGCCTATAGACATATGCCATTCGGATTATGCAATGCACCAGGTATGTTTCAACGTTGTATGCTTTCCATTTTCTCTGAATACATCGAGAATATCATTGAGGTCTTTATGGATGATTTTAGTGTCTTTGGTAGAGATTTTGATGCATGCTTAGGAAATTTGGAACTTATTTTGAAATGTTTTGTTGAAACTAACTTGGTTCTAAATTGGGAAAAATATCACTTCATGGTGACTCAAGGGATTGTTTTAGGACATATCATATCTGCTAGGGGGATTAAGGTTGATAAATCTAAGGTAGATCTTGTACGTTACTTACCCTCTCCTACTTGTGTGAGAGAGGTTCGTTCGTTTCTTGGTCATGCAGGATTTTACAGGAGGTTTATCAAGGATTTCTCCAATGTATCAAGGCCCTTGTGCCGTTTGCTTCAGAAGGACACTCCCTTTGAGTTTGATGAGGAGTGCAAGAAAGCTTTTGAGAAGCTGAAGGAGTTATTGACTACTGCTCTCATCATGTCTCCACCTAATTGGTCCTTACCTTTTGAATTGATGTGTGACGCCTCAGATCCATTAACATCTCAAGCTTCCTTGAGTGTGTTCAAGAAGTGTACCCCTTACGGCTATTTTTTTTAATTGTTTCAGCATTGGATTCTTATGTTAGAGATTATTATTAATTCAATGAGTTGGTTAATTTTCATATTTATTCTTTAATATTTTCGAATTGTTCATGATATGTGGACATATGAATTCATTACATATGTTGAATTTTCAGTTCTGTTATATTGAAAAATTTGATATTGCAAATCATTGAAGTCATAATCGCACTTTCGATCACCTAATTGATCAGGAGTACAATTTAAAGTGGTAAAAGCTATGAACAATAGCCAATGCTCTGGAAATTGCATGTTCTTTATCCATGGACTTTTTCATAGGAATAAGGAACATGTTATTGAATCATAATTCCTTTAGATCTTAATGATTTTTTTAAGTAATTGTAAGGATGCGCTGAGTATAACTTGATTGCTTAAACAAAATAACTAGCTGATGGACTTTTCTTAAGCTTGGTGATTATCTAAGAAGGAATTTATAAAGTGCATGATCTCTTTAGGCTTGCACTTTAATTCAATTCGGATATGTGATTGATGCACGAATTCGTTGTCTATATTGAAACAATTTGATTAGTCATTTAACAAACTTGATTTTTTGAATTGTGAAAGAAAATGATCAATTGTAAATAATTGTTCTTTAATTTCCTTAGTAAAATTAGTAAAAGGAAAAATTAGATCATGAAACCCCCCCTAATATTGTGTAATGTTAATAGATGTAGATTTATATTTATTTATAAACTGCTAATTAAACCAACCAAATCATTTTTTATTATTTTTATGACTCTTCAGTATAGAGTACCCGCAATCTCCGGCCAATAACGATACCCTACTAATCACTTTACTACAATCTTCTGTAGGGTTTGTTGATGACCGAAATAAACAGTTTATCAAAAGGTAAGGATAAAATATTTTTAAGCTCATAAAGATAAGTATATGGGTTATCGAAAGAAACAAGGCTCAATTTTTTTCAAGAAAAATGCTCAAATAGGTAATTGGTGATAAATATAACAAGGGTAAGGTTGAAGGGCTCAAACGGTCCAAAGATGACCTACATCATATCCTAAGTAGTGTGCATTCTAGGATTTCACCTCAAGTGATTATCAAATAAGTTCTAGAGCTTGTTGAAACCGCAAAAATATTCACAAAACAATCGCACATAAAACTTCTCTAGATGCTTTAGACTAATCGTGCAATCTTACCGTAAACCAGAGTCTCAAATCAACTGAATTCGACACTTAAATTATTCTCAAACCGAAGCAAGATTTAACTACTTCTAAACACTATATGCTATCTCAATTAAACTCATATCATTGACATGTGAATTAACTCCAAGGCTAACACAAAGCATACTAAGAACAAACAATACATGTATATATATATATATTTAAAAAAAAACAGATTATCCTAACAAACAAATGTATTAAAACAATTAAAAAACAGATTAAAACAAAAAAGGGAAGGTGACACCAAACAATTCAATGGTATGGAATAAGAACGTGTTTCCTCCACCCCTAACTTAAGATATGCATTGTCCTTAATGTGAAAACAAAAGTAAAGGAAACTCCCTTATTAACCAAAAGTGCGAGGAAGCCAAAAATTGTGCACGACCATCTGAACTGATGCGCATATTTGTCTATGAAAAAGACATACAAAGGTAATACTAGAAAATGAAAAAAATACTAATAATAAACAAGAAAAAGAAATATGAAAAACAATAAAAATAAAAGGATATGCTGTGGGGTGCCTCCCATGAGCGCTAAGTTTTACATCTTCAGCCAGACTCGACACTTCTTCCAATTAAGCACAAGCCCTTTTCCTTCACACCTGGGCTTAAAAAAATGTTTGAGTGCTTTGGCCAGCATAGCTAAATTAAGCGTTGGTGTCTCCTCAGAAGAGGGTTTGAGCGCCTCCCTTTCTTTAGGCAACTCCTCAAAGCATGGTTGCTATGATTTCTTGATAAATCCCTGCGACTTATCAAAAACATCAACAACATTAACGGCATGGGGATAAATGGAAGAATCATCAAACTCAAAATTATTACGAAGGAATTCCAAAGAGTTAGAATTATCCTTGATGTACTCATATTCCAAAATAAGCTCATTGATCATGTAAATGTCGAAACACTCATCATTTTCATGTGGCTACCTTGAGATTCGAAAAACATTTACCTCTAGAGTCTATTTCCAAATGATAATGTCATTAGGCCATTCTTACAATTAATGAGGGCATTAGCGGTGGTAAGGAATGGTCTTCTAAGTATCAAAGGAATTTTTGACTTTGTATTCACAATATAAATGGTATCTAAAACCAAAAAGTCAACGGGATAATAGAATTTGTCAATTTGCAATAAAACATCTTCCACAATAGCTCTTGGTTTTCTTACCGATCGATCCGCTAGTTAAAGTACCACGGAAGTGGGTTTAATCTCACCTATACCGAGTTGCAAGTAAATGGAGTATGGTGTGAGGTTCACACTAGCCCCCAAATCTAGCAATGCTTGGCCACAATCTTTGTTTCCAATTTGGCAAGCCACCGTTGGACAGCCCAGATCTTTATACTTGGGTGGTGTCTTGCTATCAATTACCACACTTGCTTGCTCCGTTAAGAACGTTATTTTCTTCATATTGTGCCTCCTCTTGAGTGTGCATAGATCCTTAATGACTTTAGCATAGTTGGGAACCTGTTTTATAACATGAAGAAGAGGGAGATTAATTTTAACATGATAAAGTTGTTCAAGAATCTCACCTTTTAATGCTGAATTTCTCTCCTTAGGTTTAAGGAGTGCTTGAGGGAAAGGCACCAGTAAAGAATCACTATAGGCATCTTGTTCCTTGGGGGCTTCATCCTTGTTGTTCACGGTGTTAGGAATCAAGTTTGATGGTAGAGTGGGTCCATCAATTTTCTTGCTGCTGCGAGTAATCATGGCATTAACCTCTTCAACATTTTGATTGTCAGGATTGGAGGTTTGTGCCATATGTTGTCCCCTTAGATTAGGTTGTGGCTGTGAAGGAAAACGACATTGCTCTTGAATCGTCAAAAAACTAGTCAACTTGGTGAGTTGGCTCTTTATCACCTTTTGTTCATCTTAAATATGATTTTTCTATGGAAACTAGTCAACCAGGAGATGAGCAATATATACTTGGAAAGATCCGGATGTCTGTTTTCTGGGAAATTTTACGGCTCGTAAATATGATTTTTCTAGACAAAGTTATGCCAGTTTTAGTAGAAAAAGATCAGGCTGTGCGTGATTTCAACATGGCAGAAGTGATTTTTGTGGATTAAACTGTAATGATTCAGGAAGAACCAGAAGATTAGCCATATATGCTTGGAAAGATCCAGATGTCTATTTTTTGGAAAATTTTATGGCTCATAAATATTATTTTTCTAGAGAAAGTTATGGCAGTTTTAGTAGACAAAGGTTAGGCTGTGCTTGATTTTAGCGTGGCAGAAGTGATTTTTGTGGATTAAACTGTAATGATTCAAGAAGAACCATGAGATGAGCCATATACTTGGAAAGATCCGGATGTCTATTTTCTAGGGAATTTATGGCTCATAAATATGATTTTTCTAGAGAAAGTTATGGCAGTTTTAGTAAACAAAGGTCAGGTAGTGCGGGATTTCAGCGTGGGTAGAAGTTTTGAAGGTCATATGAAGGCTTAAATCCCACATCCCACATCGGTTGGAAACACATTCTATATCCCACATCAGATTGGAAACACATTGCACTCATGGAGTTTCCCTATAAAAGCCTCACCTCACTGAAGCAATCAGTGCGCAATCTGGGGACTTTTGCTAGCATTCTGGTGGATCTCGAAGGCTTTGCTACCAATAGGGGAAGCGCCCCACGACAGCTACGAGTGGAATCTCTCTATCCATGTATTGTTAGTTTTAATTTATTTTAAGTTTTAAAGTTTAAACGTTTAGCAATGTAATTGTGAAAATTATGTTCATAATTATACGAGGCTAAAATCTTCATCAAAGGTTGAAGATGAAGCCTCACCATTGTTTAGTATTATACTTTCAGATATGTTCATAAAATTCTGATATTTTTAGTATAAATGTCTATTTCAATTGTTTGAGTAAACTCTTATGATTGATTGTTTTTAAATTGTTAAATTGGATATTCCTTGTGTTTCATTTGTCGGATACGGCGGATCATTCAAATTAGATTGGATATCCATTGTGATTTGTGAATTAAACCGATACATTGGATGGTTTTGGTTTAGTTTGGGTATTCGCCGTGATTTGTAAAATGGTGGATTCATGGATTGATTTGATAGATTATTTTTATATAGAACATGAAGATATATGCTTTATTTTGGTGGTGTGGATTCAGAAAACCTTAGTGTTTTTATCAGCTGTTTTTAAATCAATTTAGTTTAGTTTATATTTCTTTGCAAAATACAATCCAAAATTCAGAACTAGGTTAAAATAAGGTTAGTTTAGATAAAAATATATTTTCACAACGTAATTCCCTGTGGATTCGACCTCGCACTTGCACAACACTATATTGCAAATGACTTATGCACTTGCAAGTAATTTAAAACTCACAAAAATAACTATCATGAAAGATAGATGGCCAAAAGAAACCTCTTTGAAATACCTTAGCTGCTATTCGTGTTGCTCCAAAATGTCCTCCATATGATAATGAATGGCAATGATGGAGAATGACTTGCATCTCTTCTTCTTGTACATATCTTCGGATGATTTGATCAGGGCATCTTTTGAATAGTAAATACTTATCCCAAAAATAGTATTTCACATAATATAGAAATTTCTTGCATTGGTGGTAAGTGAGACTTGGTGGCAGTACTTTACAGGCTAGGTAGTTTACAATATCAGCATACCAAGGAAGCTTGATCTCATATGCAAACAACTGCTTATTAGGGAATGCTTCTTGGATCTCTGAATTTCAGCTCACTTCCTCTTGTTCCACATGAGAGAGATGATCAACAACTGAATTTTCACTTCTCTCCTTATCTCGAACCTCCAAATCGAATTCTGGAAGAAGCAGGAACCAACGAATCAGCCTAGGCTTAGCATCCTTCTTGCCAAAAAAATAATGAATTGCTGCATGATCAGTGAACACTATCACTTTTGTACCATTGAGGTAAGACAAAATTTGTCACAAGCAAACATAACAGCAAGCATCTCCTTCTCAGTTGCTGTATAATTGAGTTGAGCATCATTCAAGGTCCGGCTTGCGCAATAGATGGCCTTGAACAGTTTGTCTCGCTTTTGTCCGAATACTGCTCTAACTATAAAGTCACTTGCATCACACATGACTTCAAAAGGGTGACTCCAATCAGGTATAGTCATAACTGGTGCTGAAACTAGTTTATCCTTGATTGCATCAAAGGCCTATAAACAAGCATTATCAAAGTCAAATGCAGATTTTTTTTTAAGAAGATTACATAACGGTTTAGAGAGTTTAAAAAATCCTTGATAAATCATCTATAAAATCCTGCATGTCCCAGAAAGCTTCTAATTCCCTTCACATTCTTTGAAGGTGGTAGTTTTTCTATGGTTGCAATTTTAGTTCGATCAACCTCAATTCCTTTAGATGACACTCGATAGCTAAGCACGATCTCTTCTTGAAACATGAAATGGCACTTCTCCCGATATAGGACTAGATTTTTGTCTTCACATCTCTACAAAACAAGAGCTAAATTATGCAAACAATGATCAAAAGATATACCAAAAACTAAAAAATCATCCATAAAAATTTCCATTATCTCTTCTGCCATGTCAGAAAAAATAGCCATCATGCAACGTTGAAATGTTGCTGGGGCATTGTACAATCCGAATGGCATCCTCCTAAAAGTAAATGTGTCATAGGGGCATGTGAATGTAGTTTTCTCTTGATCTTCGGGGGCTATGGCAATCTGGTTATATCCCGAATAACCATCTAAGAAGCAATAGTAGGAATACCTAGCCAATTGATCCAGTGTTTGATCAATAAAGGGTAGTGGAAAATGATCGTTCCTTGTTTCTTTGTTCAACTTGCGGTAATCCATACATACACGCTAACTCGTGACTGTTCTTGTAAGAATAAACTCATTCTTGTCGTTTCTCACCAATCTTATTCCACCCTTTTTTGGTACAACCTGCACTGGACTTACCCATGAGCTGTCTAAAATAGCATAGATAATTCCAGCATTAAGGAGCTTCAAAATTTCATCTCTAACATCCTCCTTCATTGCTAGATTTAATCTTCTTTGGTGCTTAATCGATGGTTTGTAAAGTTCCCTCATTAAAATCTTGTGCATACAAATGGAGGGGCTTATACCTTTTATGTCAGAAATAGTCCATCCTGAAGCTGTTCTATGCTCCCTTAACACACACAACAAATTTTCGTCTTCTTTGGGTGTGAGTGATGCAGCAACAATCACTAGAAATGTGTAACTATCACCCAAGAATGCATAATGAAGATGCTCATGTAATTTCTTCAACTCTGGAGTTGTAGTTTGCTGCATCTTTTCTCTAAAAATTTCAGAATCAGGCCTTGCTACAATCGGATCTAGCCTTCCCACTTCATTTTAAAGTGATGCATCCTGCTGCAACGCTCCCAAGGTAAATATATAGTGGAGAAATTCTTCGCTAACAAGAGATAAATCAAATTCACAAGCAGTAGAATTGGTAAAATTATAAGTTTGAGATGAAGCGGTGATACAGCGTTCTAGGTGATCAGCTGGTACATCTTCTTGAAAGGTTTCTTCTACACATTGCTTTATGGTATCTACTTAAAAGCAAGTGCTTGGATCTTTTGGAAATCTCATGGCTTGGTAGATGTTGAACATAACCTCTTTGTTGTTTACTCTCAATGTTAATTCACTCTTTTGAACATCAATTAAAGCCCTTCCCGTAGCCAAAAATGGTCGGCCAAGAATTAGTGGCACTTCTTGGTCTTCCTCCATATCTAACACTACAAAATCAGCAGGAAAAATAAATTTATCCACTTTTACCAATACATCTTCTATGATTCCATGTGGGTACTTGATGGATCGGTCTGCTAGTTGCAAAGAAATGGTTGTTTGTTTCATCTCTCCAAGTCCTAATTTCTTACAAATAGAGAGTGGCATAAGATTAATGCTAGCACCAAGATGACATAAAACTTTATCAAAAAATGAATTTCCAATAGTGCAAGGCAAAGTGAAACTCCCCGAATCTTTTAATTTTTGAGGCAATTTCTTTTGAAGAATGGCATGTATTCTTCATAAAGCTTTACTGTTTTGAACTCCTCCAACCTTCTTTTCTTGGAAATGATGTCTGATGAGAGCCATAAAATGCATCTTAATCGTACTTATTTTTTAGCACTTTAGGGTTGACTTAGGTTTTAATTGCATTTTTATTCGTTAACAACTCTAAAGTGGTATTCTTGGAGCATTAACTTATTTCGGTGCATTTTCAGGTATCTTGAGTTAAAAGAGATGGAAAAGCAATCATCATTGTAAACACGATGCTTCAATGAATACTCAAGTGAGAGGGTGGTCGCGGAAGAGCCAAGATGAAGAGAAACTAAGAAAAGAGTTTTCACTAAGTCATCAGAATTGCCATACAAATCAATCGTCTTTGCAAATTAATCTGTATTGATGTAGGAAGAACCAGGAGATGAACCATATATGGTTAGAAAGATCTGGAAGTCTAGTTTCTGGAGGATTTTACGGTTCGTCAAAAGGATTTTTCTAGAGAAAGTTACGGCGGTTTTAGCAGACAGAGGTCAGATCTCCTAAATCAGCATCAGGGAGAGGTGCACCTTGGATCAGTTGAGGCGCACCTTGTAGAAAGAAGGCCAAAAGACGCTGGAAGAAGCATCAGGGAGAGGCGCACCTTGGATTATTTGAGGCGCACCTCATAGCACACACGCCTGACTTGACAAAATAGAGGCGCACCGCGCCCAAGTGAAGGTGCAGCGCGCACACAGCTATATGCTTTCCGAGTTAGACCCTAATTAGGTCTCTAATGACTTGTCCAAACCCTAAAACATCCTTAGGCCTTGTACACTATAAATAGACCACTTAGGGTTTGTAATTAGACATTCAAAAACCTAGAAAACTCAAAGGAGGCTGCCACACTCTCCCCAATGGCTAACTAATCTCCAAGCAAGGCGAAGGGAAGAATCCCTAGGTGTAGTTGTTTTTATTTCCCTTACTTGATTCAGTTGTAATAGAGCTTTAGCGTTCAAACATTATTATGATTTACTTTTTAATCTAATTAGTAGATTTTTTATTAGTCTGGTGATTGCATGCTTCTTTTCCATATAAGTCTAGTCATGCTTTTCTTATGTGTATTTGTTTGGGTGTGATTGAGTCCGGTAGATCTCTTTTATAGATTTATCCATTGCTGCGGTATTGTCATTTAGATATATCATCGTCTCTTGATAATTTATAAGTTAGGTCATGTGTGCTTGAAAGTAAAGAATAATTCATATCAATTACATTAGGGTTTATACATGCACTTTAATTGAATATTTGCCGATTGCCTGTTTGGGATGTGAAACTTGCAATCGAGATAAAAACGACTGAATCAAGTTAGGATTAGGGCAATGAACCTAGGGAGGATTTCCAGATCCTTGTTATTCCCCTATTATACTTCACAATCTACTTTACATAATTGTTTCACTATCAATTTCAGATTCTCTTACTCATTTGGATTTATCGTTTTGGATTAAAGTTTACCCCTTCCTTGGTAGTTAACTTGTTTCCCTATGGAATCGACACCCCAAGGCTATGCTACAACAACTGTGTTAATCTTTGGGGGTAATCAATGTCCTTTAAGAATTTGACATAGTTTGGCATTTGTTCCAAAGCAACTGCAAAAGAAATATTTATGTGAATTTTCTTTAAAATTATCCAGAAATTTAGAAAATTCCTTATGAAATTTTTTATTTATGAAAACGTTGAGGGTAAGGAAGTGGAGTAGGGAGAATAGAAGGATTGTCAAGAATTGAAATTTCTGGAGGCTTGTCAGTTTTTTTTAATGTAGCATCCACAATATCCTCTTCGTGTACTTTATTCCGGCATTGACCATTGGTTAGAGCTGTAGGGCTGGACTTGGTTTCCTTTGATGGTAACCTCTCAATTTCTCTTCCATTCTGAAGTGTGATGGTCTTGCATGGTTCCTTTGGATTCAATTCTGTGTTGCTAGGTGATGAGAGTCATAAAATGCATCTTAATAGTACTTATTTGTTAGCCTTTTAGGGTTGATCGAGGTTTGAAATACACTTTTATACCTTAATAACTCTAAAGTGATATTCTTGGATCATTGATCTATTTCGGGGCATTTTCAGGTACTTTGAGATGGAAAAGCTATCATTGCTTAAAGCTCAAAGATTCCATGCGTACTGGAGTAAATGAGTGCTTCCGAAAGGACATGATGAAGGGTTTATGGGCAAGGAAGCCTAGGCACCCAGAAGCTCTAGAATCCACCATCAGAGAGGGCTTAGGCGCCCAGAAGAGAGGGCCGTGGCGCCCAAAAGCTCACCCAACCAAGGAATAGACAGAGCCGCGACGTACATAAGTGAGAGTCACGACGCGCACATGATTCCCTTCTCCGAGTTATGACCTAATTAGGACTTTAATGATTGTTTAAACCCTAAAAACACCCTTGGACCTTTTGAATTATAAATAGATCACTTAAGGTTTGAGGAGGGAAATCATTAGAGGCCGGAGGCCGGGGAAAACATCATGACGGCTACCACATTCTCCCCTATGGTCAATTAATCTCCAAGCAAGGCGAAGGGATGAATCCCTAAGTGTAGTCGTTCTTATTTTCCATTATTGATTCAGTTATAGTTTGGATTTATTATCAAAACATTGTATGAGTTACTTTTTAATTTAATTAGAAGATTTTTCTCTTAATCTGGTGATTGTATCTTTCTTCTCCATATAAGTCTAGTCATGCTTTTCTTATATGACGTTGTTTGGGTATGATTTAGTCCGATAGATTTATCTTTTAGGTTTATCCATTACTGCAATATTGTCATTAAAGATATATTGTCGTTTCTTGATAAATCTATAGGATAGGTCATGTGTGCTTAACTCGAAAGTAAAGAGTAATTCATATCAATTACATTAGGGTTTATATATGTGCTTGATTGAATATTTGCCGATTGCTTATTTGGGATGTGAAACTTCCAATCGAGATAAAAACAACTGAATTGAGATTGGAATAAGGCAACGAACCTATGGAGGATTCCCAGACCCTTGTTATTTACCCATTATATTTACACTACTTCACATTATTTCAATATCAAAACTCAATTTCTCTCGTTTAACTTTTATCGTTCATTTTAAGGTTTGCACTTTCTCTTGTAGATCGCTTGTCTCCCTGTGTAATCGACACCCCAAAGCTGTACTACAACTACTGCATTATACTTTGGGCGTAATCAAATTTTGGTGTCATTACCGGGGAGGCGTGCTTAAGTACAAGGAAGATTGTCAACCTTGAGACATGACGGTAGAAGAATTGTAGATAGTTTTTTTTTTTCTTTCTAGCCGTTTGTAAAGGCAGTAACTTCGTTCCTTCTTTTAGCTTGTTGCATTAATTTTATTTTATTCTTTCGTTTTATAGTATTTTTTTATTATTATTTTGTGATCTTGCATGCCCCGATATAGAGACACTTTGGGTAGATTTGCTTGTAGGCCTGTGTTAGAGTCAGAATTAAATTCTTTTCTAAATCCTTTATTTGACAATCCATCTAGTCCCAAAGAAATGAGTGAACATGAATATCAACCCCTTAGGACCCTTCAGGATTACCTCCACCCTACACGTATAGCCACACCATCATGCATCATGTTTCCAGCCAATACTCGCCAACTGGATTTTAAAACAAGGATGATACAGTTACTCCCTACGTACCATGGCTTGGAAAATGACAACTCATATGTGCACATTAGAGAGTTTGAGGAAATAGTTGTGACCATTCATAGTCAAGATGCACATGATGATATCGTGAGACTCAAGTTCTTTCGTTTCGCTTTAAAGGATAGAGCTAAGAGTTGGCTAAGCCAAATATGAAGTTCTTGTATAGGACAGAAAAACTTGTTCGTTTCTTTAGAATTAAGAAAGATCTGCATATCAAAGAAAAAGAAAAAATAATGGAAGAAATATGCTTGACAAGAAAAAGAAAAAAAAAGTCAAATACATATGAAAGTTGTTGGACTTTTGATCACCCTTAGATCTAATTAAATCTAATGATTGAACATTATTATAGTTTAGCAAATATTTAAAACTTACATGCAAAAATTATTCGTGTATCTCACAGGCTAAAAAAGTAAGTGTTTTTAGCAGGGTTAGCTCACATTTTGTAACATCGTTTGGATACATAAACCATTCAAATAATTTTATGATACTTAGTTATATTCAAGAAATCAGAAAAATAATCACATGTGCAAATAATTTGGGTTAGATTTGATAGTAAATTGTCACATTGTCAATAAATATTATAAAATGTAACAATTTACCAGCAAATATGCAATTTACAATCAAATAAAACTCAAATTACTAATACATGTGATGATTGGTTGAACCCAAAGCTTTCACATTTATATTCATTAAATAAGTGTGTCTCCTTTCCTAGAAAGAAGAACATATAATTTTATATATTTGGCCGTATGATTTATTTGTAAATAAAATGGTAGCGTCCGTCATCTGTTTTCTTGCCAACTTTCTGAAAGCTTATATTTATAGCTACTAATCATCAATTTTCCTCTCTATAACAAAGTCAAATAATCCTTCTTATTTTCCTCATTACTCACTAGGAAAACAAAAATGAGCTCCAACATAAAATTTGATCTCTCCAATGTAATCAAAGAAGTTATCCTTTTGTTCTTAATTTTTGAAGCTAAACCTCTTCAATTCTTGCAGCTGCAAGGCCTTTGGATAGCACAAAACTCGTCACGCCAAAACTACATCAGTGCCAGCAGATAGAGCTACCGTGCCCCCTTTTGGCCCGAACCCTTGCACTTACATTCCCAAAAGCAGTCTTGGCAATTGCAAAACCATAATAATATATCATTGATAACCTAGGTTTTTGGTTGGGTGGTTATTTTCTAGTTTTTCATATAAAAAATCCAGGTTCAATCTCTTTCCCCTCCGCCAATGTATAAAACAAAACGTGTATTATTCCTTCTTTCCTCATTTCTTCTTCCTTCTTTCATCATTTTTTTCTCCTTCTGCCTCCATAGCCGTTTTTCAGCACCACCACACTTTCTTCCTCTCTCCTTTCTTCATCTTTTCTTTTTTTCTTTCCCTTCTGGTTTTCGCTTCCTCTTCCTTCTCCTTTCTCCTTCCCTCCACCACACACATTGACCTTCTAATATGTCTCTCTATCACTTCCTATTTACGTTTTATTGTTGAATATTTATTTTTTTATTTCTTTCCATAATATATATTTGTAGTTATTTATTTTGATTGTTCATATATATTTGTTAGTATATATTTTTAGAGATTTTTTACTAATTAGTCTTGCATTATTTGTACCTATTTTTTTTTATTTTTTTGTTAGTGTAAATGTAATTACTTTTTGTGGAAAAATATTTAAAAAAATATATTTTTTATATGTTAGTACAAATTTAGGCATTACTTTGATATTTTAGTTTAGATTTTGTTATGTTAATTTACATTTAAGTATTATTTTGTAGAAAAAATTAACTAAAATTTTAGGTTGATTAATACTTATAAAAAAAAAATAGGTTGATTAGATATTAATTTTACTTGTTAGTTTAAAATTATTTATGCGTTGTTTTGAGATGTTAGCTTACATTTAAATATTATTTTTTAGAAAAAATTAATTAAAAATTTAGGTTGATTAACACTTATAACCAAAAAAAAAGGTTGATTAGAACTTAATTTTACTTAGTTTAAATTTAGCTAGGTATTATTTTGATATTTAGTTTAGATTTTGTTATGTAATTTTACATTTAAGCATTATTTTGTTGAAAAAAAAAATTAAAAATTTAGGTTGATTAGAACCTAATTTCGCTTGTTACTTTAAATTTAGGCATTATATTGACATGTTAGTTTAGATTTTTTATGTTAGTTTAGGGAAAGAATATATATATATATATATATATATATATATATATATATATATATATATATATATATATATGTGTGTGTGGATGAGCTATATAGTTGATTGTATTTGGTTGGATTGAGATTAAATTGAATTTTGTAGATTCTTTTGATATTTGAAAATTTTGGAAAAATCCAATAAATAGGGAAAACTATATCAAATTTTATGTAGAATTCTCTCTTAATATTCTCTGATTTCTCTTATATATTCTTTATTTGCATATATCATGCATTGCATGATTGTCCGTCCAAAGATTATTAAGTGACACAAATGCGCTTGTTGCTTACTAGCTAATTCATATGTTTGCAATGAGAATATTTGTGTTCAAATAATATATGGATTGTCATGTGTGGACATTTTAGGAATGAAAATCCTTATTGCATTCAATAACTCTTATATCATTACATTTCGATTAAGTTTCAACAGTACCTCTACTTGTTCTTTGAGCACATACTAAATTCGGGACTATCTTCTTCGGTACTTTTGAAATGACATAGGAGTTATTAAATGCAATAAGGATTTTGCATTCCTAAATGGGTTAGGACCCCTAGCTTTTAGTGAATGGAAGAATGTGGTAAGAAAGCATCAATATGCAAGTTGATAATCTATTTTTTATTTCTTATTCGCTAATACTTTATCTCTTTTTTCCTCTTAGGGTTAAACGATATATTAGTGGTACTCACTACTTCTGTTACTCCACTACTACTCCTATTGATTAGGTACGTAAATTTAAATTTGTCCTTATACTATTTAATTAGTTTACAATCATTTGAGTTTGAATTGATTGTTTCTGTAAATTATCAACGTAATTTTCGAGGTAAATCTTACTTTCCACTCTTAAATGACAAAAAAAGAATGATCGTATATACAAATAAGCTCATGCTTTATATATGTCTAGGTTGTAAAATAATTCTCTAGAATTTCATTAAAAATAAGAGTTTTAATTGTGGTTGTCTAATAAATCTTATATTACTTTATTTATTTTCAAAATATATAGTTTAATTGTAAATTGAGATAACTTTGAGACTCAATAATATTTTAGTAGTTGGAACAATGTCAGTTGATTATAGTTGGATGGACCGTCATGTTGTGCATAAAGCCTTATCGAAAGAATTTAGGAATGGAGTTGAACAATTTCTTAACTTCGCATATAGTAACAA